>OY757188.1:95192838-95430832 GCA_963583895.1 Melanophora roralis | reverse complement strand
TATGGTTATCGAGAATGGCGTCCATAAGAAGTTCTATATTAAAATTTGGCGTGTTTGTAATTTTAATTAACATTAAATGGAAAATTTTCAAATATGCAAACTAGTCTTCTAAAAATGTCCAAAACCAAATCAGTTCTTCTTTTTTCCGAATAAAAAAATTTAAATTTGCTTTTACATACATATTTAGTAAAATATATCTTTTTATTTATTTTTAGGCATTGCAACTAATCTCAAAAAAAAATTTATAAGTGTATATTACATAAAAGACTAAACATTTTATTATGATTTTTTTATTTTTTGAGCATTAAAAAGGTCAAAACAATATTTTATATTAAATTAAAAAAATACAAAAGTTTACGCTTCATTGGATAGTTTTCTTCTTTTTATTTAAAGAAAACAGTCACAATAGTTGTTTTTTGTTTTTTATAGAAATAAAATTTTTTTACTTAACTCTGTTTAAGGCTTTCATAAAAATTATGGAAATATATGTATTTAATTTAAATAATGCTAGTGTTTTGCTAATAAAAAATCTTATTTAATTTATTATGATAAAAACAATACAAATATTTGTTGTATTTGTGTTAGGCCACAATTGAATTTTTTTGGCTGAAATAAAGGCAGAAAAATATTTTGTATTTATTATTGTGGCCAAAAGAATTCCAAACCATTGCATTTGAAATCTGATTTATCCGCATTTAGCGCGTGTTTGCATTTGCTGTGGTTTTCATGCGGTTTTTGAGGTCTTAATTCATTAAAACTCCGCAACTGCTTAACTGGTTTTTACATTATTCGATAATGAAATTAAAACAAACAATTTTAGTAGATTAATCGTAAAAAAAAATAAATAAAATAATAAAACTAGATTTTTTCAAAAAATATATATTTGTTTAACAAATTAACACTTGAAATTAATGTTGTGAACAAATTGTGTGGGTCTTGGTCTCTTAGTATCAAAACCAATACATCGTGTTTGGGAAACAATATTAATTTTTTTTTGCTCTACTAACACTGCGCCCACAAACAATAAAAATAACAAAAGTATACTTTTGAAATAATTTCTTAACGGTTCTAAGCACATGAAAAAATAAACAGAAAAATTATTTACAATATAATAATAAGTTTATCTTGAAAAAAGAGCAAATATTTTTAAAAGCCGTAATAATTTTTGAAATAGAAAAAGCAAATAGAAAAATAAACATTTTTATTAGTTTTTAATTTTTAAAGTTTTTGTCAAAAAATTAATACAATTTTTTAATATTATATTCATTCTTTTTAACAAAAAATTATTATTTTTTTTTATTATTTTTTCAAAAAAAAATTTTTAAATGTTTATGCAGGAATAACCCTACCACACAAGCTTAATGTATTTAAAACCCTTTTTTCATTCAAAGCTACAAAAACTTTTCTGACAAATCTTGTCTATACACATAAAAATGCAATTGCAATGCACTCACCAATGTAAAACCGGCACAGAAATAATAAACCATCAAAAAAAAAAGTAAAAACAACTTCAAAAACAACAGTTGCTATTATATCGACATTTATTTGGTCGAAAAGAAAATCCCTGGTAACTAATAAAACTTTAATTTTCTAAACAAATCTCAACAGACGGTTAAAGAACAAAACTAGCAGCCAGTCACTTTTTGCTGCACAATCAACCACAACTTAGTTTGTCCAACGAAGCTTGTAACTTAGCTTTTTTCCTTTTTTTTATTTATTAAAGTTTTGCATTTTATGCTGGTTTCACTCTATTGAATAAGATTCTTTTGTTCTTGTAATTCATAACAAAGAATACAAAAAATTAAAAAGAATACAAAAATTTAAAAATTGTGGTGCGTGCATTGTCCTTCTGAAAAGAAGATTTAATTGGTTAAGGCTACATGACT
This sequence comes from Melanophora roralis, assembly GCA_963583895.1. Taxonomy (NCBI): domain Eukaryota; kingdom Metazoa; phylum Arthropoda; class Insecta; order Diptera; family Rhinophoridae; genus Melanophora; species Melanophora roralis. Next base: position 95,428,946 of record OY757188.1, on the reverse strand, counting down.
TTTGCAGAAGTTTTAGGTCTTTTTTCTATCTGGAACTTTAAAATTTTTATATCTGAGTAATAAACAGGGTATGTCGTTATTTGCTCTTATTAATCTAAAAGTGTAAACTAAATTGCTTAAAAGATAGTTTTCCTTTAAGATAACCTTTCTAGGCCAAATAAATTTAAGAAAAACACTTTAAGACAATACGACAAATAAAATTTTTTAATAGTTTTTAACAATTTAAAAAAAAAAAACGATTTTCTATTCATTTCTGTGGGAGGTAATTATACCTTTTTTTATCTTTTAATAGAAACCTATATTTAGAAAGAAAAAAAAATATTAAAAAATTCCTGGATATACCTTTATATTTTTCTATGACTGTATTCCCGTTAGTTGCAGTACTCCCGCAATTTTCCTTAAAAGACTTTGGGCACGTTAATGCACAATCCACAAAAAAGATTCGTAAGGTTATTGAGTGTTGGCGAGTAGAAAACTATTGCTATAAAACTTAAAAAAAGAGCGCTTTTTTAATCAGCGTTCGGCCAATAAATTAAGAAAAATAGTTTCAATCCATTATAATTTTTTTTAAAGAAGCAGCATAAACAATTTGAGCGGAAAAATATTTTTGGGTGGATTTTCATACTCCATTTTTTTAATAGGGTTTTTGGTCTTTAATAACTTAGATGTCCTTTTAAAACGCCCGTTTTTTATTTATTTTCAAAAACCTATTATATGAAGTGTATGTAGGAATAAATTTTGGAACGAAAAATTTTCAGTTTCTTTACACGTGCTTGTTATCGAAACAAGAGCTGCGATTTTTTATGTAAAACCTTGCGCCTACAAGATGCAATATGCGCTTTACTCAAATCTTAAAGAATTAACGGTAACCTACTGAAAGCCAATTGAAGTTTAAGGTGAATATATATCATAACTGACGTGGAAAGAATGATTTTTTGATTAGAAATTATTTATTCTGACAAAAAATGGACAAAATTGTTCAGGCCAGCCTAAACAATTTCAGAAGCAATTACTGTAGGCTATACACGTGAAAGTAGAATTCAAAATCCACAAAAGCTTGAAAAAATCACCGAAAGCTTGAAAAGAAATTATTTTAAAAAATATTAAAAAATTAAATCAGGAATAAAAATTAAATCGACTACAATTATTTTTATGTAGGAAATTTTATATGAAGCCCAGAAAACTACCCAAATTGCCATCAGAGCCAAGTTTTAATGGCTCTTCGGGTCTTATCTTTATTTCAAAGAACACAAACTTTCTATTTGATGTCAAATATTCACAGAAGGTCTGTTTCACATGGATCTGAAGCGGTTGAAGCAGGTATTAGAAAAAAAATATGATATTTGTTTGGTTTTGTGTCCACGTTTGTGCTTTCCTGTTACCTTATAAAATTGAAGATGTTATTACAATGCAAGTAAAGATGTTGAAAAAGAAAATATTATAGAACCATAGAAAATCACGCTTTCCAATCTTTCTAGATATGAAACGACAATCGAAGGTTTTGTAATTCAAATTTATATGTTAGGACGGTTGTGATTTCTGAACGCAGAATACCTAAAATTAACTGATTTTAAAACAACTATTTATTCCATTCCACAAGAAAATTCCAAATTAAATTTCTTTATGAAGGTTATAATAATAGCTTGTCTAAATTTCTCTTAACTTTTAACAAGCTAGCCGAATGAGTTCAAAATTCCTGCCGTATATAAATTTGATATTCGGATATTTTTTAAGGCTTCACCAAACTTACGTATTGTAGAAAAACAGTGTTAAGAACTGGCAATGCAAATAAGGAATTATCAAATCTAAGAATATGTATTCTATTTGGGAAGTTTTCGATAATCACCTCAAGTATTTAAACAAAATCAAGAATTGTTGGGTTAAAAAGTCTTGGCTTGTCTCAGCGGAACAGAAGAGCAGAAAAGCAGTCTAAGTTGAACCAAATAGTTGCCGCAAAACCCCTTTGGTAATTAAACGACACATATTTTTGCATTAAATAAAAATTTCCAAGTCAAATAAACAATAGAAGACCACTTGTGAGCAGGCAATGCATGGCAATAGTTGAGTCCAACTCAAATGCCTCCTCGCTGAAATTAGTTTTATCTAAATTTTTTTAAAGAAGGAAGTGTTTCTCATTGCTGCCGAATAGTTATATTTTACAAATATATAAAAATTTGCCTCACATATCATAAAAGTATCATCTATCTCTAAGACTTAAAACTACAATTTAAAAATTGTTTATAAATAGTTTGTTTGAATTGATTGGCTCCCCTTAAGATTTAAAAAATAAAAACTCAATAATTATTTTTTCTTCCAGTTGCTTACTTCTTATCATTTAATGAAAGATTTAAATAAAAAAAAATTTAAAATACAATAATAAAAAACAATTCTTTATTTTTTTTGTTACAGATAGTCTCTTTAAATTTTCTTCTAACATATTTATCCCTTAAACTTTATTTTGGTAATAAATTAATGCTTTGACATTTGACTAAAATAGCATTAATTACAAAACTTATTAAATTAACATAAAAAATTTCAAGATATTTATGGCTTTAAAATGTGAATGCAAGCAGATGGAAATTTCAAATATTTTTCTACACAATGCCAAATTGTAAAAAAGGACACAATAAATACAAAATTAATTATTTGTTTACAATATTTATTTTTTGAAAATAAACACATCTTTAAGTAGAAAAGTAAATTTTCAAAGGAAATTTTGTGTTTATATGTTTATATAATTATTAATGGAAAATATGATAAAAACAACAAAAGTCAACCACATTTTTGGTTACTTTATGGAAAACATCTTCAAAAAGAAACTAGTATTAATATTAATATTAACATAAGATAAGATTTCTATCTTGTTTTGTTTTCTTTTCTATTTCATTTGTTTATTTATTTTCTTTCATTTCAAGAAAATATATATTTATAAACAACTGTTGGTTTTGTGGCATCATATTTTATATATTTGTAACAAATTTAAAAGGACATTCAAACAAAGAAACGTACAATATCCTTGTTTGTTCATACTAATGTTTACAAATATGATTTTACATCTCAAAAAAAAAAACAAAAAGTTTTTATTCAAATGTAATTGGATATTCCTTTCAATTATATTCCTTTTGTTAATTTTTATGACCAAATTTCCTTTCATTTCCTATTTTTAGACTTGCTCCCTTAAAACTTGTATAAAGTGACTAGAGGGAGAGCCATTAAAAGAGTTAAGTGAAACATTTTTTTGCTGTTTCAAAGTTTAAAAGTCACTAGTTGGCATTTAAAGGGATCTAAAGATTTTTTTATTTTGATTTTATTTCTGTGTTACTTTTTATCCTTTTTTAAATGAATTGTTTGAACCCATTAAAGCTGAAACATGACTTTTTCTACCCCTGCAATATATTTGAAATTGTTTAAAAGTTTAGGAAAAGCAAAGACAAAAGAAAAAAGGGTATAACTAAAAGATGCGTAGAGTTTACTGAACAGATTTTGTACTTCATTTAAATTATTTAAAGTATTGGCCAAAAATATTATAAAAAAAAAAACAATTTTAAATTTTGTCAGCTTAATTTTAAATAAAAAAAAAAATACTTAATTAAAAATGTATCTGAACTTATGGAATCAAGTGCCACAGCACCTTGTAATAGCGGTAAAAATTACTGCTTGAATGTACGACCAGCCCTACGTATGAGTGTTGTGATAAATTAATATGAAGGATATAACTCATACGTACAATGGAAAATTACATGTTTTGTTTTATCTATGAAAAATTAAGAAATTTTTTTAATACCAATTTACATTTTGGTACAGTTTAATAAAAGTATTTTAATGTAAAGTTTCTAAATTATTGTCTATCTGCTTAAGTTAGACGTTTCTTATTTTAAAAAAATGTCACGAAATAGTTTTAACATTTTAAGTGTAAAGCCGAAAGTTTTTTGCATTTTTAAAACTAATATTTTGTCAATTTAAAAATCTAATTTCAAACTAAAAATATCTTAACGCCTTCACCCTTAGGAGTTTATGTTTAAATTTTATAATTAAAGTTTTTATAGAAAAGCTTTAAACTAATTTAAAAATTTTTATTTTTTAAAAAGAAAATTAATAAAAAAAAACACATTTTAAATCGTTCACCATTGAAACTTTGTATGAAAACATTACAAACATTTTTTTATGCAGAGGAACACAAGCAAGTTAGTAAAATCTATTACATCCTTTTTGTCATGTCGGTTTTTTTTTCAGAGTTTTGAATGAAAATAAATTCATACGATTTATACACAGGATTTTAGATTTATTGGATTGTCACGAATTAATTTACAACTTCTTAATTCAACCTAATGTTGATGCTAAATAATCATTTGATTTCTTTAAATTTTTTTTATAAAGAAGTTTTTTTAAGGTATTATAAATGAAAAACACAGTAGAAATGAAATATTGTACCATCACTTTAAGACTCCTATTTTTTCTGCCAACCCCTATCTCTTGCAAATTTATTTCTACGCATATTAGCAAAATTCACCTTCATCAGGGACAATGTGTAATATTTTTTATTATGATAGATATGTTGAAGAGGTATAATGCGTTTGTGCAAATGTTTGCCTTAGACCCACCTTCAAGTACACCGATCGCATTAAAATAATTTCCTAAATTGGTTTAAGCGATTCCGTGTATCCGTTTGTCTAGCAAGTATTCTTGTGAACATTCTATAGATTGTTAGTTTTGCCACAAAGCGTTTGGTGATGATTTGACAATTTTTTTATAATTACCCCATGCAAATAAACCCCCGAAATAAGAATTTTGGGCTGTAGCTGTTCCAAACTCTACTCACTCTTTTGTGCTTAACGGGACAATTAACTTGGTTGACATATAGTCATGGCAAGATTATTGGGAGCGTTAAGTGTAGCAGCGACTATCTCATCCTAAAACTTCAGTTTATTGGGAAGCTGGGTATAACTATCGAAGAATATATCTGCATAGTAGATGTTCGTCCAGACCACAGGAACTGTAGCTTTTTAAAGGAATTTTTCAAGACGGAGAAAGAAGTTGGAGTTGCAGTTTTTTGCCGGGCACTTGAATCTGGAAGCTTTTTAAACTTCCTGGCAACTGCAGTATATTCTAGACTAGCCAAATAGGCCGCCGTTAACACAGACAAAATACAACGCCGTCAAAATAAAATGCTGAGAAAGATAGCTGGTGCAACATTCATAAGGTTCTACAAGTTCCACTAGTTAAATGCGAAATCCTGAACTATGTGGACAAGTATTTAAATAAGCTGGAAACACATCCAAACCCCTTCGCTCGAAACATCTTAGAACATAATAGTATTAGTTAACTAATACTATTATGAGAACTAAATTTGAGCTGGCACTGGCTGGACTACTACGAATATTAATTTTTTAGTTTAAAATTAGAAAACTCATTGTTAGCTGGCAAAAGTGACGATTCAATAATAAAATATTGAAAAAAAAATTGGTCGCCGATCCTGGCATGTGTTTTCAGACTAAGATTTTTAAGATTAATTATTAATTAATTATCAATTAACACAAGCTCCGCAAATTAACTTATTCTTCAATTCTTCGGACGTGCATAGAATCTATTAGCTAGTAGATGGTGTGTTGGGAGACAGGTGCACAGCTATTGAGTTCAGACGTACAGGGTTATCGAGAAGAATGAAATGGCAGACCAGATGGCAAAACAAGGTGTTCATTTGAAGACAGCAGAGGCCGTTTGTGCTCTACTTCAGTTCTTAAATGGAATCTTATAGCCCAAAGTCGGCGAGGTTTCTTTTGTCGTTGATAAGGTGCGATTATAGATTTTTCTGGGGAATGATAACAGGACATCGTTGGACAGCGGCTCATGTCAAAAGAGAAAGACGACTAGAAAACCATGACTGTAGATTTTGTGGTGCACTGGGGAATAGAGAGACTGTTAAGCATATTTTGTGTCACTGTCTAGCACTCGTGTATTCCAAAGCAAACTATCTTGTTTATCCCAAGAACTGGAAGAAATGTCTGTGGTTGGTAGGGCAAGGCTTCTGGGATTTGCCCAGAAAGTATAGATTACCCTAGAATTTATTACATCGAGTTAGTTAAACTGGTTATCATTTCTTCAATTAAGTCAGATGAATCTGACTTAACTTAACCTTACCTCACTCCACTCATAAGAAATATCTTAAACTGCGTACGCTTTGGGCTCACGGTGGTACTTTACACAATATAAATTGTGGTGTAGGGTATAAAATGATCGGGCTTGACAGACTTATTTTTATGTTTGGTATTTTAAAATTTATTTTTCTGTTATATTTTTGAACAAAAGATTAATCTTTTGTGTTCCTTAAAAAAAGATATGACATCTCAAAGAAATTCGGAGGGAGGAAATACTGTAAACATTGCTACCAATGTGATGGCCTTTAGGGCTTAAAAGATAATTATAGCAAATATATATTTAAATGTAACATCTAAACATTATGCATAGCTGCATACTATTTTTACCCAAATGTTTTTGAAGACTTATATGGGATTTTTTTTGTTAATTTTTATTTTAGTTAACTAAAAAAAAATTTCAGTTGAATAAAGATTTGTTTAGTTGTGTTGGTTTTGGTGGTAACAGCGTTCTAAAACCAAATTTTTTTAAGACTTGATGCTTTGCCCTAATTGTTTATTTAAACATTAAAACTGTTTGTGGAAAGTATTAACAAATGTATAAATAGGCTTAAAAAAAATATTTGTGACTGCAAATATTTTCCTAAATTACAAGTTAAATATGAAAATAAATATCTTTGGTACCAAAGAGACTATAATGCTAATATTCCAATTACACAAGCAACAAGAATAAAAAGAAACACTTTTAAGCTTAGACGTGACGTTTTCGAAAGATTTTGAAAATGTGTTAAAGGTGTTAAAGAAAGCAAGACATCTGTTTCTATAAAACAAATACGTGCTTTTGTAACTTAAAAAAAACTCATAACCTTAAAGCGTCATAAAATTAAGTGGAAAAGATAACATTTAATGGTTATAAAGTTAAATCTATAATTTTTTTCCATGTTACCAGGTCTTTTTTAATAAATGAAATCAGCTGTATTTTATATCAAAAACAATTTAGTTTACACATGATACAGATTTCGAGCTTTCATATGTATGTTCTCATATGCGCGCACACACACAGCACACACACATATTCTTTTAATAAATTTGCAGTAAATATGTGTGTACTAGTGTTTGTAACAATAATAATAAAAATACATGTTTAATCGTGTTTAACCTATTTGTTAATATTATTTTAGTGATTTTTGTTATCATCAGACATATCTTTACGTTAATATATTACGTATACACATATGTATATTATACCGTATCACCAAACATGAAGGAGAATTAAGTTTGCCGTACACCAGCGAATATGAAACATTGCTGAAAAGAGATTTGAAAAAGAAATTATTTATTTTTTATGCGGTATCTTTTGCCGGATTTTAACTTTAAAAATTCCATGGTTTTGTTTTAATAAGCCAACAGCTTTATCTGTTAGTCATTAGGCTCCATCATTACTTTTAAGACATGACCCACCAGATTTCGTTTCGCAGGACTCTTATATTCTACACAATTTTAGAATATTTAGCAACAGATTTAGAAACAGATTTTAATAAAAGTTAAATGCTAAACAAAAATTTAATTTTATCTTAAGTTGATTAGTTCATAAATTTTGAAAAAAACGACACTTGTGTCAGTAAAATGAATAAAGAAAAGGATACATCGGCTTAGTACCTTATCTGCAAACGTTTTGTTTTTTTTTAATGGAAGAAACTTTAAAGCAAAAAAAAATATTGTAGAACCTTTGTCTGGCCTCTAAAACTTGACTAAATGAGCTTCTGACATGCCGTTCCATTCCACTTATTAACTTCATTAGTTAAAAATACACACATTTCTAAATTTATGCCGTTAAAAACAAAATATTTTAATTGCAACAATTTAAAGTTATCTATGACCTTTTAATTACTCCTTAATTTTATCCAACAACAACAAATCGTAAACAATTTCAATTACAACAAATAAATATTTAGCCTATGGGAGCAAGTAGAAACACTTTATCCAAGTAAACTGCCTTGGTAACCAACAAGGAGCCCGACTCATTAACATAATGAGAGTTTATTGATGTCCAGTAAAAAAAAATTGTCTTTAATGTTGTTTTTGTTCTTGTTTGTTACTTAACTTTTTGTATGTATGTGTGTTGTTTTCAACAACAAAATAAAGTTCATTTATTTTCTGCTGCGAATAGAACAATTAGTAATAACAAAATTATCATTTCAAGTATTTGACACTACTTTCTACTAGCTGTGTAAGTAGGCTGGCTTTCTTTTGTGTTCTAACATTTAAATTTATTATTCTTATAATTAAATAAAGATTTTTTAATTGTTTTAAATGTTCTTACAAAAAAGCAAATAATAGCAACAGGCTTAGCAACACCAAACTAAAAAGGATATTTTTTTAAGTATCGCTTTGTACTTTAAATTTCAGGACAAATGAAAAGAATTCCAGATTGTCCATTAAAGGAAAAATTAAATTTCATTGGGAGTGAGTTTAAGAAATTCTTTTAAACATTGACATTTAAGGGTTCAACAAATAACATTTTTAGTGGCATATAAATAAAATAAATACTCCGATAATATGTTTTACAAATTATTTTAAGATCACTTTCTTTTTTGCTCGACACCATTCTCTTACAACATCCAACACAAATCTGCAGAATCAAAATACTGTATATTGTTTCACTTTAGGAAGACATACTTGATGAAAACGTTTTCCATATTCATTAGATTTCATTAACAAATGTATTTTTCGTGGTATATGAACCCGTAATGTTTCGAATTATTTTTGCGTGATGTTTGAAAACATTTGGGCAGAATGAGATCGACATTTTCCAAGAAAATTTTATGTAACGTCTTTAATGCTTTTCTTTACAGGCAGTGCGTTTTCTGTAAATCTGGCATAAGAAAAACACGTTTTGGTTTAAACACAAAACAAATAATGGTACTTAAATTAGTCACAAGATGTATTACACTTTCATTAATTTTAGCTTTAGTTTAAAACTTGTACTGGCTCTAGAATATTAAATCTTCTGCCCAGGCTAAATAACAAATGAATTAAACTACAATGGGTAATCTAGAATTTGAATGTTTTTTTTTTTTTAGTGATAAGTTTTGGATATTTGTCTATTCTTACATACATGCATATGCAATAAAATTTTTACGATTATTTAGAAAAAAGAGGGGTCTTATGTTCTACAAAAAAATTTCTACAAAGCTGAACAAGTTATTCACTTCAGATGTAAAAAGGTTCATATACCAATATGTTTCAAAATTAGCCAAAAGCTGGCTAACTTTAGTCGCCTCTAAAATAAAATTTTAATGTGATCTTCCAAAAACCGAAACACGTTTATTTTTCTCTTGGTGAAATGTGTGAGAATGCAATGCGCAAAAGGATTCCCATTTATGAGGCTAACAGAGCTGGGCATTTATCTGATATTTGGTTTCATACATAATTGTCAACAATATATAAAACATTTATCAACACAAGATCCATTCTCTTTCCTTTAATCAAAAGCTATAAGCAAACAAAATAGTATGCCATTGCCGGCAGACACCCCTTAAAAGGTTAATATACATACTTATGCTGGCATTTTCATTGCCGTCATATATTGACGACACATTTCAACTGTTTGGAATGTGTAACAAAATGACAAAAACTTGTCATTTTTTGTAGGTCCTGCATTGTGTTTCGACAACCGTCCACATTAAATGAGTGAAATGTATAAAAACGCAATAATAAATACCAAATAACAACAAAAATGACAGACGTTGCCATCAGTACACACTATTACGATTGCTAACGGTGTCAAAAAATGTCATAGTTTGTATTCAGCACTACACACTTTATATTTAATGAACTTAGTGGGGTATCAAAGTGCTGTTTGAATGATCTACAAAAATATTTTCGACCCACGAATTGAATCTGATACTCAGGGTTTTGCTTTGTGACGTTTCGTCAAAACGGGATCTTTTTCAGCTCCAGCTAGCAGTTTGCGCACTATGCAGGCTACCATGTAACCCAATTTATCAAATCATGTGAACAAAAAATTAAGGATTTAACCGAAAACTTGGCACAACCAAACTTATTATTTCGCTGACTGGCTTTTAACTCACAACATAAATTTTTATAAATATAAAAACCACTTTAACCATATCTTTCCTTCTTTTGTCCCTCCCCCTTACACCAGTTATAACACACAATTTTCATTCATATTCATGCCATTTCTTATAGAAGTTTTATAAATCAAGCTATTATTAGTTTTTCTAAAGCACGTTTGTCATAGTTTAGTCTGACTTTCCTAAATGTACTACTCGATATCTCATGTTAAAAGGATAATAAAATAAACAGTGTTTTTATGAGTAGTATTAAGAAATTTAATTTTATGAAGAGTGTGAAAGAATGTTTTCGGGGAATATTTATGAGTAGAGAGCTATAAATAAATTCGTACAAATATATTTAAGTATTAAAAAAAATAACTTTTGGTGGTCAAATATTTGTTAAGCAAAGTTTTTATATAATATAAAATTAAAAATTCGGTGCGTTTCTTAAGACATTAACCTAAATCAGTACAAGGGTTGAACTGTGTAATTTAAATTATGCAAAGTGAATAATTTTCCATAATGTTTTTAATTTTAACCTCCGAACTAAGCGCTTTACGTTTAAAACGGTTATAATATAATGATACGTTAATGTTTAATTCAAAAATATTTTTTTTTAATTAAGAATTTGTTATTTACATTTTATTTTTAAAAAATTTTTACTTCAACATGATATACTTGTCCTAGAGATTTTCCAAATTATTCTTAAGTTATTACTTGAGTTTCAGCAAAAATTTTGTAAAAAAAAAATTTTCTACAGCATATAATATAAAAATCCTTTCAACGTTTTATTCAAAATAAACTTTAAATTCACTTTAAAATATACACAAAAATAAGTAATAAAAACATGCAGAAATAATGCAGAAAACTGTAAACAAAAATGAGTTGGTGTTGAAGCTGAACTGTGAAATGCTACATATATTGAGTGCACATGAGTCCCAATAAACTTTAAAAGGATGTGTACATGAATATTATTCACTTGAAAATGGTTCGGAAAAAGGAACCAGAAATATATAAATATTTTGTAATGAAGAGAACACATAAAAATATGCTTTGTTTTGTATTCAGATAAATGTAAAATAAAAATTCTTTTGAAATTGTATTTAACACACTAGCTCATATATATGTATGCAGACTTAAAAAGACTTTTATATAAAGGAAGATATTTAAAACAAAAGAATTTATTTGCATACTTAACAAGTTTTAACAGTGAGTAGTAGACTAATAAAATAAACTAAAAAAATTTATTTAAATGTATTGTTGGAGGAGAAAAATTAAACAATTATATATTTGCAGGCTTTGTTTTTTGTTCAAAAGGGACTCGCAATGGGCCAAGGGTCCTCCATGTGGAGGTGGCAAGATGCACTTGTCCCTACTCTTTGTAACTTAACCTTACTTTACTTCTAATTTTCGCAGACATAATTAAGGAACGTTTGTCCGTAGTTGAATGAAAAAAAAAATTAAAGAACACAACAAGTATGAAATTTAAAGTAATTTTTATAACAAAAGTGAACTATTACTTTCATGTTATAGAGCCTTATTCGGTTCGACCAAGTATTTTATATCACTGACAAGTATAGTCTGTTTTATATATAAACACTATTACAAATTTTTTTCTAAACTAAACTACCAATGCCCACCCTTTAAAGGTTGTTTGCTTATAACATGCTTAAAACCTTATTTGTTTAAGACTCACTGTAGTTATGAACATGTATGGTGCTCATATTAAACTTATAAATATTTTCTCAACGAAATGTAGAAATGCATGCATGTTTAAATAAAAAACTAATTTTAGTTTGAATATACAGGGCGCCTGCTTCCAAATTTGTATCCTTAAAAACGATTATTTCAAATAGCAACAAACGGTGCGGAGCTGCTGGAATTATAGATTGTGCGAATTTAACAGTCACGATTCCGCAGTGATCAATTGGGCAACAAGCGTTCGCTGTGGAGACATTTTTTGAGAGTAATGATTCTTACGTAATTGCTCGTCGACAATTTTGTTCAAAGTTCTGTATTCGGCAAAAACGTAACGGAGCGGGTGTAAATTTAATTCATATTTGAAAAGTCCTGAAATTCCATTCTTTTAAAATTCCAAATTGAAGGAAAGTGACTTTATTTTACGCAAACATTTTTGTGAAACGATGTAGAAGCGTTTTTGAATTCTAAATCCTGTTTTTTGTAGCGATGAGGCTCATGAACAAGTAAAACTGCCATAACTGGTCTCCAAGAGGCCACAACTCTTGACTGAAATATCAAAAACCTTAGCATTACATCAGGGGTAACCATTTGGTGTGCCTTATCTACGCATAAGATAACTTGACCATTTTTTTTGCCAAATCTTGAGACCTGGCGAGGAATGTTAACGTTAATGGTTCTCTTTACACACGTGGTTTCAACTGGTTGAGGCGACTGCATACGTAGCCAAGGCTCCAATGAATTTTATTCGAGAAAATTTCCCCCAAAGACTGATCAGTCGCTTTGGGAATATCATACGGCCACCAAAGTTGCCCAATCTAACTCATGTCGATTTTTTAGAGGGTTACCTCAAAAAGAGGGTTAGGAATGACAATATTTAATCTCTGGTGGCTTTAAATGAATAAATTCGTCGAGAAATCAGTTATATTGCACCAAGATTACAGCAGTGTTCAAATTGACGAAAAACTTCTGGATGACATACCCAGTAAAAAATAAAATCCAAATTTCCCTTCTATCGTTAGATGCTCTTAATAAAACTTTGTGTCAATTATTATGTTTTTCATTAAGTTTGAAAATATAAATCTGCCACCAGACACCCTGTCTTTAAAAGTTCTCAATAAATATTAAATATAAATGCAAAATCTCAGTTTACGAAACACTTGCATTTAAAAGCTAAGAGTACTTTGCATATTAGTATATGAAAATCAAAAGAAATATTACAAAATAAAAACCAAAATGCACAAGAACCTCAACATGAATAGCTTTAAACCTAAAGGCGTACTTCACCCAGACAAAAAATGGTGTTAGGATTTATTAATATCCGTATGTAAATAACACAAAAACAGTACAACTATATATTGGAATAAAAGATAAGGTGATAAATAACTATTTCATTTTATATGCTCAACAAAAAAAAATCTAAAAATACCTTTAATATTAAGGACAAGACCATAATAAGCCGTTGGGAATATACTATTAACAGCCTAAACAAACTAAAGGCACAAATTTGCAGGAAGCGAATGTTTCAGTAATATTTTTCTTGATATATTTAACGAAAGCTGGGATCATATCAAAAACTATGTCTTCATTATTTCGCTAGAAAGTATTATTTTTCTTCTTCTTTTTTTCAATTTCCTGAAGACAAGTTTTCATAAGTTTTTTTTTTTTTTTTGATGATTTGGCCAACTGGGTAAAGGCCTGCATACATTATTTTATATGTGAAGCGTTAAATGCTAAGTAATAATGCATTTGGTATACCTACAAGGAATTGCTAAATTTGTAACTTAATTTAATAATTCTCTTAACAACTTGGTAATCGCAGATTAACTAAACTCTGATTTTAATCGATATAAACTTGAAAAACATAAGCACTAAGTTTTACAAATTTTTTATAGAGGTTAAATACAATTTGTTGGCAACTCTTCCACTTTTAATAAATATAATTTATTTGCAATTTGAAACCATTTGTTGAAATAAGTGTTAGAAAAATACTATTTACATCTTCTAAATAAGTAATATTCTTTTCACTTCTTCTTTAATTTTAAGCACCTCTTGATTTTTTCAAGAAAATTAGAAATATAAGTTAAAAAGTGAAAATGAGTTAAAAAGAAAATTAAAAGAGTAACATATGTTAAAGAGCAAAGCTTGTTTTTTCTAGAAACAGAAAATATATCTTTTGAGTTTGTGGTTATCGGTTATGGGTTAAGTGTCTCAAAGCAGCGTTTGGTCTATATCAGGAATTGCATTTTAAAACGTAAAAAATGGCATATTTGTAATGTGTGAACTTTGGGTTCTTAGGCAGGCACCCAACTATTTTTTTTTTGGACGTTACTTTAATTTAACCAATTTCATACACTATACTAAATACATACAAAATTGTAGTAAAACCTTATTTTAGCAAACATTTCTATATTTCTGTCAAAGTTATTTATCCCTACCTAGTTCGTTTGAATTTACACCATTATTAAGTAATATTTAAGGAAAATGCAAAGAAAAGAAAAAAACCAAGAAACAATCATATTTGATATCGTTATCTCCCAAATAAAATCGATACACTGATATTCCCTAGTTAATTATACCATCCAAATGAGTTATGATCTGGTAACCTTAATTCGTATAAAAGTTTTGTGCCTTTACAAAACTTCCATAATGGCCTAACAGGGTATTCTCTTTTTCTCTCAATGTCCAGACAAAGACAGCAAAGGAACAAAATCGAAAGAAATCGAAAACAAAAACTTCCAATAACGGCAATTTTTTTAGGCATTAAAATTTCAAAAAATAGAGTCGCGTTAACTTAGCAAAGTTAAGCGTCTTTCACTTTTATCTTCTGCCCGGATCGGACGTCGTTAACTAAGTTTCGCTAAACCAATAAATGGTATTTTAGGCAAACGAAGTTTAACCTCCACGTGTTGGACACTTTAAAATCCATAGTTTTGAAGATTATTTAATTTTTAAACGATCCCGCGTACAGCTACATTGCAGTAGGCTGCAACGTGTCTAGATTCTCCACTGGGACAGGACGAAGATTACTGTTCACTGTTTTTGTTACGGATAGCGAAGAACACGTGGAGGCAATTATCTGGACGAACGATCCTCGACAACACCGAACCATATTGGCATTTGGTAAGCAGGGTAATCAAACCTGTAAGAGCCCAACCGTAAAACGGTCAGTGCCGCGACTTTGTCAGGATAAGGTAAATATATAAAATCAACCCCCAGGATGTTGTGAAAAAACCCCTTGTTTTATTTTTTCATAGTACAATATGATTCCGGGAATTTCCATCCCAGCGGTTTTGCTAGGTTAGCTGTTGTGGATTTCAACCAATAAGCGCGAGTACCAAATATCATTGCGTTCACCACCTGTCAAAGGGACAAGAAGTGTTGATTAGTGTGCAGAAGACAACGTGTTTGAAATAAATTATTGTATAACCTTTATTTTTAAATAGTGTTTTAGATTCAAAAAAAAGTGCAAATACCAAGTGGTAACGTGGCGTGAATATTGTTAAATCATAAAAAAAAAAAAAAAAAAAAAAAAAAAAACCCAAGCTTAAAAATAAAATTAATTTTATTCCGCGATCTTTAATATACCGATATTGAAATTTAATCTTAAAATTCATTTAAAAAAAAAACAAACTTTTCTTTTAAAATTTCGGGTACGCGTTACACGGTGATCTAAGTAAAGAGATTACACCTATAAATTTTATTACTTTATTATATTCGGTTTTATAAGAGATAGCAAAAGCAAAGTGTATAACAAAAAGGTACATCAAATACAAAGAGAACGAACACGTACATATGTAAACAAAATAAGAAAGATTTTCGGCGCTGCAGCTTGGAGGCCTTCAATGTTGCGGGTGAGTACAATTTGTTTTCATTCTTTTGTCTTTATTCTGCCTCATTATGATGGTGTTTACTTTGCTAAATGTTGATAAAATTTGTGGTATGTAATTATACGACAACATTTTATTTGGAAACATTATACGCTCATTAACTCCTTCATAATGTTGCAGATTTATTTACTTTTGCTTCATTTGACATCAACATTGTTTTGATAGTTTTAATGTCATAAACACCCGTACGCATCGGCATGTTGCACATGAGCATACACATATGTTCGAATATATGTATATAGTTGTTGCTCGTAAAATAGTTTGGAAATTTGTTCCTTAAATGGTGTTAATAATTCAATTTAGTTTTTTTTCTAAACTTAATGTATACCACAGAGTCTATTGAATTCTATTACTTTGCAAATAAAAGAACCAAAACAGTGTTGATTATTTTGATTTTTTTTATAAAACCGAAAATTCAAAATAAAAGAAAAAGGATTGTGTAAATAAATGTGTCTCTAAGAAAATAAATAGAGAAAGGGAAATTAAGAACGTACAACTACCTTTTTCTTATGTTACATAAAAAAAATCTTGCTAATTTAGATGCGTGCGAAAGAGAAAGCTAACTATTTAACTATCGTTATGTATGTTTGGTTAAATATAAGGAACAACAGATCAAAACAAACCTAATTAAACGATTTTGTTTGCTTGTTTTGATATTTTACCTTTTGTAAAGTCGGTTTATAATTGTAATCAAACCAACGAAAAAGAGAAAAAACCATAATATTGTATATAAGCTCTTAACCCTTGGTATACGCACAAAATAAATTTATTTTGACTAAATTATATAGAAAAAGTTTAAAAGTGTCATATTTTCCGAAATTGTGTAAATTTGATGGTAAAATAGGAAGCTTTGGAAAAAAATTCTTAATATACCTTGAATGAATTTGAACTAAAATACTATTAGAAATTAATTCTAAGAATCAAAGAATACTATTTTTCTTATTTTTTTTGAATAAAGTACATGAAAAAAAAAAGATGTGCTAGAAAAATAAACTTGAGTTTTCCTATGTGGTAATGGTGATGAAATAATGTTGATTTTGGGGTTCTTTTATTAAATTGTGTCTGCCACAAAAGGACCACGGTAGGGTGGGTATCGAGGCAGTAGGAGGTAGGTCCATCAACCTCCTCACTATTTGACTCGTATAATTTGCAATTACATAACTCATAAAAAAAAATTTTCATACATGTAATAGCCCGGTTGTTTTTGGTATCACTCCCATTTTTTCCCCCTTTATGAAATATTTCGGCTTTATGGACTCTTTAAATAAATTTAGCAGAGTACAAATTTTCTCAAGAGTGAGCGATAAAAAAACACCATTCATGAAAAATCTCGAGAGTGAAAAATCCTAAAAAAAATTTTTTCTTCTCACGTTCATAAAAGAGCGTGAAAAAATTTTTGCCAAGCCTCACTCACTTATGAGAAGTTTGTTGTTTTTTTTTTTCACGCTCACAAATCACAAATGAAAAATAAAAACCAAATTTTATTTCTCACTCACAAATGAATGAGAAATTTCTTCTTTTCACTTTCGATTCATTCTTTTATGAGTGCGAGTGTTGCTTTAATATTTTTCACGCTTTGTAACAGAGTTGCCGGAAAACAATTTTTTAAGCGTGTGAAATTTGTACTCCCAATAAGAGTAAAAAAATTTTTGCATTTACATAATTTTTTTTATTTTGCTGCTTGTATATACTTATGTATATGTTGTTAAATTTAAAAAATACTGCACATCTATATTTTGATCAGTCTTTTGAGTATATTTTTAATTAAGTGACTTTTAATGCTATTTGAAAAAAAGAAATATATTTTTAAATAAAATAACAACCACAAATTTATAATAAAAATTACGTTTGTTTCCTAGAGTAAGGCAAAAGAGCTATTTTAAAAGATATGCGTTACTTCATTTTTATACTGAGGAATCGATATGTAGGTTTATAAACAATAATAAATAAATAGTAACATAAAGGATTACTTTTAGCAGTATTTATTGTGAAAAAGTCATATTTATAAAAAAATTGTTTTTGTTAAGAAACTTAAATAATACATTATATTTTATGTTGTGATTTTTTAGAAATTTTATAGTCTTCACTGACACAAATTTTCATAGCAATCTTTAAAAATATTTTTGAATATTTTCCTAAATTTTCAATTGACGTTTTCTAATAAAAAAAAGTATTTCTTGTGTATTGTGTTCAAGGTCGTAAGTGTTCTTTTTTTAATTTACCTTACTTGCAAATAGAACTCCTTCAAACTCTTAGGTTCTATTTAATTGACCTGAAAGATAAAGTTTCAAATTGTTGTACATAAAAAGATTTGTGTGTGTATTGTATAATAACCACCACAATTTTTTGTAACAATATACCTAATACATAAAAGGATGACGGACAGGCAGGTATAAAATACCTTTCAAATTAGTGGAAAATCCCAAACAAAATGAAATGATGAACAATTATCTCTAATGGTGGTAAAGCGGAATGCAATTTTTTCCAATCCTTTTAAAATTTGCATGAGTGTGTGTAACAGCTCTATTTTTTTGCAATATCAACATTAAATATTTGTAAAAGAACCTTATTTGGATTTTAAATAGCGTGAAGTGAATAACAAACAACGCCTAAAAGACAATTTAATTTTGAAAAATATGTGTTGTACGATGCATCTTCAAAAAAAAGTATTTGCGTAATAGAATCGTGCAAAAAGGAACTTAGTTAGAAAGTGAAGGGAAATATCAAAAGACATTACAAACTACTTCACAAACAAGATATACAAAGTAATGGTGACGATGCTTTTGTTTGTCACTGGAGTAATGCTCCCCTTTTTGTGAAACCTTAACCGCATATTTTTATTACTAAAATCATTAAATCGGATTCATTGAAAAATTTAAATGAAATGAAGTTAAATAAATGCAAATAAACCACAACGTATAACAGTGCCTGGTTTTTTAATTTATTAAAAACATGTTTTTAAAAAAAAATTATTCCTACTTTTTTTAAGCATTTCAAAAATTGTGCAACAAATTTTTACATATGGCAGCACCAGTAACATGACCAAAAAATTTTATGTGTACACATTTATGAATGCTTCGCGAAAAAATTCATTTATGATTTCTCACTTATGAGAAGTACTCGAATTTGATGCTTTTCATTTATGTTCGTGAAAAGAAAAAAATATTTTTTCTTTTCACTTCTCATTTATGACTGGTGAAAAAAAAATTTTTTTTTCTCGCTCGAGAGTGAGAAGGCAAAAAATGTTTTTTAAAAACTCATTCATTAATGAAAAATTGCTGCAGTAAACACAGCGCTCACACTCGTTCTCACGAATGAGAAGTGAGTGAGCAATTTTTAACTCTGAAATTTAGTAATGAGTATTGGGTGAGAACGGTCAAAGACCCACACCAGCCGAAGTTTGCTAGTCGAAACAAATATATGAGTCCTCCCCGACCTGATTCTCCCTAGAATAAGGGTTGCATGTTTTAGATTTTTAAATTATGAATTTATTATCTGGACATACTTTTACACCTTATACCCTATTTCTACTCCGTAGAAACGACTTGTTTTACACTAAAACCATTACATAAATTTTTGGCGCCCAACGTGGGGCCCACGTTGGTTTTATTAATTAGTTTAACCGTTTTTAAAATTATTTTTTTTACATATACACTATTCCTTTATTTAAATGCTTCGTGGTCTCCAGTGTAGCAGTTTACTGTGTGCACAAACCGTTTGTATCAAGCACTCACATTATTTTGCAACGTAGGATTTTAAGATCAACTTTAATAATCGTTTATTGATTCAAAATAACTTTCAGACCCTTACTGGAGCTCGGCTACTTGTCGATGAAGGCACGAGTAGTTTTCGACCGTTTGGTTTTCTGGAATTTTTTTTTTTTGTTTCTTACGAAACTATAATAGATATTAAAACCTTAGCTGAGTTATTATTTGGTTATTTTATTTAGTGATGGGGCTTTACTCATTTTGATGGATCACAAAATGGTGCTCCTTATAGCGTGTTTTGTCCTTGAATTGTAGTTACGTTCTTATTCAACTATTACTATAAACAAATAATGAATAGCAAAATATACCAATAGATTTTTTTTGTATTGCAAATTATGTGTCGTCTTTTTTTTTCTTATCTCTCACTATAACCACTTATAGGAAACTCGTAAAATACATGAAATACAAAAAAAATAAACGTTCTTTTTACTTTTGACAATTTTTTTTTACCAAATTTTAATATTAGATACTTACCTCGACTAAAATGGTCGTCACTAATAGTAACGAAAATATCCCTTCTTGTCTCGAAACCGCAATTGGCCTCGCATGTTCAGTATGCGAAACTGATCTGTCTAATAGCACAGAGACCCTACAAACCTTATGCAAACACACTTTTCATAAAGACTGTATTTTAAGTTGGCTGCAATCGTCTAACGAATGCCCCAACTGTAGAAAGTTGTGTCACAGGAAAGATTTGATGCAACCTGATACTGAGGCAACTAAAACTACAAAGACCGCTCCATTGACTCGTGACCATAGTTTATCTAACCGTCCAGTTACACGAAGTCAAATTGCTCAAGCATCGTCCGTGCGTCCCCGTGTCGAAAACCAAAACAGTCAGGTTAATAATAATACTCATTCGAATCGCCAGACTACAAAACAGTTACCTACTTTAAATTTAGACCCCTTTCAGTTTTCTAATACTTCGAACAACCAGAACTCTTCTCAAAATTCTTCTCAAAATTCTACCAAGAAACCAGTGGGTAGACCCAGAAGAGCCTTTAGAAATCGTAACAGACCCATAGAGACAAGTCAAATTTCGAATATGATTGAATCTGCAATATCCAGAGCGCTGGAAAGTTTGAATATAAATAACCCTAACCCGCTTCTACCACTACAGGGCATTGGAAATAATAGCCAACAAAATAGTTCCCCTAACGTTAATTTTCCGCATAGTTCACCTCCGGCTCCACCTTTGAATAGTTCCTTTGGCAGTACTTTTAACTTAGGTCCTGATAAAGTCACCAATATTATTCAGAGCTGGAATGTTCGCTTCGATGGCTCTTCGACTGGTCTTCGCTGTGAAGAATTTATTTATCGTATCCGATGTCTTACCAATGAAACTTTTAATGGAAATTTTGACCTCGTGTGTCGAAATCTAAACATTTTGTTGACCGGTAAAGCTAGGGAATGGTTTTGGCGTTTCCGAAAACAGGTTGATATTATTTCATGGGAATCCTTTTGTTCTGCATTACGTTATAACTACAAGGATAGTCGCAATAAGTTTGAGCTACGCGAAGAGCTCCGTAATCGGAAGCAAAAGCCAGCAGAGTCATTTGATTCATTTTATGAGTCTATTTTAGAGATTGTGGACAGAATAGGGGTGTATCAAATTGAGGATGATGAACTTATTGATATAATGAAACACAATTTGCGCCCTGAAATTCGTCATGAATTGTTATATGTACCAATCCGTTCGGTGGCTCATTTGCGTAAACTTTGCCAAATGAGGGAAAATTTATTCCACGATGAATCCTTTCGAAGATATCAATATCCTCGACTTAACAATAATTTTAACCCCAACCGACGTGTCGCTGCTCTTGACTTTTATGAAGAAGAAGCTCCCTTAAATTATACTGATTCGCACCAGGAGGAAAGCAGCTCGAGTTCCGTTAATGCCATTTCCAAGTCCGAAAAAGTTATAAAATGTTGGAACTGCGAGGAGGAAGGGCATTGTTGGGATATGTGCCTTGAAGAGAGGCAAATATTTTGTTATGGGTGTGGCACAAAAAACGTATACAAGCCACAGTGTGTAAATTGTTTGAAAAAATCGGAAAACTATCCAAAGGGTGTGTTCAAGAATACCCGAATGCCCCCAAAATAGAATCTTGGCCTAATACCAATACAATAAATAAACCCACTAGACTTGATGTAGACAACAAGAAATATGACTTAAACCCAATATATTGTAAAAACCTTAATAATTCAGCAAATATACCTGACCCAGAACTAAGTAGAAATAAATGGTGTAGTGACAAAACCTCAGATAGGACATGTGAAAACACAGATGCTAGTGCTACGAATTTGAAAGGATTCAGAACATTTTTACCATACCATCAGAGGCTTAATAATTATATAAAGGTTCGTGAAAATTTATTTAACGATTCAAGACTAAATTCTGATATGAGAAAGAAGTATCGTCGTTCAACTGTGCGATTACGTAATCACTACAGAAAAATTATAAAGACCAAGCAACTTTTTATTTCATCCATATTCAATAATGAGGAAGATGGGCGATTTTATGCCCGAGTAATTATTCTAGGGAAAAGCGAATTAGGATTACTTGATACCGGTGCCAATATTAGTTGCATAGGAAAAGATTTTGCTAAAGAAAATTTTTCAACGTTACCCGGTTATAAAAGTATTAAATCCACTGTAAAAACGGCGGATGGAAAAACTCAGGAAGTTACCGGTGAAGTATCCGTTGACATAACCTATAAGAACCAAACAAACCAGATTCGTCTTTTTATTGTACCTACTTTAAATACCCGATTGATTCTCGGAATAGATTTTTGGAAGCTGTTTCATCTGATAGATGGTGTTCTTTCGGGAATAACTGCAGAAAACGAAAGTAATAGCGTGGATGAGGAGTTTTATCCTTTAAGTTTAGTGCAAAAACAACAGTTAGAAGCAGTTAAATCACTTTTTCCAAATTTTGAACGACAAGGTTTAGGTAGAACGGCATTAATTAAGCATGAAATTGAAGTGAACGATTGTAAACCAATTAAACAGAGATATAACCCTGTCTCACCAGCAGTCGAAAAACTTTTATATGCTGAGGTAGACAGGATGCTTAGTTTACAAGTGATTGAGCCTAGCACTAGTTCGTGGAGTTCGCCTATGCGATTAGTTGTCAAACCTGGGAAAGTAAGACTCTGCCTAGACGCGCGAAAAATAAATGACGTTACTCGAAAGGATGCATACCCTTTGCCTAGTATATCCGGAATATTCGCTAGACTGCCTAAAGCCAATATTATTTCTAAAATAGACCTCAAAGATGCCTATTGGCAAATAGAACTTGAGGAAAATTCGAAACCACTAACAGCGTTCACGATTCCAGGTCGTCCGCTTTATCAGTTTACCGTGATGCCATTCGGGTTATGTAATGCGCCCCAGACGATGTGTCGTCTAATGGACGATCTAATACCCCCCGATCTGAAAACTTGCGTATTTGGCTACCTGGATGACGTGTGCGTGGTGTCCGATTCGTTTGAAAGTCATTTGTCTGTTTTAGTTCGACTGGCTGAACAGTTTCGTAAGGCAAACCTCACTTTAAATATGAGTAAAAGCAAATTTTGTGTGAAAAGTGTAAATTATTTAGGATATATTATTGGGGAGGGAGGTATCTCGCCGGATCCCGCTAAGGTAGAATCAATTATAAATTGGCCCGTCCCAAAAACATTGAAACAGGTCCGTGCATTTTTAGGAGTTGCCGGCTGGTATCGGCGTTTCATCAATAATTTTGCCGACGTTACGTCCCCCATAAGCGATATTCTGTCTAAAAAGCGAAAATTTGAATGGACGACTTCTGCACAGGATTCTTTTGAAAAACTGAAAATTTTGTTGACTACAGCTCCAGTATTACGAAATCCTGATTTTACACAAAAATTTTTTGTGCATTGCGATGCCAGTAACTTTGGCATTGGAGCGGTTTTAGTACAGCTTGATGACGCGAACCTAGAATGTCCTATAGCCTATTATTCGAAAAAACTAAATTCTGCTCAGAGGAATTACTCGGTTACGGAGAAGGAGTGCTTAGCTGCTATAGAAGCTATTGAAAATTTCCGTTGCTATTTGGAAATGCATGAATTTGAAGTAATTACTGACCACAGTAGTCTGGTCTGGTTAATGCGACAACCAAATCTAAAAGGAAGACTCGCCAGGTGGGCTCTTAAGCTACAGAGCTACAAATTTACCATTTCTCACAGGAAGGGAAAGGATAATATTGTTCCCGATGCGTTGAGCAGGATGCATGAAAGCGACATCGACATTGCAGGTCTAGACTTCGTAGGGCCCGAAATAAATTTGAAGTCCCCCCATTTCGAAGATGACGACTACTCGGAGCTGAAAGCGAGAATTCTCAAAAACCCAGAAAATTTACCGGATTTGAAAATCGTAGAGAAATATGTTTATATCCGTACAAATCATAGCACAGGAAATGACGAGCAAGATCAAAATATATGGAAGTTGTGGATTCCGAGAGCACTCAGGAAAGACATTTTGAGTAGGTCCCATGACTCTGTACTAGCGTCCCACGGGGGAATTGCAAAAACTGTCGAGCGTATACGTAGAAATTTTTTTTGGCCCGGTCTTGTAGCTGATGTACGGCAATATATTAAAAATTGCGAAATTTGTAAAACCACCAAAGCTACCAATTGTATACTTAAGCCACAAATGGGTAAAATGGCAGTAAGCGAAAGGCCATTTCAAAGGTTATATGTTGATCTGTTAGGACCTTACCCTCGAAGCAAGAGAGGATATATTGGGTTACTGATCGTATTGGATCATTTCAGCAAATTTCACTGGCTATGTCTTTTGAAAAAATTTACTGGTGACAAAATTACGGAATTCCTTGAATCAAATATATTTTTTTCGTACGGTATACCCGAAACTCTAATTACGGATAACGGATCGCAGTTTAGGTCGACAGACTTCAATAAATTTTTAGATAAACATGGAGTAAATCATATCTACACCGCACTTTACTCGCCTCAAAGCAACGCTGCAGAGAGGGTTAACCGCTCCATAATTGCTGCCATCCGAGCCTACTTGAAAAGGGATCAACGTGACTGGGACAAGAATATCTCTGCGATTAGCTGTGCGTTACGAAATTCCATTCACCAAGCTACCGGAGTAAGTCCTTATCATGTTCTTTATGGTTTCGACATGGTTACGCATGGAGAATCGTATAAGCTACTTAAGAACTTAAGTTCAATAAATGAACCGCTAATAACTATCGCAAGAGATGATCATCTTTCCTTGTTAAGGAAGAGCGTACAGGAAAACCTGAGAAAAGCCTACGAGACTAACGTAAACCAATATAATTTACGAACTAGACCTACAAATTTTACAATCGGTTCTAACGTGTTCCGGAGAAATTTTGCTCAAAGTGATGCAGAGAAAAAGTTTAATGCCAAACTGGCTCCAAAATTTATAAAAACTAGAGTCAAAGCGAAAGTTGGAAATTGCTACTATATTCTCGAAGACCCTGATGGAAGAAAAGGAACCTATCACGCAAAAGACATCAGAAATTAGAGAAGACGTTTAAGCAGAAAAAGAAATAGGTAGATATATCGCGGATAGCAGTGTTATTAGTAATCTAGAGAGTCTCCGGTTAATCTGTTTGCTAACGCTTCCCTATTATCCGGTTTGTAATGTGTGAACTTTGGGTTCTTAGGCAGGCACCCAACTATTTTTTTTTTGGACGTTACTTTAATTTAACCAATTTCATACACTATACTAAATACATACAAAATTGTAGTAAAACCTTATTTTAGCAAACATTTCTATATTTCTGTCAAAGTTATTTATCCCTACCTAGTTCGTTTGAATTTACACCATTATTAAGTAATATTTAAGGAAAATGCAAAGAAAAGAAAAAAACCAAGAAACAATCATATTTGATATCGTTATCTCCCAAATAAAATCGATACACTGATATTCCCTAGTTAATTATACCATCCAAATGAGTTATGATCTGGTAACCTTAATTCGTATAAAAGTTTTGTGCCTTTACAAAACTTCCATAATGGCCTAACAGGGTATTCTCTTTTTCTCTCAATGTCCAGACAAAGACAGCAAAGGAACAAAATCGAAAGAAATCGAAAACAAAAACTTCCAATAACGGCAATTTTTTTAGGCATTAAAATTTCAAAAAATAGAGTCGCGTTAACTTAGCAAAGTTAAGCGTCTTTCACTTTTATCTTCTGCCCGGATCGGACGTCGTTAACTAAGTTTCGCTAAACCAATAAATGGTATTTTAGGCAAACGAAGTTTAACCTCCACGTGTTGGACACTTTAAAATCCATAGTTTTGAAGATTATTTAATTTTTAAACGATCCCGCGTACAGCTACATTGCAGTAGGCTGCAACGTGTCTAGATTCTCCACTGGGACAGGACGAAGATTACTGTTCACTGTTTTTGTTACGGATAGCGAAGAACACGTGGAGGCAATTATCTGGACGAACGATCCTCGACAACACCGAACCATATTGGCATTTGGTAAGCAGGGTAATCAAACCTGTAAGAGCCCAACCGTAAAACGGTCAGTGCCGCGACTTTGTCAGGATAAGGTAAATATATAAAATCAACCCCCAGGATGTTGTGAAAAAACCCCTTGTTTTATTTTTTCATAGTACAATATGATTCCGGGAATTTCCATCCCAGCGGTTTTGCTAGGTTAGCTGTTGTGGATTTCAACCAATAAGCGCGAGTACCAAATATCATTGCGTTCACCACCTGTCAAAGGGACAAGAAGTGTTGATTAGTGTGCAGAAGACAACGTGTTTGAAATAAATTATTGTATAACCTTTATTTTTAAATAGTGTTTTAGATTCAAAAAAAAGTGCAAATACCAAGTGGTAACGTGGCGTGAATATTGTTAAATCATAAAAAAAAAAAAAAAAAAAAAAAAAAAAACCCAAGCTTAAAAATAAAATTAATTTTATTCCGCGATCTTTAATATACCGATATTGAAATTTAATCTTAAAATTCATTTAAAAAAAAAACAAACTTTTCTTTTAAAATTTCGGGTACGCGTTACACGGTGATCTAAGTAAAGAGATTACACCTATAAATTTTATTACTTTATTATATTCGGTTTTATAAGAGATAGCAAAAGCAAAGTGTATAACAAAAAGGTACATCAAATACAAAGAGAACGAACACGTACATATGTAAACAAAATAAGAAAGATTTTCGGCGCTGCAGCTTGGAGGCCTTCAATGTTGCGGGTGAGTACAATTTGTTTTCATTCTTTTGTCTTTATTCTGCCTCATTATGATGGTGTTTACTTTGCTAAATGTTGATAAAATTTGTGGTATGTAATTATACGACAACATTTTATTTGGAAACATTATACGCTCATTAACTCCTTCATAATGTTGCAGATTTATTTACTTTTGCTTCATTTGACATCAACATTGTTTTGATAGTTTTAATGTCATAAACACCCGTACGCATCGGCATGTTGCACATGAGCATACACATATGTTCGAATATATGTATATAGTTGTTGCTCGTAAAATAGTTTGGAAATTTGTTCCTTAAATGGTGTTAATAATTCAATTTAGTTTTTTTTCTAAACTTAATGTATACCACAGAGTCTATTGAATTCTATTACTTTGCAAATAAAAGAACCAAAACAGTGTTGATTATTTTGATTTTTTTTATAAAACCGAAAATTCAAAATAAAAGAAAAAGGATTGTGTAAATAAATGTGTCTCTAAGAAAATAAATAGAGAAAGGGAAATTAAGAACGTACAACTACCTTTTTCTTATGTTACATAAAAAAAATCTTGCTAATTTAGATGCGTGCGAAAGAGAAAGCTAACTATTTAACTATCGTTATGTATGTTTGGTTAAATATAAGGAACAACAGATCAAAACAAACCTAATTAAACGATTTTGTTTGCTTGTTTTGATATTTTACCTTTTGTAAAGTCGGTTTATAATTGTAATCAAACCAACGAAAAAGAGAAAAAACCATAATATTGTATATAAGCTCTTAACCCTTGGTATACGCACAAAATAAATTTATTTTGACTAAATTATATAGAAAAAGTTTAAAAGTGTCATATTTTCCGAAATTGTGTAAATTTGATGGTAAAATAGGAAGCTTTGGAAAAAAATTCTTAATATACCTTGAATGAATTTGAACTAAAATACTATTAGAAATTAATTCTAAGAATCAAAGAATACTATTTTTCTTATTTTTTTTGAATAAAGTACATGAAAAAAAAAAGATGTGCTAGAAAAATAAACTTGAGTTTTCCTATGTGGTAATGGTGATGAAATAATGTTGATTTTGGGGTTCTTTTATTAAATTGTGTCTGCCACAAAAGGACCACGGTAGGGTGGGTATCGAGGCAGTAGGAGGTAGGTCCATCAACCTCCTCACTATTTGACTCGTATAATTTGCAATTACATAACTCATAAAAAAAAATTTTCATACATGTAATAGCCCGGTTGTTTTTGGTATCACTCCCATTTTTTCCCCCTTTATGAAATATTTCGGCTTTATGGACTCTTTAAATAAATTTAGTAATGAGTATTGGGTGAGAACGGTCAAAGACCCACACCAGCCGAAGTTTGCTAGTCGAAACAAATATATGAGTCCTCCCCGACCTGATTCTCCCTAGAATAAGGGTTGCATGTTTTAGATTTTTAAATTATGAATTTATTATCTGGACATACTTTTACACCTTATACCCTATTTCTACTCCGTAGAAACGACTTGTTTTACACTAAAACCATTACATATTTTAAAACCGAATTGCCGAATTTAGATAAATGTTGTCCCCAAACTACCGCCTAAAATCCAGTACATCCCGAAAATGTACTAGTCTGATCGCTAAGATGAGTATTAGAAAAATTCTCGTACTTATTTGTGTATAAGCATCTCACTAATTAGTTAGTTAATTACAATTAAGTTTTCCGTTTAAATATCATTTAGGGCTTGAAAGCAAACACCTGCTAGCTTTCAGCAAACGAAGTTTAAAAAATTTTTATCCCCTTGTACTGAAACTAGTCCTGGGAGTAAGATGCCCTAAATTGTATTTAAAAATTAATATATGACCCACTTTCAAATATTGTTCTATTGCTGTATACAGTAAAGCAAACATATTTTTTAAACTAAAATTTTTCAAAACAAAAACAAATGCATTTAAAACTTTTAATATATTATTTTTTACAGCGATACAATACAGGGTTTGAATTGGATGGTAATAAAATTTTTTAAACTATAACATTAGCTTAATACATACCAAAAAATTTTTTTTTATTAAACTTATTCTGCTTCCTTTAAAAAACACCCTTTCAAAAATCGTTAGTTATTGCTTTGCAATAGCTTACTATTAACACATACTTCAACGATTAAAAATTTAGGTCAAAATATATTTTATGCTGTGACGGCTGCACAAGAGTTTATTAATTCTTTTCAGTTATTAAGGCAATGTACAAGTTGAGATTAATCTGTAATGAGATTTCAAAGTGTTTTAGTAGCAAGACTTTTAGTAGGAGTAATAGTTTTATAAATGTTTATATATCGGTTGGTATATTTTTTAACCCTCTCCATTTTAAACGCAAGGAAGTGTGGCATATGTATTGGAATATTGATGACTTGCAAGCAATTAAAAAAAAGGTTTTTTCTAGCAGGCAGAGAGATGCATAAAAAGGTACAAATAGAAATCTATACGGTTAACGGTTTTCGAAGTAAAAAAAATTAGTGTTTAAGGGCAAAAATATCATAATTTTAGATTCGATTTCAATGCCCAAATAATTAATTTATTTTCGATAACTTTTATAGCATCCAAATTTTCCAAAATCTTTTTTATGTTTATTGGAACTTTTTCATCAAGAGATGTGCCTTAGTTAAAATTTCGTATCTTTAGCTTAACAGGTTAAAGATGTACGATGATTACACTTAGTAAAACGTTCAGTCGGCTAGTCTCTGACGTCACTCCCTTAAACTAAATTATTTAGTACATTGAATTATTTAATAAAAAAACAATTTTATTGTTTGTTATAAAACTTAATTAAATTACTGAACAAAAATGTTTTCTTGTTACAGTCTTCATACCCGAAAATTTGTTAAATATTTTTCAGGTCTTTTAAAAGCTTCTAATACATTATGTGATAAGGAACTTTTGTGTAAACATATCGCCTGCTCAATACTACAAGACTACATGTAACATTTTTTCTGGTTTTGAGCTGGAAATTAAATAAAATTTACAAATTTAATATTTATAACATTTGTATGTTTGCACATTAAACAGTGAAATATTGAGAAAGCAATATGTACATTTTAATCTAATTGCTACTTTGTTTTATTTTAATGCCCTTCACGTAAGTGATATAAGTTTATCATTCCGTTTAAACTTTCTTTATTATCCATTTGCGGCCCCATAAAATATATATATTCTGGATCCTTATTGATAGGAAAGTCAATTTAGCCCTGTCAGTATCTTCGTCTGTCCGTTTTATGGTTGAAATTAATTTTATGAAGCCCCTCGATGTTGCATAGACACCTAAGTAGTATCAAACTACAAGAAATATCTGCAAAAACTGACAGAGAATTTTTACATAAAAACCTTTACAGCTGCACCGTAGTTGCCACGTACAATGTACAGTGTAAGCCCATTCCCCTTAGTTTTTCCCCACGAACATTTCTTGGAACACACTCGCACCCTATCTTCGCCCCCTAGCAGGGCTCCCATACAAAGTTTATTTTTTTTAAATCGCTCCCACAGCTTCCAGGGTTCTCCTACGAGGGTAAAAGGTAAGATTAACCTCAAATAATTTGAATCTTTGTCCAGCCCCTAACATAGCAGCCATACAAAATTTGAAAAAATAGAATAAAGACACCTACGACTCCCCCGGAGTGTCGCAGCCCCATTAAAAAATTTGAAAAAATAGGATAAAAACCCTTACGACTCCCCCGCAGTATCACAGCCACATAATTTTTCCCTCTCAAACAAATCCCTAAAACATACTCAACCCTTATCTCCGTCGCCTAATGGGGTTGTCATACAAAGTTCGCAAAAACTAGGTTAAAAAGCCCAGAACTTCCCCAGAGTCGGCATTAAAGAAATAAAGTGTACGACCGACCCTTCTAAGATTCCCTTCCCGAACATATTTCCAGAACTTATTTACTCCCTTCCTCCACGTCCTTAAGGGGCTGCCATACAAAATTAAAAAAAATAAGTCAAAAACCCCTCCTTCTTCCCCTTAATCGCCACTAGAGGAATAATATATATCACCGACCCACATTAATTTTTCCTTCAAAACATACTCTTACCCCCTTCCTCTACCACCTCAGAGGATTGCTATACAAAATTTAAAAAAAAATTAGAGTTAAAACCCCTAAGCTGCCCTTATCACCGTTTAAGGGTTTAAATCTGACACCGACTCCTATTTAAAAATTATAAATATTTGATAAATAAAAAACAGATAAAAATAAAATAGGCTCGGTTTTCGAAAGTCCAATGTGAAGGGTATCTAAGATTTGGCACAGCCATATAAAGCGCGTTTCCTTCTTCAACTTTTTTTATACAGTAACTGACTATAAGTTTTTTAAAAAGTATTCCGTAAAGTTGTTTTTAAATAAAAAAAAAAACAGTTTAATTTTGATACAATATTTTTGTAGCTGGTTTGAAGGGTTTTTCAGAGCCTCAAATAAACAAAAATATTGATTTTCAGTTGAAATTAATTTGTTTGTTATATTTAACTTTTTTCTTTGTTTTCTAATACATTGTGTTTTACTGTAAATGACAGAAAATCTAGTTAATTTAAGTCAAATATGTAAGTTAATTCTTTGATGTCTGAATTTAAAAGACATAATTTCTTAATTTAAATGAATAACTTCTTGGAAGGTATTTAAATGAATATCCAGTTATTTTAAGTAGCATTTCCAATTGATTTTGCATAAAAAATTTTTTGACTGTATGTTTGGCATTAAAACTAAAAGGCAGTTACAAGCGAGTTAATAAAAACACGGAAATTTGCTACTGCTCTTGCTGTTTATATTTATAAGCAATACGTTCTACAATTTCTAACATTTTGAAAAACTTATCTTAACATATGATCTTCCTTGTTTCTGTAATAGTTTTGTTGATTTTAATCGCCATAGTTGTGTCAAAATTTTATTGCTAATCCTTTGCTATAAAACTTGCTTTTCACCAATTTCTATGGAAAAAAGTTATAAGTAGTTGTAATCTGCTCCTTTAGTCAAAGTTTTATTGTATGTTTTGAAGGGTTGTCGATGCTTCAATTACAACGGTTAAAATAGCACGTTTTTAGCATATATTTTTATTAACGCCTAAATTATTTAATTTTATCCTTTTTCGCATTATTGACGTCCTTGAAAACATAGTTTACGCTAAGAATGTGTTTGCTTTTTTTATGGAGTGTCTCAGTTGTAAATGTAATAGTTTTTGAAAATGATGTTTCTAAAAACAAAAGGGTTCTTTAATAAAAATTTAAGATTTTGTCATTATTATTTAATAATAAGAAATAAAAAAAAAATAAATATGTATAAACTTATATTAATGGTATAATAAAAAAAAAACATAAATTAAATGCAAGATGATGCTTTGCTGGTGACAATCTTTCACTTTATAAATAACGACCCGTTAAAACAAACATATGTGTACCCAGTTACTCTAGTCTATGCAAAAGTTAAAAAAAACTGTTGCAAAAGTGATTGATATTTACTTCGATTTTATGCTTATTCAAGCGATAAATTGGCAATAAATTTGCTAAAGGAAATGAATTCGTAAGATCTTGGTAACTGATAGTCTCTTATTTTTATTCACATTTTTATAGGTAATAATATGAAATAAACAATGCTATACATATGATATCAATGTTTTGTATTACATAAAAATCCTACATAAATTTGGTTTAAAATTTGATATAATAAACTGACAAATATAATAAATACACTCACTTAGTCATTGGCTTATTTTGTTAAAAAAAAGTTTAAACGAAGAATGGCGTAATGTGTTCATTTGGATTTTATTGTGTTTATTTACGAAAAAAAAATAAAAAAAAAAACGTTAAATAACGGGTTGTCAATGCCTTGTTTTACACTTCTTATATTCGGCTGTGCCGAATCTTATATACCCTTCACATTGGTCTTTTAATATACCCAGCCGATTTATTTTGTACTGCAAATAATATAATAAAAATACCTTGTGCGAGCTTCAAAGTCCATAGAAAACTTTACAAAATTTTAACGTTCGTATGAATAATAGAAAAAGATGAAGAAGGTTTGAGGTCGAGAGTTTTAAAAGTTTTCGTAACTATTCATATTAAAAGCTTAATAAAAGTTGTTAATTTTTATAAGATGTTTTAGTCTCTCTGCTCCTCTCCAACTTTTTTTCCAAAATGTATGAATTATTTGATTATTACTTTTTGTAGAATATTCGAAGTCGATAGCTGTTATAGTTTCCCAGATGTGGCGTATCGAAAATTTCATAAAAATTGTTAATTTTTTTGGAAGCTACCCCATATTCACCCCCACCCAAAAAATGTTATCTTCAAAGCGTAGGTTTTGTTGTCCAATTAATTTTTGCAGAACATTTGATTTCGATATCTGTTACAGTTTCCGAGATAAAGTGTATCGACAATTTTAGAAAAATTGTTAATTTGTATGGGAGCTACCCCTTTTTCCGCCCCCACCCAAATTTTTTTTTCTTAAAAGTGTAGCCCTTAGGGTACAATTACTTTTTGTAGAACATTTTAAGTCGATAGCTGTTATAGTTTTCGAGATAAAGCGCATTAAATATTTCACCTAATTTGTGCAACTGTAGGAAAATACCCACTTCCCCTGATCCTATCTGAGAAAAATTTTCCATTATTTAGGTCCCTACTCTAGGAGTATCCGTGCCAGGCTTTGTGGCAAGAATGACTATACTTACTGAGATGAATAGGGATATATGCACGGATTTTGTCCTAAAAAATTGGTTGTTTTGGGGTTTCGCTTATATCTCGGTCAATTGTGAACCGATTTTGCTGATTTTAAATATCGAATGTCTCCAGGATATTTCTAAATGTTTGACACCATTAGCTGGTCTGTATCTTTTTATTTGACTACGGAAACTTGATTTTAACAGACGAACAGACGGACAGACGGACATGGCTATATCAACTTCCCTATCTATAAGGATCCAGAATATATGTATATACTTTATGGGGTCGCAAATAAATATTAAAGAAATTACGATCGGAATGACAAACTGATCACCAATTTGGATTTAGAAATCAACACAGTACCATCGAACAAACCCACAGATTGGTACAGGTTATAAGAAAAGCTTTTGAGGAAAATAAATACTGCTCCGCGCTCTTTATAGATGTCTCTCAAGCGCTCGACAAAGTATGGCATGAAGGCATATAAAACAAATTAAAGCTCAACCTTCCATCTAAAGTTTTCAACCGTTTAGAAAAATACATAACCGGCCGACAGTTTATGATTAAAGAGGGAAACCTTATAAGTTCTTCTCAACTGGTGTACCTTAAGGGAGTATACTAGGTCGAATTCTGTACTTGCTTTGAACAGCAGATATGCCCACAAACAATCTTACTCATACGTTGACATTTGCTGATGATACCGCCTTTCTCAGTATTCATAAAGACCCTTAAGAGGCCTCAAAACAACTTCCCAAGTAGAAAAATGAGCAAAATTATGGGGTATTAAAATAAATTAACAAAAATGCACCCACGTTACTTTTACGTTACGCAAGGAAACGTACCCCCCAATTCTTATTAACAACCATACGGTGCCTTAACGAATTGATACGAAATAATTTGGCAATCACCTGGATCACCGCCTCACATGGAAGTCACATATAGATGCAAAGTTGACACAGATGAAACTTAAAACGGCCCAAATCCACTGGCTCATCGGTAGAAACTCTGTGCTACGTCTTGATTTCAAACTTTTACTTTACAACTCAATTTTGAAACCAATTTGGTGCTACGGGATACAATTATGGGGCACTGCTTCCGCATTCAACATAGAAAAAATTCAACGCCGTCAAAATAAAATCCAAATAAGGATACCTGGTGCTCCTTGGCATGTTAAAAACAGCAACAATCACAAAGATTTGCAAGTTCCACTAGTTAAATGCAAAATTTTTAATTATGTGGACAAGTATTTAGACAAGCTGGAAACACATCCAAATCCGCTCGCTGGAAACATTTTACAACATAGTGGACACACTCGTCTGAAAAAAAGGGATACTGTTGTACTTAGATGAAACTACTGAATTTATTAATTTTATTATGAGAACTTGAATTTTAGTCTGGCACTGGCTGGTCTAATAAAAATGAAATAGCTTTTAGATTTGAATATTTATTGTTAGTTCGCCAAAGGCAAAGATTCAATAATAAAAATATGAAAAAAAAACTGATGTATACCCTTATCACTATGTGAAGGGCATAACAATGGGAATTATTTTAAGCCTAAAATTCTGGTAAATAATATTGTTTTTAATTTTAATTTCAAACCAAAATTACTTATAAGTAGCTACGTTATGTTTTCGAACAGAACAATTCTCTTGCCTAGGCAACGAGTTTTATTTTAAAACGCAATTTTTGTTTATCTTTCCCGGGCTTACAATTTGTATTTTTGGGGAGAGATCAATTTCGAATTGGTACTGAAATCTAAGGAGTTGTTTTTTTATACTCTACACCTTGTGTTACGATTTTTTTGGTTTTAAAAATATACATTCAGACTTAAATTCAAGCTAGTTGAAAACCTTTTCCAATTATCCTCGCTTTTCATCATTTTTCATCCTATTTATTCTTAAATGGAAAATAAATCGCGTAGATTAAACTAAAATTTTAAAAATTGTTCTTTTAGTTCTAACGGCAAACATTCTTTTACATTTTAAAAAAGAAATTGTGTGAATCACTATAATTTATTTGTAATTCATTCTTATATATTCATGTTCTTCAGAAATTTATTTATATTTTTTTCTGTTCTTTTTGCAGTTATTTGAAAAAGTTTACAGTAGTTTTATAAAGATCAACTTTAAGTGTGAGTAGAAGGTATTTAACATTTTGAAGAGTTACAGAATTAAAAATAAAGAATAGAAATAAAAAAATATTTGGTTTCCGTTTAGGTTAAATTATTTTTAGGTCAAGTAGTAGTAGTGTACAACTGTAGCCAGTTTGTAAATACGAGAAGAGTTTCTAACAATTGTTAAGTAAACAATAGTTAAACAACTTTGTGTAGTTAAATGCAGTGATTTTTATTTTTCATCTATTTGCCTTTAAATCAAGGCTTAAGTTGGAATTGTTGTTTCAAGTTATTTTAACGGAATAACAGCAGCAGATGCAATGCAAGAAGGTCAGAAATTCTGATGCCAATTGAATCAATAAAAAAAAATTTCAATCATTGTTTTTTTGTACAAATTATTTTTGTTTTCTTGTTTCAACAAAAAACTTTGATTGAAAATTTCAACTTCATATTTCAAAATGGTAACAAAACGGCACAATATTGATTTAACTAATTGAAAATGCTGCATTGAAATGGAAATTGGCCAAAATAAAATCAGCGATTTAAATAAACTGCATTAAGAGCTCCTCAATAGCTGTAAGTTTATTTTGTTAAACAAATCTACCAGACAACCGAATTGGTTCACGGTTAATATAATGCTGCTTTAAGAAATTTCTTTAGTCTTGGTTAATTAAATGGCAAATATTTAGTGGCAATTTAAAGGCTTTGATATTGGAAACAAATTTATTAAAGGAAAATTGAGTATAAATTTATTAGTGTGGTTCTAAATACGGAGTAAAAAAGACTTTAGTTAAGCGTTTTAATGAAATTGATTTTATTTATTTTATGTTTTTTTACACACATCGTATGTCTGACATAACAGCATGTTTTTGTTTAGTTTTGATATACACAAACTAACAGTTTTAAGCCTTTGTAATTTCTAAATAGGTTTCATAGTGTTAAAATATGGAAATTACATAGCATCTTCTTGGTTTTAGGTAATAATTACCCAGGGAGAAAAATTTCTATTTACCCATTTCTGCAAAAAATTTAATAAACAGTGCAAAAACGCTCCAACATCTTTTCACAAAATTTTTGAATACATCAAAGTCACTTTCTTTAGTTCTTATACGATTTAAATATTAAAAGGCCGGAACTTCAGATCCTTTTTTAAAATTTCCTGAATGACCGCTCCTTGAAGTCACAGTTAGGCTGTTAGTCCGGCCTCGTTAGGCCGTGGGACATTTATAGCCGAAGCCGTATTTGCCAAACACCGCAACAATCATTTCTTTAAAAAAATGTCTTCACAGCGAACCCGCGATTCATATTTGACCACTGCGACATTGTGACTGACAAATTCGTGCAATCTATAGTTCCAACTGCAACACACTACCTCCGCATTGTTTATTACTTTTTAAAATAATCGTATTTAAAAATATAAATTTGCTACCAGACACACTGTTTTATTTTTTGAAGATGGCTCATCTATGATTTGTACTTATAACTCAGTCATTTATACTCTAGTTTTTTTGACTTAAAACTGTCGTCCCAGAAAAAAACAAAACAGAAAATATTCTCAGGCCCTAAAGAGTAAGTTTTGAAAACGAGCAAACGAGTACTCCTAGATCAAGTCCAATAAAATAATTTTGTATGGGGTCTCCAGCTAGTGGGTGGAAAGGATGGAACTAAGGGTGTTTCCTTAAAGGCCAAAATTTTGAGTTATAGAGCATGCCGAGACTTAAACACCTTAAGATGGCATTAACACACAATATATACTAAAATAAGATCAGTGTGCAGAAAAAGATCGAAAAAGCGACCAATGGCTCTATGGGTGCAAGAAACGTTTAAAACATATGAGGTCCTGTAGCAAATCCTACCAATTTGATTTTTCAATAAATAGCATACTGGTGTGCTGAACTGCACTAAAAGCTGTGGTTACGCGTAGGTTTTTGAAGTGAACGTAAAGACATGTAAGACTAACGCTCAACATGAACCTTAAGGACGTCACTGTATTTGATATTGGACTTAGCACCTGTTGATCTACGTGCAGAGGATGTTGAAAAGAGGTATTAACCTCAATTGGAGGGAGCCGAAAATGGAAAATATGCGGCTGGTATCTTAGTATATCTAAGCAGAAATTTTGCAGCCAAACAAAGCAGCTGATCTAGCCGCAGACTCAAAATTCTTGAGTAAATTTATACATAAATAATAAGCGGTGATTACAAGTATTACATGCTTTTCGATTTTCCAAGCATGCAAATAATCCATTAGGAGCTTGTGTACCACACGAGAGGTGCACATTTAATTGGGTTTGAGAACTCAGGGCTTTAGAGAAAAATTAGTCCGCTAATGAATTATCGAATAAAAGTGGGTAAGACCCAGGGTGGTCTGGGTAAAGGCTACTTCGTGTAAACTCTTTTCCGTTAGAAATCAAAACACTTTACTTCTTTAAAGATTTTCTGTATAAAGTGTAATAATTTACAAACGACAGATGTTTGTAGAAATATAAGAGAGATTGACTCAGAATACCCGGCTGTATTTTTATACTCAAAGTACAGGCTGCTTTTTGGAAAACATTTGAGCAAAATTTGGCATTTAAAGTTTAGGGGGTAAAAACTAAACCTATTGAAATTGGTATCGGTGGACCCGTTTGCCCACATAACCATCATACCAATACGTGTATGACCAACACTTTTCCACTCATTGCTTCCATATATAGGTCTTTCCCGAAAAAGCATTTTGGTCTGTAATTGATATTACTTTTGTCCAAAAATTTTTGCATAATTTTTGTTTCAGCGTATTTTTATGAAAAGGTTCAGCTTTGAATTTCCTATATTAGACTATATGGAAGATTAAATGGCTTAATATTATTATTGCAAAATAATAAAGAAAAATTTTGACTAGACAAGGGGCGTGTATTTTTGGATCCCGCTACATTTTCTCATTTTTTTGCAATTATAAAAGATTTTATACCATCAACCAATCAATCCAGTCAATCTGAGTTTTAAGAAAATTTATCCATAGAGGCCCAAGAGCTCCAATTTCTAAAAGTCCCTTTATCTTGCATATAGTTTTTACATTAATTTAAGCTTAATAAAATATTTAAAATTTTAAGCCGCCGTGACCGACTTAAATTTTCTACACGCTTCAACTGCTATTTTATTTGCTGATTTCCTTCACTCATGTAACACTTTAAATATATTTATTGCAAAAATGTAACAATTTCAATGGACTTCTCAAAAATTAATTTCATTATTTTCACAATTTGCCCCATAATGTTGTTGCCCCATAATGTCTGTACTTTTAAAGCTTTTTTAAAGTACCTGGTTATTATTGCATTTTATATCTATCCAACGTCACACTATTTGTATGAATTTTATTGAAGTAAAATAATAACAATACAAGAACTATTTTGAAAAAAGAAATCATTCCCTTTTAGTATGTTTTTTTGCTCAACTTTCTCCGTTTTCTTTTCATAATTATATTTGTTACAGTTTATATCTTTTAAATTTATGGCATTTTTTTTTATTTTTAATTTGAATTTCTTTCCTAATTATTATGTTTGTCATTGTTTTTAGAGCAAGGACTTACAATAGTTTGGAAAAATTAAAATTTTTAATTTTAAAATTTATTGCCGTCTTATAAACTTAATAAAAATTATTTAGAAAAAAGAATATCAAAAAACAGATAACTGCTTTGAGGTGTCAATTAAAATAACTGTCTAGATTACTAACGATTATCATGGTGATTAACCAGCCCACTTTTTATATAATAGATTCGTTTCGTACATCTCTCCTTTCTAGTTTATGAAACCCTATTTTTTGACGCTTACTTCTTTAAATGATTCTAGTTCATGTTTGCACCTTCTTAACTTCAAGTAGAACAAGGTTCATAGCAATTTCTTATATAAAATCTCAAATAATTTTAGATTTCCTGCAATAGATTAACACTTAAACATTTTACTATACCAAATGTAATTAACAAAATTGTAATTAGAGTTTGTAAAAATGTGGGTGAATAAACACATAATGGTGGGAAACGATAAGATATTATAATTGGTAAACCAACACTATAACATTCTATAAGGAAATCTCTATTTGTAGAATTTCCATTACAATTAAAACTAATCCAGAGGCTTTCGTATCATTATTCTGATTAGAGAATATCCGTGTTTTATTTCAAGTCAAAGCAAAAAGGAAAGTGAAATTAATTTGCCTTAGTATAGTTAAGGAAATTAAAATTAAATAAGAGAAAAATAGTTTTATCATAGTAGTGTTTTTTTTTTGGTCAAATTAAGTCTTAATATATACTCTTTAAAAAAGAAGTTAAAAAAACTGTAAAAAATGTAGGGTTTGATTAAATTTGTTTTTAAATTAAAACATTTTACTTATCATAATTGTTACTTTTTTTTTGAGAAAAGTTTAACCAAAAACAATTTGCGTTTGGCGATAACATGAGCCTATGGTAAATTAAGAAAATTTTTAAGGACCGTTTCGACAAAGTGAAAAGGTGAACAATTTTTAAATCTTTTTGTTTGTAATCTTGATGTTTTAAAATGAATTTAGAAAATGGAACTTTCGTATATAAGAGCCGGAAAAGCACCGACAGACAAACAAATTATGCATTTATTTCACTCATATGTTTGTAATAGCCTTGGGTTGAGGAAATGCGTTGAACTCTTTCCCAGATTAATAAAATGGCAGTTCATATCATTGGACTACATGAAAACCTTCTTAGCGGGCTAAATGTCAAGTAGCGTTTAGTTATCATATTTTGGCATTCCCACTCGACCAATGTGTTATTGTTTAGAACTTGCACTTATATTAAAACTTAAAGAAGTTTTCTTACCCATATCATCAAGAGGTACTTAAGCAGATAATTTAATCTGCACCTCAATCTATGTTTCCTGAAAGCTTGGGTTCTGCCGAGAGAGGCATTCAAGTGTTATTGTTGGTCCTTAAAACATTAAAGGTATCTCTTTATATCATCTGATGTTCTTTGTATTTTTATCACTTAAATTTAAAAACTAAACCTTTTCTGAAACTCGTCCAGAAACTTGTGAAGTTACTCATCGATAGCGTTTGGATATCTAGCCATATCGAGAAGTAAGGCGCCTCAAAAATATAAGATTTCCTTCACTGTTCTATACAGTAATAATATTATGGAACGTTCTCTAAGCAAATAAGGAAATTCGTTTCTAAAAACAGTGATTTTGGGCTTAATGCGCATCTCTAAGAGAAATCACCTTCATTTGCGGTAAACTGGAAAAAGAATTTTATTATGCATCACAGGAAAATTTTTTACTATAGTCTCACAGTTTGTTTATGAAAAAAACTTTCTAAAGATGTCTTTTTTGTCACAGTTGATATCGGGAAAATTAAAAACAAATATCTGCAAACATTACTTCCTCTATCATTCTTCTTATAAACCTTTTTTTGGTGCCAACGCAATAGAATGAATAGTTA
Organism: Melanophora roralis; assembly: GCA_963583895.1. Classification (NCBI taxonomy): domain Eukaryota; kingdom Metazoa; phylum Arthropoda; class Insecta; order Diptera; family Rhinophoridae; genus Melanophora; species Melanophora roralis. The sequence goes on along the minus strand of OY757188.1, from coordinate 95,387,951 downwards.
GGAGCCACCCCTGAGTTCTGGTTATTTTAAAATGAAAAGATATCAATCTAGTCGCATGTTTACCCACCACCTTAGCCTTAATAAATCCTTCCGAATTACACATGTCAGCTGGAATCAAAGCTTACATTCAAAATAAAATCTGTCACATTAGATTGTGCAGCCTGCCCTTAGCAGCTTCAATATAGTGTCCTAAGATACCGCTTTTAATACTCCCTAAATGAATTCTAGCTTATTCTCAATTTACGGTTTAAAGGGCTAGTCCGAGCTTATTCAGCTCACCTTTTTTTAAAGTAGTCCTCAACCACAGACCTCCATCTTAAAAAAGTAATAGACAGCTGACGAAGCCCAGGAAATATTTCTTATATTGATATAAAAAACGCATTGATAGAAGCCAAAGTTGACACCAATGATTGCTTTAGACAAAAGTTCAAATGTTTTTGCGATTATTTTTGTCTCACAGTTAAAGATATCATAGATATCAAATATTTTTCCGGAACTCACTGCATCCATTAATCTGATAATATGAAGAGCTTGTTCTTATCGAAATAGATCACAATTCTCCATTATTGTATTATTTTCGTAAATTCTGATGTAATAACTTTCTTCGACATTCCTGCCACCCCATTCCCTTCTAGAGGGAATAAAGAAAAGAAAATTAATACAAAAGTCCAATATGTCTTTAATTTCCATGAACGTTGACCTCTGGATTTCGCCTAACTGGTCTATCATATACTTTTTTCTTGTAACAGTGGGTGATGGATTAGTATGTGGTAGAAAGGAAAGCGTTTGTCAAAACTCATAAAGGAGGTTTGTCAAAATATCACGGTTTACCTTTTAATGGAAAGTATGTGCAATCTCCAGAAATCTCAACAAAATCTCAAAAAATCATTTCTTTGAAAAAACTTATACACTGGTTGGTTTCTACTTTTATTAAAACATTTTCAAGCCGAAAATTCGGTTACTTGTGATTTGCGGGACTTATGTGAGGGCTATGTAAACAGAAAAATTCAATGCAAGATAAAGTTGCGAAAAGATCTGAATCTATTCAATGTGTTACATATATAAAGAGATAATGTTTTCTTTAATAGATGCCTTCATTAGATTGGACAATTTTAAAAATCCTTCAACGATTTCCATCAATATAAAAACTATTTTGTTTTTCAAATACCAAAGTTTGGCAAAGTGTTTTCAAGCATTCGTTTAAAACTTAAAAAATAATGATAATATATTTATTCAGACTTTTTAACAATTGCTGAAAGCACATTAAGTTATAATTTTATTTCTATTGGCATTAGGGGTTTTAACTTTTCCATAACTCGATTTAAAGACAATTTAAGCTGAATTTTCTTTTTGCTTTGAGTACCATATCTTTGTATTTTTTGTTGATTGATAAACACAGGGTAACTGATTTTTAAATTTTTTCCAAAATTTTTTGAGCCCATTGTTTTTAAAATTTCTAAAAATGCTTTTGTTTTTTATTTTATATCTTAAGCCTTATGCAAGATTTGACATCTGTGAAACCAAGATAAAAAAAAACTTTTTTTCCATCCAGGCTTTAAAAACAATCTAATAATTTTAGCGAAAAATCGACCTTAGAAAATAACATTAAACAAAAGGCATTTGCTATCCTTTGTTGTAAGATGAATGTAGATAAAATATGTTTATTTTAATTTAACATAATAGTAAAAATGTCTAAAAATTATTAATTTTTATTTGCTTTTCCAACCATATCTTATTGAAACCAAAAGGGTTCCAATAATTTATTTGATTTTTAATTTTTATTCCTTTTCCAAACCTGCTGCTTTGTGAGCATCAGAATGTTTTTACATAAATAAATCTTTTCAAATTAGAATTTTTATGATTTATAATATTTGTAAATTTTATTCATATATAAATAAACCTAAACAAATATTTTGTTATGGGAAATATTTGTTTATGTGTGGCGGCAGGTAAAACATGTTTTTCAACGTTTTGGTTCAGACATAATTTTACGACCGTCTGTACAAACAAAACCAGCAAATAAATATGCGCAGTCTGACCTAAATATCCAAGTTGATTGCGTTAGAAAATTAGGGCAATATGTGTTAATATATTTGGGATAAATATTTATATAATCTAGGCAAATATTTGTTAAAATGCTGGTATATAAATGGTGAGTATAAAATTGAAGTGCAAGAATGTAAATTGCAAAAATTTTTCAAAAACACAGAGATATTTATTAACGTTAATGAATGACTTATTTTAGCTGCTTAACTTAAGAAAAATAAGTAACGCATTGAGTGCCCTTTTCTAACAAAAACTGGTAGCAGCTATGAAGTGGAATTAAATAAAATAAAAAAAAAATAAGCAAGTAATTATCTTGACAATATAATCTGGCCCGGCTCTTTGAAAAAATAAACGATAATGTTTATAATCAATATAATGTGTGGCGTCACAGAGGCTAACAAAATAGAATAATATTCCGGTCAGTTATAGCCAAAAGTACTTATTCCGGGACAAATTTAGTCTGAGGGCTATGTTAGGGAAATTAACCGAACCTTGTGCAAGTGCTAGAAAACTTATTTGTATTTAATTTCTTTAAAATACCCTCCAAATTACGACCTGTATTTTGATTACAATAAAACATGGATATCCAGCCGAACGGACAGACGGAAATGCCTTTATCGACTCAGGAAGTGATTCTTTTAATAAACTTAAAGGTGGAGCTGAGGCTACTATTTTTGGGAGTTAGAAACATCTGCACAAACGCATTAAAACGCAGCAAAAACTACTAATTTGTGAACTAAAATGATTTTTTCAAGATGATTTTATATTTTCAATAATTTTCCTAAAAATATTTTTAAAATTATAACAAAACAAGGTAATTAAGTATTTTTCAAGCAAAAGGAGGGGCATTAGAATTATAGCTATCACCAAAATTTAGTTTAAAGTTGACTGACAGCTCTTGAAAAATTAATATAATTTAATTTTAAAAAACTTAAATTCTGAGTCCAGTATCGACCCGCAACCTGCGATCTGTTCCTTAATTGCTAGAATAGCAAAACAGCCAGGTGGACGGACAGACATTCTTTTATCGGCTTAGGAACTTATTTTAATTTGATGGCTTTATCTGAAGGTAGTTCTTATGGTATAAAAAATAAAAAGCGTACTGATTTTGATTTTGCATGATATTTGTTTTGGATGTCGCATTTAGTTGCATTTCTTTTTAAGTGCTCGTTTCGGCATTGTGGATATAAACTTGGAGCTTTTTTTACTCATTGCCCTACGGTTGTGCTTTCTAGTATGCACTGCAGTAAGCAAATGTGTACGAAAAGTAAAATTTTGAAATTTACTGCCACACCCTAATGCATTTGTTTAAGGAAAATATAAGTGTTTGAAGGGAAACCCATTTGTACATTAGAAAACGTATATGCTGCTTAAATAATATCAACTTTGTTTTGCTGGGGTATATGGTGAGGGTAAAATTCAACAACAATATATTTAAAATTTTTCATTGGTTTTTAAAAATTATTCGAAAATTTTAAGTAGTAATTTTTAGTATTATGTTAAAAAACGAAATAAAGTGGAAATTCAGTTAAATGGTTTTTAAGCTAAATAAGTATCTTGTTATAAAAGCAAACCAACTTAAAAACTGGAGCCAAATTGCCACATTCAATTTGAATTTAAATTGAAACATTTTTATTAGACATTGTTGTCGAACGAATAAAACTTCGATTCTAACCGAAAGCCATTATTTGCGACCTCAGTAGTTTTTGCCTTAGTTTGAGTAATCTGTAGGTGCATTGGCTTCCTTTCAATCGCATTTGAAATTTGGTTTCAATACTGTGTGAAAAACTAAGACCAAAAGTCAACAAAACCACTGTCCTACACCAATCCAGTCTTAGGCCGGATAAGTCGACCCTAGATTGGATGTTGACCTATAAAAAGCAAATTAACACGATTACAACGCCGCTTTTGACAGCCCAATTCGCGCAAGGTGAACCAAGCCATGTTTGTGCTTGGAATTTTTGCGAAATTTATAAGTCTCTGTTATTCTTGGCATATTCAAGGGAAAGTTTATTTGTAAAATATATGGGATGATTTGGGTTAACGGATATTATTTGCGTCATAAAAATTATGAGCTGTATAAGCTCTATGACGACATTAGCGTTGGTAAATGCATAAAAATATAAAAAGACTGCCTTAGATTGATCATGTTGTACTAACGGACGAAGATGCTTAATTTAAAAGAATGTCGAGTCTTTTGCAAGTCAGTCTTTTCTCGGCTAACGACTCAACCAGGTTGTAGAAAGTCAGTCAAGAAGAAGAAGAATTATTTTTTTCCTTAAGAATTTTAACGTTATTCAATTGCTTTTAAGCAAATTTATATTCCAGCAACGGTTTCATATGGCATCATTATTTGACCATGACAATCATAAAATGTCTAACAAATTTCTTATGATGCCCTCAACATAAGTTTTAGTATTTAGTTTCACAAAACTACCATAAATTACTAAAAAAACAGTGCCGTTAGCTAAAATTTCTTAACCTCTAGGAAGAAAGTAAAAAAACTTATTCATAATTGTATGTGAATGCCTGTTAACCATTCAAATATTGTCATATATGCCATTGTGGGTAAACATTACAAAAATTTGTTAAACTTTTAAAAACATTTTACATAAGTTGTTTCATATAATTATTTTGCGCCATAGAAGCAAAATTTAACATATCGCCTTTGGCTTTAAAATACTCGTAAACAATTGTTAACATTTAAACTTAAATGGAAGTTTAAAATTAACTTTATAGTTTTGTTATAATTTTCATTGCGGTTGAAACTTAAGGTCATAAAGTTTTGCCTTTTTCTGTTTTCTATTGTTATAACAATTTTGTTTAATGTTTTGTTTAAATAAAATTCTTTTTAAACTGATAAATTTATGGTAATTTTAAACAAATATTTAATACTTTGTTGTAATGGTTAATAAATATCATAAAATACAAATGTGCTTTGAAGAATAAAAATTAGAGGCGGAGGTTCCTAAATTTAAGAAATAAAATTATTAAGCATTTGATGTTTAAAAAAATATCAAAAAATATGTTTTTGATAACTAATATCCTTTTGTTGATAATTGTTCAGGAATTTTTAATAGATAAAAAAATATTTCCATGTTGCTCATACATTAATTTTATACTAATATTAAACGAATTTAATTACAAACTACTTTGGAATTACTGCTATAAATTCATACTGATGTATTTGTGCTTCTTGTTGGTACTTTTATTCACTTAATTATGTTTGTTTTTATTACCATTCTGTGGCTTAGTTTTAAATGCGTATTTAAAACTGTCTCTTTCTTGTTCATTTAAATGTGCCAAGAAAAAGCCATCCAGGAAATTTTATGAACTTTTAATTATATCATGATGTACTTTAAAAAACATACTTTAGTTCTAAAATCTACATTGGAATTCTATTTAAAATATCACAGTAAATAATTTGTCATTAGTTAAAAACAGGCCCTGTGACATTATTTCAAGTCCCTTGTTGGTGTCTAGTCACAAAAGTGGAAAGTGGAAAATATTTCTTTTCCTACAAATTTTAAAAGAGCACTATTAAAGCACTAAACATGAAGTGCTTAATGGAGTTTAATGTTCTTTTTTTCAAAATCTTTACTAAATGAATGATTTTCGCTTGAATAGTTTTTAATAAAGGTCAAAATAAATTGAAATTATACAAAAGTGAGTTTTTAAAATGCTTAGGTAAGAAAGTGAGCAAGAAGGAGCTTTGAAAACTATCAAAGATAATCCATATCTTACAAACCCTGAAATGCTTAACCAAGATGCTGTCTACTCAGGCCAAAGGCACAAAAGAAGCTAGATGATATTGCTTTTTCTAAGTTTTGGTGTTCCTCCATCATTTTTTTTTGAAAAAATAAATAGAACACCAAACAAGATATACTCAAATATTTAACTAGGCTAATTTGACCAACTTGCCCCTTGCTATTCGGCTTTTATTTTAACGAAAATTAATTTGTTCACATGATCTGACAATAAGTTATTATTTTTCTTATCAAACTCCATTTAAATAAGTACAAATATTAACGCATATTTTCAGATGGACCAAACCACTCAAACGCCATAAAGCAATATCCCAGACATCTTATAAGATGGAATCCTGTTAATGGCTTTAGAGGCAATATCGTAAAAAGTACACAAAAAATTTAATATATATTCTTTTATATACAAAAAGTTTAAAAGCTTTTAGTTGTAAAATTGGAATGCTTAATTAAACTCTAGTTAAAAAACATGTATTTTGGTTTCGGAAAACAAAAAAATATTTTTCGTTCAATGTCATTCTGAAAAATTTCAAGCCCGCATATTAGTAAAACAAAGGTTTGCACCTCAAAAGTTAAAATGTTTGGATCTAAAAATTCAGAAAAAAATTTTAATTATTTATAATTGAGATTTCTGTTTTACGACAAATTAATTTTAATTTTTTTTAGGGTTCAATACTTACAAAATTTTATTTTTTTGCAAACGAAGAAATAAATATTTTTTAGCTTTCAATTTATTAGCGTTAGTTAAGGAAATAAAATTTTTATTGACAAACATTTTTCTACCGATACTAGCCGAGAAGAATGCAATTTCGAAAACCAGCTACGATTTTCATCATCAGTACTATTTGTTCGGTTGTTAGCTATTACTTGGTTGTAAACATCAGCCGTTTAACCCACTGGCCTATGTACCGTGGTGAGTCGGCACGAAGTTTTTTTCATTTAAAACCAACTTCATCAAAGTTTTTTATTTTTATTTCCCTCTTTTTTTTACAAAAAACTTGTTGTAAGAAATTTTGGATATTTGTTCATATATTATGACAAAACCGGTGAATAGGTTTTTAAGGGGCTCAATTTGTTGGCTAAAGTCAAGTTAATTTACTTTATTGTGAATAAACCAAATGTTAAGCAATCGATTTACATCAAAAACCATGTTAATGTTTTTATTTATGTAACAAAAGTAAGATTTTTGCGTTATTTTCTATGTTTTAAAAATTTCAAAAATAAAAAGCCTTTATTTACCAGTTTTTATGTCGGTCTTTTTGTTGTAATCATGAAAAATTTTTACTCAAGGTCTGAAACGTCCCCAAGCTTGAAAAGTTTTTTGTGATTAAAAATTTAAATATTTTTTTCATCACTTTGGGCTAAATTATTTAGAAAATAGTGAAAATTAAAAAAAAGATTTTTTTGTATAATAACCTTTTTCCTAGCTGTAATTCAATCAATGGATCAACTTCTTTGAAAATCTTCAATTATAGAAAACCATTAAAAAACCCATCAATTAAATTAAGAATTTTGACTGTATTAAAAGCCGTTAATTCGTTTGGTTTGACAAAAAATCTTGTAGAGCATTCGAAAATACTAATAAATAAAATAAAAAAAAAACGAGAAATAAATTGGTGCTTTTGTTTTGTAATTTGACGAATAATATAAATTTATTTTAAAAATAAATTAAATATAGTTTTAGGTTGAGTATGTTCATTTTTTGTTATAATAATTCATGTTTTCCTTGGTTTTTGTAAAAAAACTTCAAATTCTTTTGTGAAAACTTGTTTTTTAAAAAAGAAAATAGTTTAAAAAAGCTTTTGTTGTTTAAAATAAATTGTTTTCCAAAAATAGAAAAATTGAACACATTGGATTAATCACTTTTATAGCGACCTTGACCCTACTACACTTATTATTTGCTGAAAAAATATTATTTGATAATTATTTTTTCATACACGTGTTTTAACTTTTTCTTAATAAAAAGTTGCGTTCCCTATCACTTCTCCGTACGAAATAACACAAGCTTATGTGCCTTTCACGATATAGTCGGATGAAGATTTTTTCACTTTTATTTGCAAGATATTACGTTAAACATTAAAAAGAAAACCTAGGATTTTAACAAAGGTCGCGTGGTAATTTTTTCGTCGGCCTTTAATGTTTCGCCCAGTTTCAGAGCCATTGATCGGGGTTGTACACAATAAAAAAAACCAAACACTTAAAAAAGGCACAATAAATGGAGAGGCAGATATTTAGCACCAATCGCGCTTAAGCCATTTTATGACCGCAAAGTATTAACGGATCCCTTATCCCGCCTTTCATCGTCATATCTGCTCTAACAATTCTTTTTTAGAAAAACAATCATTTTAAGTCATCGCTACAACAATTTGAAAGATTTATTTAATAATTTTATTTAAACGAAAAACTTAAAATATAACAAAATTAAATCAATTAAAATATATATGAATATAAATTGATTTTATATTATTTAAGACTTAAGCAAAATCATTTTAAAACTTTATCGATAAAAAAATAATTTCCTTTAAGCTTGCTTACTTAAAAATATATATTTTGCACTCTAATAAATATGTATCAACTTGAAAAAATTATGCAATAAATTGTTCTGAAATAATAGCTGAAACACAAAGGAAGCAACAACTATAAAATTTCTTGTTTTTTTTAAATATAAGATACCTTACAAATGAAAGGATAAAAAGACTATAAAGTTTTTCGTTGTTGCTCTCTTTATTTAAGAAAGCAAAATATTTACAAGTGTAAGAAAAACATAAGAGAAAACTAAATTTTTTAAATTCAAAGACACAAGAAAATTCAAGTCAATTTAAAATATTTGCTTAAAATAGTTAAAAGAAGATAAAACAAATTAAACAAGAATGAATGAATAAATATTATAAAAGAAATATGTTTGATTTTAACTGCATGTTACATTTTCATATGTGTGTGTATAATTGTTAAACAAATCGAGACTTATAAAAACAGTTATTAAATGTGCACCTGTGAGATATGCTGCTATCAAAAATGTGAATAAATAACTTAAAAAGTCCAATTTAATTAATATTTTTTGACTTTGTGAATTCCGTAATCTTTTTTTAATTTTGTATATCTTTTTTTGCCATTTAACTTACTTCTATTATACCATTTCAAAAAGGTCGGATTTTGAGTTGGCGCAGAATATTTCTTTTTGCTACTTTTAAAATCCTAAATTTGACATATAAAGAAAGAGACACGTATGCACTTAAAAACCTTTCCTTTTTAAGCTTGTAAGTTTGACAGGTTCTTTTATTGCAAGGTAAAACAAATAAGATTTTGTTGAGAATATGTAGCAACACTACTTTCTGTAAAGGATGGAAACCCATACAAAATGCAACTATGTAATTGAATTGTTTTGTGCTACTTTAAGTTTTGTTTCTTTGCATTCATTTTTGTTAGTCTTAAGTTTTACCTTCATCAATAAAGTTGTTTTCTATCAAAAAGTGTTCCGCGTTATTAATGATCATCAACAGGTTATGGGCCCAGAACAGGCTATAATTGCGCATTAAGAAAAATAATAGAAAATAACAAAGTGACACTGTGTGTGAAAAGTTAATGAAAATTAGACGATTTTGTTTTTCGTTTGTTTAAAAGAAACATAACATATAAAATAGAAAATTGACACTGAGTGTGCGTGAAGTAAAAAAAAAAAAAAAAAAAAAAAAAAAAAGTAACAAAATGAATTTAATGCAAATTGAAAAATTGGATGATACCAACTACATGACCTGGTGTGTCCAGATGAAAAGTGTTTTGGTACATACAGATTTGTGGTCAGTTACTTGCGGTCGAGATGTAAAACCTGCAGCAGAAGCTGTGGCAGACATCGCAATTTTTGAAAATAGGGATGAAAAAGCATTGGCATCTATTTTACTTTGTGTAAAGCCAACGCAACTAAATCATCTTAAAAATTGTACAACAGCGGCGCAGGCATGGATAAAATTGAAAGAAATCCACCAACCAAAAGGCCCTGCAAGAAAAATTATGCTGTTTAAAAAACTATTATACATGAAGATGATTGAAGGTAAGAAAATAGTGGCACACATTAATGAGTTTGTCGATACAATAGAAAGCCTAGCAGAAGTAGACATTGCATTGCCTGATGAAATGCTAGTTATTTTGTTGTTGTCGAGCCTACCCAAAGGCTATGAAAATTTCGTTGTTGCAATAGAGGCTAGAGATTCTCTTCCTTCTTTTAGTTCATTAAAAGTAAAACTATTAGAGGAGGGTGCGCGACAAAACGAAAACGAGACAGCAGAGCGCAGTAGCTCTACAACAGAAACTCTTATGCAAACAAAACTAGACAAAAAATACAACAACAAAAAGAACAACAACCGTGGCAATAGTAACAAAAATAACAGAAAGTGTTACAATTGTGGGCAGCAAGGGCATTTCGCAGCAAAGTGTACGCAGCCAAGAAAGGCAGAAAAAAGTACGTGTTTTAAGACGCAGTTACATACTTTAAATAGTAATAATGATGTGAATGTCAATTACTGGTGCGTCGACAGTGGCGCCACAAGCCATTTCTGCTGTGTGCGTGAACTTTTTACGTCTTATGAACTTTATGAAGAAAAAATTATGTTACCGAATAATAAGTGCGCAAAATCAATCGGCCGTGGCGACGTAAATTTATGTGGTGCAAATGTAACATTAAAGAATGTATTGCATGTAAAAGAAATTCCAAATAACTTTATATCGGTAAGCAAAGCAACAAGTGCGGGAATGTGTGTTATTTTCAAAAACAATGTTGTGAAAATAAAAGACCAAAACAATGATTGTGTTTTACGCGCGTACGAAGAAAACGGTTTGTTTATTTTTAAAAGTAAAGACATAAAACTAAACAACAAGTGTAACAGTGTGACAAAATTGAATGAACAGGTATTAAAATGGCATAATAGATTCGGTCACGTGAACTTTAATTGCTTAAAAGATATGATAAATAAAAACATTGTGCGTGGAATTAAAATAAAAGAAATGCCAAATGCAATTGAATGTGTTACATGCGCTAAAAGTAAAATATGCGTAAAACCGTTTCAAGTGTCGGAAACTCGTTCAAGTGAACTCTTGCAAATCATTCATAGTGACGTATGCGGTCCGGTTAATAAAAGTTCGTTCGGCGGTTCATTGTACTTTTTAACGTTTATAGACGACTATTCGAGATACGTCACAGTGTATTTTTTGAAATCAAAAAACGAAGTTTTGAACGCGTTTAAAGACTATAAAGCCGAAATCGAAAAACAAACAGGCAAGAATATAAAGTGCTTAAGATCAGATAACGGCGGCGAATATCTGAGCAAAGAATTTGAACACTTTTTACGTGTTAACGGTATAAAAAGACAATTAACGGTGCCACATACGCCCCAACAAAACGGTGTTGCGGAAAGGGCGAACCGTACGTTAGTAGAGATGGCCAGAACAATGCTCATTCATTCCGGTTTGTCTGAACAGTTTTGGGCCGAAGCGGTAAGAACTGCGGTTTACATTCGAAATCGTACAACAACGAGAATTCTTTGTGATAAAACACCATTTGAGATATGGAACGGATTTAAACCAGCTGTTGGTCACTTTAAAGTTTTTGGAGGTAAGGCAATTGTGCTTAACAAAACTTCATCGAAAAAATTTGCATCGAAGGGTTTTGAATGCATTATGATAGGGTATAGCGAAGAGAGTAAAGCTTATAAATTATATAACCCTGAAACCCGTAAGGTGGTTGTTGCTAGAGATGTTTTATTTTTGGAGGAAATGTTTGGCTATTGTGAGCCAAATAATAGTGCAGATAACGTATTTACATTTTACAACAAAGAAAATGTTCCGCAAAACCAACCATTAGTTGAAAGCAATGGCAGTGAAAAAGAATTTCAAGAAGAAATCTCCCTACCTCTTGAACAGCCAAGTAGTAGGCCGGAAGATACTCATCAAGAAGGAGCAGTTGGTGGACAAGTAGTCAAAATTGGACCAGGCAGACCAAAGATAATTCGAGATGGATCTAGAGGACGTCCCAAAAAGGTATACAATGAGATTCATGCTTTATGTAGTGGTCAAATCGAGTCACCAGACAGTATCGAAGACGCTCTTAATGGTCCATATGCTGAGCAATGGCTTAGATCAATGAAAACCGAATACCAATCCCTAATGAAAAACAACACCTGGGAGCTTAGTGATCTACCTGAGGGTCAAGTGGCGATTGGTTGTAGATGGGTTTATGCAGTTAAACGGAACAAAGATGGAAGCATTCAAAAATTAAAGTCTAGACTTGTGGCAAAAGGCTGCAGTCAACGATATGGGCTTAATTATTTTGAAACGTTTTCGCCAGTGGTACGCTATGCTAATATTAGAATGGTAATTGCTTTAGCTGTTGAGCACAACATATATCTTCATCAAATGGACGTGTCCTCTGCATATCTCAACGGCGACTTGCATGAAACAGTTTTTATGAAACAACCACAATGTTTTGAAGACAATAATTATCCTGATAAAGTTTTAAAATTGAAGAAGTCCTTATATGGATTAAAGCAAAGTGGCCGGGAATGGAATTCTAAATTAGACGATGTTTTGCGAAGACTTGATTTTACCCCATGTATAAGTGATCCATGTATTTACACAAAGGAAGAAGGCAGCGTCTACAATATTATTGCTGTGTATGTAGACGATTTAATTGTCGGAAGTTCATCTTTGGTAAGCTTGGAGAAAATAAAGAAATCAATAGCAGCAGAGTTTGAAGTTGTAGATGGGGGTGAGCTTTCGCATTATCTTGGTATGGAGTTTAATCGTGAAGGTGATCTTGGCGCGATAACTGTATCCCAAAAACAATACATCTTAGATGTGCTTAGTAAATATGGTATGCTTGATTGTAAGGAAGTTGCCACACCATTGGAACCAGGATACCAGGTAAATTGTAATAACAGTAATTGTAGAAAAGTAGACCAGACGGAATACCAGTCTGCGATAGGTGTCCTGATGTATTTAGCGTTGTCTACGCGCCCTGATATAATGTTGTCGGTCACTAAATTGGCACAGCGAAACTGCGACCCACACTCGGAACATGAGGCAGCATACAAGCACATATTTAGATATTTGAAGAAAACAGCCGACTACAAACTTCATTATAAGAAAACCGGAAATCCAGTTGAATGCTATGCAGATGCTGATTGGGCTGGTGATGCTACTGACAGGAAGTCTTTTTCTGGTTGTGCTTTTGTACTAGCAGATTGCGTTTTTTCTTGGAGCGCGAGAAAACAAAATATAGTATCATTAAGCACAACAGAAGCAGAGTACATCGCGATATCAGCAGCAGCAACAGAGGTTGTTTATGTCCAAAAGCTCTTAGCCGAATTAAAATTTCCTCACAGTGGTCCGATGACGATTTATAATGATAATCAAAGTGCCCAGTGCTTAGTGCGAAACCCAACTTATCATTCTAGAAGTAAACATATTGAAATTAAATACCATCATGTTCGAGATATGAAATCCAGAAACGAAGTGGAAATCAAATATATTCCAACAGATGATATGATGGCCGATATATTAACTAAAAATTTATGTAAAATTAAACATAGTAAATTTACAAATTGTATGGGCTTGCATTAAGTTGACGTTAATGTAATAATTGTTTTTTTTTTTTTTTAAATTGGAATTAGTGTTGAGAAGGAGTGTTGAGAATATGTAGCAACACTACTTTCTGTAAAGGATGGAAACCCATACAAAATGCAACTATGTAATTGAATTGTTTTGTGCTACTTTAAGTTTTGTTTCTTTGCATTCATTTTTGTTAGTCTTAAGTTTTACCTTCATCAATAAAGTTGTTTTCTATCAAAAAGTGTTCCGCGTTATTAATGATCATCAACAGATTTAACTATGATACGTTTAAAGTTTTAAGCCACTTAAAAGTAAAATCTATTTTAGTTATTTACTTTCTTTTCTTGTTTTTCCTATTTCTTATTTTTGTAGAAAAATAAAATAGGTAGTCAGAAGGTATGCTAACCTTAAAAGTATGTTTGTGACATTTCACAATATTGAAGAATTTACTTATACCAATTTTAAAATAAAAAAAGCTGGGATATTTAAAATTTGTACATATTTTGATTTTTAATATTGTAAATTTATCAGGCGTTTTGCTATCGGTGGCACAGTGATTATTGTTGATTAAAAGAAGGACGGCTAAAAAATCAACTATTTTTTCATCGCTGTCCTTTGAATAATTCTGCAGGGGTGGTCTGGTAAATCAGTAAGTTCGCGAGTCTACGAGTCTGGCGATTGTAAGTTCGATTCTCAACAGATACTTTGGTAAGTCTGCTTCATCGTACTTTTTTTGCTCTGAATTTCTTCTTTGCTTCTCTTTCCATACTTTTTCTTCTGTAAGTTACACAAAGGGACCGAATTATGCGGACCCAAGTGAGCTGTGTCCCTTTAACTTATGGTTGCCTGTTATACCTACTAACCTACCTAATATTCTAAGGTGCAATTTAAGCAGTTTAAAAAAAAATTTATTCATTTGTTTATAATGATTAAGAACGTACATTTTTAGCCATTTGGATTATTTATATTAAGAAAACGCATGTTGTGTAAGGATCATTCAAAGGGTTTTTTGAAAACATTTTATTTTTTATAATTTTTTTTTTTTTAAACAAGATTTGCTTGCGGGTAAATATGACTTAAGATATTTGCGAATATCAAAATATTTGTGTCTCATATTAATAAATTAATACAGGCAGAGACTTAACATGAGACATAATTGGGCATCTCAACTTTATTCGAAAGACTTTAGGAAGAGCACAAAATTGAGAGAAATTCTGGTCTGCACTTAAACATTGAAAAGACTAAGGTTTTTATATACCAACAACTCCTTGAGTTTTAGAACAAACAGTATCATGCCTCATTTATATTCTTCACGTTATTTGAAAATATTATATTTAAAGCTTCTTTGACTCATGTGAAAATATTTTTTTCCATTTTTAAAAAATTTTTGATCCCTACGAAAGTGTTCGTATCCTCAAAACTTTTACTTTTTATCAAATTTACCAAAGAATCTGAAGGTTTGAGACACAAAATAACTCAGTAAATTATTTAAATAATATTGTTGTATTTAAAAACCGGAATTTTTGATAGGGGGTTTTTTTTTGGCTAAACATGGTAATAAGCAAAGAGTTATAAGGAAGAGCAGGATTGTTTAAAATTTTTGTGTAAATAGCAACCAGGAGGTGAAAATTTACGGTCATATCCTTAAGCACCCTATTACAGTATGTTGAAAAACTTAACATGATGGATTTGTAAGGCAGCAGAAGAAAAGGTAACTTGTCTATATTTAAAGAAGACAAGAAGCAGCTTGTCAAAAGTGACGATAGAGGGGCAAGATTAGCTTAGCTGGATAAGTTTTTGGCAGGTCCCTGTTTCTAATGCAAAATATAGCAAACAAATTTATTAGTTGGAATATGACGAAACCTAAATATCCTGCATTTTTAGGGCAGCAGGAGAAAACGGACACTCGTTTATACATAAAAAAAGACAAGAAGAGGTGAAATTTTGCAAATTAAAGCAGCCTGGTCGAAAGTCATGATAAAGGTGCGGGATTGTTTAAGCTGGTTACATTTTTTGCAGCCCTCTATTTCTCACAGTATATAAAAAGGAAAAAACTTGTAAGTTTTGTTTGTGATTTTCAGAAATAAGCTTACATAAATTGGAGTAACGTTAAGCTATAGACCTTTAAGTTTGAAATGTGAGCAATAATTTCTCGTTTTTTAATAATTTTTCCAGCTAAATTTTATTGCGATACCAACGTTTTCAACAATTAAGTATTCGATTTTCTAATAAATTAGTTGGACTTTTTATCTTTAAAAATACCTTTATTTTCTAAAGGACATTTTTATAATCAAAGTTCATGCGGTCAATTGTTGTTTCCATGTCTAATAGATAAATGGGTGATATAACTAAAAACAGGCTTATAACAGGTTTGTTCAGTTCTAAAATAGGTAAATCAAGGATATAAGCAAAACCTTTTGAATTTTTTTTTAAATTTGCAAAAGTTTTACTCCATAAGCCTCATTTTGGTGGGGAAACTTGTACTGCGGCTGTAAAAAATTTAAAACCAATAAATTGTGACTTCCTTTGAATTTCAAAGGTCCCCAGGCAATACGGCAAAATATCCCTTAGACTCGAATTGAAAAGCCATCCTATCGGTTGTCTGTCACTTACCTAGAAATACCCAATCATAGCATAACATTTTACGCTGCATATATGTGGCACCATAGAGCATCTTAAAAAGATATCTTATACTTTAAAAACAATCTTTTATGGACACTTAGCTGGATAGATTGATATAAGAAATTATTTTAAGTCGACCTTTATCTAATATTATTGAGGACTGCCTGCCATCTTCCTCTTTACTTATATGAGAACAGAAGGCTATTACTTTTACACACAAATGGTTTCTTGGTAAGAATAAACCCATAGCTTACGTGACTTGGTTTAACAGCAATATTTCTTTCGAGTTTTTTTTAAATAAGTATATTCGTAGGTATCGCCTACAATTTAAGCAGTTTAAAACTGTTTTTGTAATGTGTGTTGTAGGTCTTCCAATACCAAACATAGTAATCTAACTTGGCAAATGTACGCACAAATAGATACCAGGTGTGGAAGTATATAATTTTCTTCCATTTCTACTTATGCTTTCTATTCTCATCCATTTTATATTTAATGTAGCATCTAAAGGTGATACTGCATAAGTAACTTTTATTTTAAAGATACCTGGGAAGTATAAATTGATATGTGCTTAGGGTAAGCTTTACGCTGCAGCATAACGTTTTGTTCATGCTGTTACTGCGCATCAGTGTCTTAGCCTTGTTATTATTGCAGCATATATTTTGTTGTTTAGTTGTCTGGAAAAGTTGTATCGATAATAAAAACTAACAAGATTTATGCTTATGTTTACGAAATTTTTCAAACTGTTAGTGCTAGTATCTCATAGAGCCCTCTTGTTTTTATCAGGGAAACTTTTTGTTTTTTTTAAAGCTTCTTATAAAAATCCATCAGTATTCTCTAAAGATACATTGTTGTTGTTAAAAAGTTTATATTGTCGGCCATCAACACAGAAAAACAATACCCATTGTTTTGGGGTGGGATCTCTTTTTAAAACAAATACTTATTTTAAGTTGCAATATTTAAAGTTTTTCTATACTCATTGTCTGTTGACAACAATTAGGTCAAAGCAAATTTTTTTTTATTTCTATTGGTTTTTTGTTGCTTATTTGTGTCTTTAGTTTCTAAAGTATGGCTGTTCGTCCTTAACTAAAATATATGTTGTTCTAAATAAGGTAACATTGTCACAAAATAAAAGTAGATACAAAAATTGAAATCTGATATCTTTAATCTCATAATAGAATGTTGGAAATAATAAGTTTAACTTGAAACTAAATTCGAAAATGTGCTAAAAATAAGATAAAACTGATAAAATGTGACAATAGGAACTTTCTTTCTGTGAAGCTATCAAATAATGAAGAATTTTTTTTCTAATGAATTGGTAAATGATAATTGAAAATTAAATAAACATAGACATAAATGTGGGATGAGATTTTAATTGAACAGAAAGAATTGTTTGGGAATGTCTGGGTTAATCTCCGTTTATTAATTTCTAGAAGTTTCCTGGTATGTTGACGAGTAGCGTTACGAACTGACTACTGACATAGCTATGACTAAATAAGAAATGACGTTGGTGAAAAGGAGACAAGTGCATTGTTGGCCGAATTGTTCTAGAAAGTTACAACAGACGAACGAGTAACTTTCTAGTATAAATAGACGGAACTTTTCGTCTGAGATATATAGTTGAAGTTGAGTTGTAAAGCTGAAGTTAAGTTGTTAAGAAGTTGTCGAGTTGTAAAGGTGAAGTTGAGTTGTAAAGTTGAAGTTGTTAAGTGAAAGCTGAAGTCTTAAGTTGAAGTCAAGTTGTTGAACAATAAGAAGTAAAGTGAATTTGTTAAGTTGAAGTTGAAAAGTGAAGTTGAAGTAAAAAGTAATTCAAGTTGTTTAACAGAATATAAAGGTGTAAATAATAACTCTAAACTATATTTGTAAGACTATAATTAATATCTCTAAATTAAATAAAAGAATTATGAATTATTATTAAAATAACTAAAGTGTGTGTTTATGTTTATTTTTCCCTACATAAATAAATGTGTATGTTTAAGACATTTTGATCTAAGAGTTTTTAAATATTTATTTAAAAACACATAAAAGAAATCTCTTAACACCACCTGTAGCTGATTTAAAAAAACTGCTTTTATGACTAGTTGCGGTAAAACGTGTTTTTTAATTGAAAATACTTTCCAATCGATAGTACTGACTTAAAGTTTTTCTTTTAAAATTTGGTGGATGTTTATAAAAATGA
Organism: Melanophora roralis; assembly: GCA_963583895.1. Lineage (NCBI taxonomy): Eukaryota > Metazoa > Arthropoda > Insecta > Diptera > Rhinophoridae > Melanophora > Melanophora roralis. The sequence continues at coordinate 95,369,741 of OY757188.1, read as the reverse complement.
ACGTAAGTAAATATTTTTTTGTTAAAAAGACAAAAAGCTTAGCTAAGAAAAAAAGTTTTCTTATCAGCTTATGACACTTTTAAATCTGAGAGCACGCAAGAACACACGTTTAGGAATGAACAATTCTAATAATCTTTGATTATTTCATACCTTGCCGTTAGCCATATTATGAGCATTGGCAAATCAAATAAATATCCTTGGTAACAAAAATTATACAACACCAATATCTCATGGCTGTGCATACTTTGCTACGACACTTTCCAACATATATTTCCCATTGGCAATTATTTCGCCTGACTGATTAGTTGGTGTGTGGGCAAAGTGCAAATGTAATTACGTCTCACACAAATAATAAACAATTAATAAAGGTATAGTTTTCTTCTTAAATTTTTGTAAATGATTTCCGGTGGCAGATATATATACTTGGAAAATTAAATAAAAAAGCCTAAAAATTGACACAAAGTTTTTAAAGATGCACTGAACGATAGAATTAAAATTGCAATTTTATTTTTAAAGATTACGTCATCCAGATGTCTTCCGTCGAGCTCTGCGCCGGCCGTTGCAGTAAATTTCGTGTAATGGAGCTGGTTTCTCGGCAAATACTTTCCTTTGATGCCAGAAAAAATAATTGTTAACCTTATTTTATTGGCAGCCCCATAAAAAATTTCAAGAGAGTCAGATTGGGCGACTTTGGTAGCCAGGGGATGTCCCCAAATCGACTGATCAGTTTTTGGTGTAAATTTCCCGAAGCAAATTCATTGAAGCTCTGGCTGTACGTACATTGGCCCCATCAGATTAAAATTACGTGCCTTAAGAGTACATTAGATGAGCTCGCAGGTTTGGCAAAAACTGACTGGCCTCAAGAATTCAAAAAAAATTATTGAATTATCTTATGCGTGGCTAAGGCACTCCGAACAGTTACCCTAGGGAACTGCAATCGCTTGCAATGTTCAGTTAAGGGTTGCGGTTTCTAGGAGCCAAATAACGGCAGCTTGGCTTATTAATGTAGCAATTGATGTGAAAATGTGCCGAGTCGATCTCAAAAATGGCGTTTACAGTGCAAAAATGCTCTAACATCGTTTCAAAAAAATTTGTTGTGTAATTCAAAGTCTTTTTGCTTTAGTTCTTAAGCGATTTGAATTTAAAAAGGATGAAAATTTAGATATTTTTTTAAAATTTTATGAATAGTTGCCCTTGGAAATCCCTGTGAGGATGCCCTTTTTCGCATTGAAAGTCACAAATCTTCACGTAGGCTGCTTTAAACCAGTTCAATGTTTCTGGAAGTCCTTGAAAATTGACTGGGCCATTACATTGGACGTTCACAGCCAAAGCAGTTAGGTGGAATCTCTGCACCCATAAAGAAATTAAATTTTCACCCAATCCGCACAGCGAAGGCACGATGCTCACTCGACCACTGCGACATCATGACCGACAAGTTAAAACAATTGGTAACTCCAACGGCACCTACCTCCCTCCGAACTGTTTATTAGTTTTTGAAATAATCGTATGTAAAAAAAATAATTTTCCAGCAGACACCCTGTATATTTCTGCCTCTATGCAGAAAGGCCTCTACTTGTTTCTTAAAAACTCAGATTTTGGCATATTTCAATAAATGGTCTGCTCATATATCACAATTATCCAAAAAAATCTTGACTTAAAAAATAAAAATATGGGCCTTTCTGTGTAATGGTAACCATATGCAATCGATGAAAACAAACAAGAAATATTATATTTCATTACAATAACCTACACGTATTAAATTATAGACGTATTTGTATTAAATAAATCTACTATAAATGTTTGAAATACAAAATATATGAAATTACTCTTGATTAACAGAAAAAAATCTTCAAAATGAATTAACGTGTCCTATTTCCGTCTTAATGAAAAAAAGTGTGAGTTCTTCTGATGAATAATGAAAATAATCATGTTCTCTAACGACTTTGGTTCATTTTGTGTAATTATTGTATAATAGACTGAAATATATTGTATAGTTAATATTAATGACAGGATTCACTTAAGCTGAAATTTTTAACTGAAATGGTTTTCCTTAAAAACAATTTAATTGTTTTATTATTTTTGTACGTTTCTGGTATTGATGACAAATTTTTTGCAAAATATAATTAAACATACGTTTGCATAATGTGACAGCTAAATAAACACTTGCCTTTCTTTAAAGTGCAGAAACTTATTTAATAATTAATGCTGGAAAATGTGAAATGCAAAGTTAGTTAAAGGGAATTTTTAAATTTCAATTTAAAAGAAACTAAGCTTTTAAATTTGGTTTTAAAAAATTTGTCTTGTTAGTTTTGTCATCTTCCAATTAAACATGAGCAAATGTCAGGAAAAGTATGTTTTTATTAAAGGCTTGCTGCTTAGGTTTACATTAAATAAAATAAGACGGGGTAACGAATTAGTAAATTGTAGATATTTTTTGTCTGCATTAGACACCAAAAAAAACTTCGGTAGTACTTTCAGCCAAGTAAAAAAAAATACAGAAAATTTTATTTTCTTCTAAAAATGCTTGCCTTTTTATGTCAAATAAAAGCCATTTCACTTAAAAAAACTAAAAAGGTTTAAAACTTTTATATCATTACCCTTGTAATATTTTCAAAAACAAATAAAAAAAAAATAATTTTTTGTTAAACATACACTTATGCATATGTGTTGTTTCTGAGAAAAAACTTTGTTACTTTGTTTTGCAATTTAAAAAAATCTTATTTGTAAATAATTTTTAATTATTATGTGATACGGAAAATGGTTTGGTTAAGGATATCAATAAAATTCCGTGTTATTAAATTTTATAGCACGTGATTGACTTTTAGTGGATTTATTTGCTTAATGGACTTTTATTCTTTCCACTCTAAATAATACACGATCTTAGTATAATATAAAAAAATTAATATTTAAGCATGTCTAACATATTACCGAATCCTCTTGAATTAAAGGTTAAAACCCATCAATAAATCATCTAAAACTTTAATATTTTAGTATCAATAATGCTGGTATATCAAAAAGGTTCAAATATGTTATGAGCCCGAAACTCTTTTTAGAGAATACAATAAAGAAATTCAAAATTTTGTTTAAATATCAAAATAAAATAATAAAAGATACTTAAGCAAAAAAAAAAAAATGAAACCCCTTCTTTTATGTAAGCGGATAGCTTTTTTCACTTGCCATGCTGGAAGTAAATTAAAAGATATTATACCGCATGTACATATGTGTGTGTGTGGATCTGTTTTGTCTGTGTGACTGATATTCTGCTTTAATATCGAAAAGACAAAAAATGTCTATGAGATTTACAGATTCTAATTTGTTGTTAATTAATTTTGTTTGTTTTTATATGTTTGCCAGTTTTTCACCCAAATTTGTTTTATATCTGGTATTTATTTTTATTTAAGCCAACTTATGCAACCTTTTTCATCACGAAATAAACCCAAATTTATTAATTGAAATTCTACGTTATGTGCGTTAATCGCTACATGATTTTAAGTAATAAATTTTGAACGTGTATGTGCCTCGTTCAATTTGACTTATTTATAAATTTTATATAAATCATACGTCACGTATTCCACTTTCTACACACATTAAAAAAAGACAAACGTTGTCATGTACATACATACATATATGTATGAGTATAAGCAATTTTTAATATTTTTTTTAAAGTAAAACAATTAAATATCATCGCCTGATCAGCAAGGGGACGTAACAAAACTAAAATTTTAAATCAAATCTTTGATTGATACTGCTTCCGTCGATTAATCTTCATGCTCCTCAATCAAATATTATGAGTTTATTTAAGAAATTTTAATAAACAGAATATTTTATTATTTTTGATTTATAATGTTTTCATTATTTCCGATTAATATAGCAAGAAATATGCACAACCGTTTCAACTTAGGCTGCTAATTTACATATAAATTTGATTGTATATTAATATATATATAAATAACTCCCCAATACTATTATAGTTGTAAGCATTAAGTTGACAATACTGCCTGAGCATGGATAATTCACAAAAAGTTACAAATAGGGATGAGTCGATTTTGTGAGCTTAAGCAGTGCTGACGTGCGCGCAGTGTAGATCATTTAACGTTTGACGTTTTTTATTTTCTTTTTTTTACATAATATTGTTTGAAGATGAATTTTAAGTTAATAAATAATTTTTTTTATAGTTTAAAATTTTAAATAAAGTGTTTAAGCTTATATAGATAAATCATTTTTAGTAATGGTTTGTGCTAGCTTATTACAAAATTTTCGTATCAAAGCAAATGCTAATTAATATCTGCATATTTTTTCTGCCTTAATGTTTATATTTGTGAACATTTCACAAAACTTAATGTGTCGTTAGAAGTTTTTTAATTGTTAGAATTTTTCATAATTAAAAAAAGAAGGAATAATAATCAAAATAAATCGTATAGTTGATTGAAAAATAAACGAACTTTTTTTTGATGAAAAGGTTTTATTTTCTCGTTTACACTTTCAAATATTACAGTGATAAAATAAATAAATCTGTGATAGACAGTGCTAAGTGCAGTCCTAGGACAAAAATAAAAAAAAAATAGAAAACAGATATTCCGTTTTTTTTCTTATAAAAAGAAATTAAATAATGAACTGAAGCCAAAATAACAAGTAAAAATTTTTATCAAAAATAAAGAAAATTAGATCAATATTCTTAAGTGGGTTGAAACTAATATCCTTTCACATCTCAAATAATATTAACAGCTTACCTAACATTTTTACAGAGAAAGTGCAACATAAATAACACCATAATAACTCATAATCAGGCTTAAAATGCTTTCATAGTTCACTTTCATGATTATATCAAATCAATTTAAATATATTCCTTTTAAAAATTGCTGATGAAAAGTTTAAGGTAAAAAACATACTCATTCGCGTAAGGAAAGGGGGAATTTTAGTCTTTATTCAAAAAAATTATTTTATTGAAAATAGCTTTTTATCTTCCAAGTCAAGATTCAGGGATGTATAAAAATTTATATGGATTTTGTATTAAGAAATTAGTTTTGAAGATTTTGTACAGCATTTACACCTTATCAAAAAAGAAAATTTTGACTTTGAAATTCTGGTTTCAGTAGACAAACAGACATAAATAACAGAATTGCCAGTCTTTGAGTTCCTACAATATGTCGCACACAAGTTCATCTAATCAGTCCTACCAGAAATCCCTTAAAACAGTTTTTGTTTTATCAGTCAGTTTTAATATTAAGTTTAAGCACACACGAATATTTTTTTGCATTAAAAAACTTTATTCTTCGATGAGTTCATATGCTAAATTTAAATTGATTATTAAATTACAGACCTTCTTTTAAAACAAAAAAAGCCTTTCGTAAAAGTAAACGATTTGAGTTTTATTTTTAAGAAAGTAAATTGGAAAAATACTAAATTAACTATTCAAGCGGAAAAAGAAACTGATACACAACTCCAACACTATGTGAATTGCTTTAATGCTCTAGAAACCTTACAAGCAAAAACCCAAAAACCCAGTAATGCCACTTTTACCACTATTAGCAGGACAATATAATATTTGTATAGTTTTCAATATTTTTATATACTTTGAAACGAGGAACTAAGTATGCTATTAAATTTACTTATATATATTAAAGAAAATATAAACATTTTAACGACAAAAAATTTATAGAGAACAATTTCTTATATTTAATTCAAACTTTAACTTTTCAACACAAAAGAAATTATCTGATGTTTTCAGTTCTTCAAAATATCGCGAAATTTTTTATTAAAACTTGGTTTTATTTAGCTCGAATTTACAAAATATTTTCTGAAAGCTTTTTTTAACTAAGAAAAATATATCACTGCAATACCATTTTCGGAAATTTCCAATTTACTTAAATTTCCATATAATAACATTGCAACATAAACCATAACTACAAATTATAAAGCATTTATAATTAAAGCAATAACATGAGTCAAACTAGAAAATTCTCATAAAATGTTTCATTATTTGTGCGCCCATCAATGTGAAATCTTCTCTTAATAAAAAAAAAATCAAGTAGTATTATTTCAACATAATTTTTTTTGTTTCTTTTGTTAGAAGTTATTTAATGATAATTATTTTTGATGTGTGTCTATTCAACATTACACTTTGTTTTTGCAGTAGTTCTTGTTGTGGTTATTATATTATATTTAGTTAAAATTATATTTTCATAAACATATGTTAATATTCACTGGTAAACTATGGTTTTCCTTTCCTTCTTAGTAACTGCAAACAACTTGTTAACAAACTTCATAAAACAATTTCTAATTTTGTTCTAGTAGAAACTTTATCTATAAGAAGGCATGTTAGTTTTTGATAATTTCTAATACGTTTAAAAGCAACAACAATCTTCTGTTTATTTACTTTATTATTTAGAGTATGCAGGAGTTTTCATATGTTTTCATATAGGCACGTTCTATAGATGATGATAATATCTTCAATTATTTCGTAAATAATCTTTAGATTTTTACTTATTATTTCCTACTTAGAAACTCTCTGGTAAAAATCTAAGCCAGTTATGTTATTTGCTTAAGGTAATAAATTATGTGGTTGAGAAAATTTTTCCATATATATATATATTTGTTTACTTGAAAGAATTTAGGTTTGTAATATTATGTATGTATATGGAAGTCATAATTATAACTATTACCAAAATGCATAACAGGTTTTAAAATGTTATTTTATATTTTTGTGTTTTAGTAATTTTAGTTTCCTAAAAATAATATTTACACAATTAACTTACTTATATTTGGCAGTAAAATGTTGTTTCATTAAACATTGTTATTATTAATTTAAGCAAGTTAACATTTTATTTCAGGCTTTTTAAAATAATTTCAATAAATATTTTTTCGATTCTGAGTTGCATAGTTTTACCCATTTATTACACTATGCAACAAACAAAATTTTATTTGATGACCACTATTATTTTAAGATGGGTTATGATTTACTAAAGACAAATTTTAAATTCTTATGATAGATAAGTTTATTTTTTAGAAATTCAGATTTCTGAAGGGGTTGCTATATTGATTGCATAACAGCTCTAAAATAGTTTTATCTATTTTTTTTTAAAAAATACAAATAGGTTTGCATAAAAAGTATCATTTCTGGATGGTTTTAGTATTATTTTGACCACAATGAAGAAAAATTTACATTATTTGGCAAAAATTGGAGAATTTGTTTTTTTTGAAAATAAATTAAAAAAATAATTTTCAAAATATTATTTAGGATTTAATCCCAATTTTCTTGTTTATTAATAGGGTTTGTTGTTGGTTAAGTTTGTCTATATGCATTTCATTGGTTCTTACACCAAATCATCAGTAGACTTCAACCCAAATTCTAAAAAACTCATGAATATTTTTTGTCTTTATATAATAACCTCATTAAACAAAATGAGAATTACTATAAGCAACTAAAACGTTCAAGTTTTTTTAATATTTGCTATTCGCTTGTTTTGATTTTCTTATTCATGAGTTTTTTAAGAATTTGGGTTGAAGTCTACTGATGATTTGGTGTAAGAACCAATGAAATGCATATAGACAAACTTAACCAACAACAAACCCTATAAATAATTTAAAAAAATATTAAAACATTATCACTTAGTCATAACAGTACGTATATTTAAAATTCTATAAACCTTTTAGTTATCTCTGAGAGCAAAATTTTCAGAAAAAAAACTAAATTTTAAATTAATTTCAATCAAAAACTAAGCTTAGGTCTCAAGTAGTTGCTATTTTGAAATTTACTGATTTTACTACCAACACGTTTTGCATTTACCAAATAATATTTCGCCAGAATCCGAGCACGTCATTTGACTATATTCGTTAAATTTCTATTGACCCAAAAATCGATACAAAACCTGCTCCCATAGATTTTAAACGCCTGCTGAGCAGGTTGTCATCCGCATATATATTAGAGCACTGTGGTAGTAATTACCAAATTGTGAATATAAATTTTTTTGTCGAAATAGCCCTAAAAACTAAAATTTTTAATCAAATAAATAGCTTGTTGCCAAAAATTTTACAATTCGTTGAATATTTTTGAATACATTCGTATACAACTGACTAAGAAAAAACATTATTTAATATTTAAATAGGCTGCCAAACAGCTTTTCTAATAGGCCCGATTTTTTTGTGTATAACCATAATAAACAGTCCTTAAAATATCCTAAAAATTATTTCTTATCTTAATTTATGGGCAAATTTTGTATAGGTTTTTAGGTTTTTAATAGCTGTAAATGAACTAAAGACTTTGCTTGAGTTTAAGTTAAAAACTGTTTAACACATCCTTTCAAGGGATTTAAATTATAAACCAAGAAAGAGTTTTTAATTTTTCCACTTTGTTTTTACCAACTATTTTTCTAAAATAACTTTAAAAAAATTCCAGTCATTTAAACATATTTAGGCAAATTATAACATAAAAAAATTTGAAATACACTTTTGTTAACACTTTCACTTGCAGCACTCTATTTGTATAAATATGTAGGCATTTCATATTCATTATATTATTTTCGCTTTATAAAATATGCTTTCCAAATTCACTTTATTATAATTTTTAAAATTTTTTTAACAAAGAATTTTTATTTTAGTTATATATTTATAATTTCTACTGCAACCCAAGCATTAAAAATATTTTTTTTTTGATTTTGCATAAATTTATTTTTATTTTTTTTTTATAGTGACATATATTGAAAAAAATTTTTTCATTGTTTTTAGAAAGATAAAAATTGCTCTATTTTTATTATTTAATTATTTTTATTAAAGTTGTACGTTGTTTAAATATATAAAATTTTTTTTAAAAAGCACGCTAAAATAAATATTATAATAAATAACACCAGATATGGCACGTCCGGAAAATTTAATTTCTCTAAGATTTTGTAAACTACTGATCAATCATAAAATTTCAATTAAAATCACTACAAAAACAAGAAAAAACGAGTGCATGTAAAAGCTTGCTGCATTTTTGTTCAAATTTTACCCAAAACCAAAACAAATTTATTTTCAAAATAATAACACTTTAAGGTATAATATTATTATATACAGGTTGAACACTTTATATGTTGCTACAAATAGCAGATATTTAAATAAAACTGTCTACAGCTCTCATATTAGATCCTTATGACGAAACTGGTTTTGATATCATTAATTTGCTTAAGCTGTTAATATATTTAGAACATAAAAAACCGTTCAACAATTTTTTACCAAATCAAATCTCTAATTAGAAATTAGTCTATACAGAAAAGCCTTTAAATCCGAAATTATACTTGTTTTGCACCTAAATTTTTTCTTAAATCAAGTCTAGCTCAATTTTTTTTATATATTTCCAAATTTTACAACAAATATTATCAATGTAGTGCGCTAGTATTGCAGGGTTAAGAGTCCCAGATTCAAGTCCAGCTAAGGCAAGTAGAGGAGAAAATTTTCAAATAATATATATTAAATATGTATTAAGTTAAAAATAAAATATTCAACCCTTTTTCCCGTAGGTCAAAAAAAATTAGGCTTGAATTTTTTGACTAATTCCTTTATTATTAAATCAGTCTTTTAAGCCTTGCATTAAGTACGCTTTCGCACTTTGAAGAGAAAATATTCACTATATAAGAAACATGCGGACAATTATTTTTCTCAGAGTAGAATAAAAAGTGATTGGGCTAAATATCCTAAGAAAATTTTACTTGTAAAATTTCTGTTTAAAACATTAATAAATATTGTTAAATATTTGCCCCTTTAATATTTAAAACCAACACACATTACAATCATTTTTAATGACAACAGTTAACAATTACTTTTTATAATATCAATCCTAAGTATTATGTTTACATACCCTTAAGAAACAAAAAAATTCTAGAAGAAAACCGTTAATAAAAAACCACTTAAATTTTGCATTAATATAAAATTTTATATGAAAATATGCTTTTTAATACCACACACCATAAAAATATATTCATTATAAAATATATTCCTTATGCTTGTCATTAAACGTATAAATAAATATCCCTTCTAAATAACCGCAAATATTATTGTCTGCAGATTTTTGGCGCCAAATGTTTACTTTGTTCGTACTGGCTATGGCAAGCCCTTAAGATTTTTAAGCATCTTTGAAATACATGATGTAGGTTTTGCAGGGTTAGAGTCACTTTTAGGCTAAAGTTTTGCTTTTGGAAGCGGGCTGGGCAAGACTAGAAGTTTAACATGCATTTTATAAATGTTATTTTGCTTTTGTGTGAAAGAAATAATTAACGGATATTTTTAATACATTTGCAATTTTAAAAGGAAAAAAATGGTGCAATACTCTTTTGATTTCACAGACCACGACCAAAGCCAAAGAAGTTGTTATAGTTTTCTATATATGAAAGTGTTTTTAAATAGCTTTCTTCTGTTCAATTTTGTTTCTCATATAAATATAAATGCTTGAATAAAAATGTTAAACAAATTTATTGTAAGTTATTTTTTATGTTTAAGAACAGTACGAATTTACATAAAAATTTTTTTTATAGAAAAGTTAAATAAAAAACAAAGCGAACAAAGCAAAAAAAGTTTTTTGTATTAAGCGGGGCTTAAACTTTTTCATTCTTTTTATCATATAAGAATTTTTTTTTTAGCCTTTGGAAATCATAATTTAAATGGGTTCTATTTTCGACAGTGTTTTAGGGAATTCAAGTAAGCAAACTCTTTATTCCTCGATTACGATTTTATGTTATCTTCTTCATAATTCCAAAACTTTGCAGATTTGCTTTAAACAAATAAATTTTCTATACTTTTAGGTACTTTTGATTTTTATAGAGATATGACCTACGGTACGTATGATTTATGTGTATACTTTTGATATAGACAAGGAACTCAAACAAATATTTTAATGTTTCGATTTAAGGCATACTTCAAAAATACTAAAACGGTTCTCTTTTAGATTATTATAATAATGAAAAAAGTTTGTAATTTTTTTTTTGGTAAACCTTAAAAAATTTATATTTTGTTGTCAGCCAAAAAACAAAAAAAAGGAAAGTTTTCCATATATATCTTTAACATTAAAATAATGCAAAATCCTGCTACGAAGCAACAAGTTTTAAGAAGAATAATTTAAAACTTAATAATTCTGATACTGGTTAATAGTAAGGTGTAGAACAAGACTTTTTAATTATTTATTATTTATTTTAATATTTATAGAGTCTCCACTCGGAAACCAATACAACTTTTCAAATATGTTTTATTTGCCGACTTATTTGTTAGTTATTTTTAAGCTCTTTTAACAAAATTATTTTTAAACATTTTCCAAATGCATATTTTTTTTTTAATTGCTTAACACATTTTCAGGTGATTTTTTAAAAATATTTTTAAATTTTTCTATAAATTTGGCAGAACACTCCACTTTTGGATATTTTTTTCATTTAGGTTATTACCTTAACCAAACATTAAAAATACTAAAAATTTAAATAATGTTTTTTAAAAATATTTTTTATTTGTTAATTTTTTTTTTTTAAATTTTGTATTTTTATTTCAGTTTTCTACACCATTTTTATTCGCATTATATTTTTGTTTACTTCATATAGCTTAATCACAATGATTTTTTTGTGCAGCTTAAATACATTCATGAGCGTTTGCAATTTGTTTTAAACAATAATTTTTTTCGTAACAGATTTACGTGTTTGCCTCTTAAAATTTTTTAAATCCAAAATTGCGCCAAAATTTTATTTAATTTTTTAAAAAGAGTTTACTTTTGCTAATTTGGCGATTTTTTAATCCAAAAATTTTCTTTCTTTTATTTGTTTTTTTTTTTTCAATATAAGAACCCGCTTGAAGCGTCAAATCGACATTTACGCGCGTATATCCTTTTACGTTTAAATCAAAACTGATACTTTATTTTATGTTCAACATTGTAAGGATGCTGTTTACTTACTGCTAGAGATTTTTTTGTCTCTTAAAAAAATTTAACAATGTTATTGATGAGTTCTACTTAAGGATGATAACAGCGTGGCTCTTGTTCATCCCAGTATCCGTTTACATCCTTACATTTTTATAATGAAAACAAATGCTGAAATTCTCTTAAATTCAAAGAGAGAATTTAACTGATACATCTTGTGGAAACACAAGCATAAACAGAGTGGTTATGGTGGTGGAGGTGTCACAAATTTAATATTGAATTGTGGGTGCTGGTAAGGTTGTGTGTGTGAGTGTGTGTATGTGAGTTTGTAGTGTAGTAGGTCAGTATAACAAACAGTTTTTGTTTTCTTTTGTTTATTAAAAAAAACCTTTCAATGTGTGTATAAGAGCAAGTTAAAAAATTTTTTAAGCTTGCTCTTATTTATACTGGAAGTAACAATTTCATGAAATTAAATAATTGTAAGTAAGAGCATTTAATTTAATTAGTAATTTATTAATTAAAAATTTACTTGATTATTTTTATTAGTTAAAAAATAAGAAAATTTTTTAATAGATTTCTGTTTATAAAATAAAGCTTTCAGATGGTTCAAGAGTACTTATGTTACAAAAAACATATCCATTTGCAGGAACTTAAGTTTAAAGGTCACACCAAAACTAAATAGAGTTACAAAAAATTAAAAAAATTTTTGCAGTTAAAAGTTTTTCATCAAAAATTGTGCCAGTAAGCTTTATAGCGGTAAATTAAGGCAATTGGTTTCGATGCGTTACTTGAGTAACTATTTTGGGTAACGGGCAACTATCCACCTTTATTACTAATGAACAAAATTTCGGATTCGTACGTTCCCTTAGCTTTTCCAGAACGTAAAATAATTGAACAAATAATCGGTAAATGTTTTTGTCGAATAACTGTGAATTAAGTTCTTTTTTATTCAGGGCATAAGGAAAATTATAAAAATTTTCTGTCTTCTGTCGCCAATAAATTCTACGAAAATAATTCCTTAGTTACAGCAGTTGTATTCTTTAAGTAGGTCTTGTTGTAAAAACCAAACACATTTCCTTTTGATTTTTACTTTATTTGTTTTATCATGCAACAAAAACTTAACAATTATTTTCTACATGACTTCTTAAATCGCTACGAAGGGATATTTTACAGCTAAAGAGAAAAATTTTCTGTTTTTTTTTTCTTACAAAATGTTTCTCTTGGCGTATTTTAAAAATTTTTTGAACTTTATAAACGAAAAATGCTCTGCTGGTTTTAAAGTTTTTACATTGGAATTTCTCAGGACAATTACTGAATGAACTCTTAACATTAATAAACATATGATTGTTGCGCTTCCGGCACGTGGTACTGCATACTCTTAAACATTTTACTTCTCTAGGGAGTAAGGAAAATGTTTGCTTTTCAATTTGATTTTTAAGACCTACAAATTTTTTTTAAAAATATTCTTTTTACCTTAAATATTTTTTTTTTATAAGGAACTCACAATAATTTTATTTTTTTTGACTTTAATAACTTTTTACAGATTGCTTGTTTAACATTCTGCTACAATTTTCATATTCTAATTTATGTATTTTTGATTGCAAGGCAAAATATATAACATTTATTTTTGCATCAATATTTTTCAGAAAATATTCTCTTATGATTTAAAATTATTTTTGGGAGTTAAAAAGTTTTTTTTCTCTAAAACGCTTAAGCAGCCTGCTCTTAAATACGTTATTTTTCTCTTTGATTTTTCGAATGTTTGCTACAAGCAAATAAATGTGAACTAGTCCTTTTAGGTTTTTTGCCGACACCCTTTTCTGTTTTGTTTATAAAAGTTTTGATTTTTTATGTCAATTCTGTCATCTAAATTTTTTTGTGGACGCTTGTCTCTTGAATAGTTGTATAAATTTCTTAGCAAGAAAAAAAACTTCAACTTAAATTCATATATTTTTTAAATTATTTTTTACTTTTTTGTATTTTTATCTTTAAAACATTAAAAAGGTAATCAACGTTTACCCTAACTTTTTTTATTGAAAATTTTGTGTTAATATTTTGAAGGACATTTTTCATATAATTTAAAAGGATTTGTGAATAATGATGCTGTTCATTCTTAACATATTATTTCATTTGTTTAACTTTGAAAATAAGGTTTAGCCAAACTTAAACTTACATTGGTAGAATCACGATGAAGTCTCAACTTTTCATTTCTTTTTGAAAGAGTAAATTTTGATACTGTAACTTACCTAAAATGAGATAAACAGAAAAGAATTCATTAAAATTAAAAAAAAATATTTTTTAAGAAATTTTAACTAAATATTTATTATGTTTATCACTTAAACTCTTTTTTAGTCTTTGCATGAAAAAGCAATATTTTAATGAAAGTTCATTTTCTCTTTGGGAAGACAGGACTATTTTTTCTGACATATTTTGCCAACATGTGTGAAAGAGGTATAATACATTTATGAAATTGTTTGTAACACTCAAAAAAAGTTATTAAATATTTATCTTTAACCATACCGATATATCAAGAGTCACCTTCTGTGTTGAACTTCGCATGTACGTTTGTCTGTTTGGTCATCCGATCATTTTGATGTCTTATTACAATCAAGGTTCATGTCAAGTTTTTAAAAATATTTTGATGAAATTTGACGCAAATAAGGCTTTTAGATTAGCACCTTGTGCATCTTAAAGCGGCGTTGAACGGACATATTTTTTAACCAATCGCCATATAGTATCCGCTCAAATTAAGCTTTTACCTGACATTCAGTTTGCCTTTGATCTTTCTACCTTTAAGCATAGTTTCCAAATATTTTCCTTCAACCAGCGTATAAGTAATTATTGTTTCAAATATTAATATTTTCCTCAAGTTTAGCATATTTTTTATAATAACAAAAACATACCTGAGATTTTTGAATTAAGTACTTTTATACAAACATTAAATTTTGCCATTACATTTTTAATTATCCGCCTTTATAATAAAACTTGTAAAAAAAATATATTTTACTTTAAGACGACAATTATTAATTTTAGCCGATATCGTTGGGAAGATAACGGTCAAATTTTTTAAGCATAATTTATGCATAGGCATTATATGATCCAAATTTTATTTCAAAATTTGCATAGCAGCTTAATATTTTGGAAACTGAAAATTGCAAAAAAATACTATAGTTTTGTACTTTAAAAATTGTGACGGCAAATGCAAGTCTTGTGAAAAACTGTTTAAGTTTAAATTTGCAAAGTTCTTGGGTTAAGTGTATAATTTTTTTGGTTTTCAGCCACTGTGCGACGCTTTTTATTATCTTTAACATTAAGACTTCAAAAACTTTTTTAACAATTGGACGAAGCAAAAGGACCAGTTTCGGGCCTTTAATTTTTTTAAGGTGACACCACCTACTTAATTGTTTTTGGAATTTGGACGTCAAAGATCTACCAATGCCTTCAAACTAAAAAAAATAATTGACGCAGTAGACTGCCTGCTTTGTTGGCCAAAAATCCCATTATTTTAAGCATATTGGTTGCCTTTAAAATACTGGTGCTGTAATTGTTTTTAAGCTTGGCCCCAGTTCTTTAAAATTTTGAATAGAGAAGCTTTATATGTGCAAACAAAGTCCTCATTAATACGGTAGAGCAGAAGCTCTAGCATTAGAGACTTAATTTTTGTGGGAGAGATACTGCCTTTTTTTTCTTTAAAATTTTAATATTAGCATACATGACTTTAATGCTTGTAGACCGGGGAAGTAAAAGCCTATTTGGTGCAATAGAATTTCCTTTATTTAGATTTTAATTGTTGTTGGCTTGGCACCACTTATTAAAAAATAGCCTTAGGCTTACTCCGAGATGGCAGACGCTACGCCTTCCTAATGAAAACAATTATCGGCGTGATTGTATGACAAAAAATTTAAAAAAAGTTTGCCATCAAAAATATAATGTTTGGTATTTTAAAATATTTATTTTTTACCACAAATTTTCTTCTCAACAACATTAAAAATTAAAATTTTTACGTGATGTGATTTGCCAATATTTTTTATTAAGTTAATAATATAGACTAGACACTTGGCAGTGCTACAAAAAACACAATCGTACTAAATTACTTACATTGTCGTAAAATACACAAAGTTAGAAAAAAATAAAACCTTAAACCCAAAATGCCAAAATTTACCTTTGGCATACTAAATTAAATTTATTGAGCAAAAAAATTAATTTACAAAACAATTCTCAAAAGATTGGAAACATATATGACAAACAAAAGCAAAAACTGCAAAAAATGCCCTGAAATATATCTTAAAGGATTAACTGAAAAATTTATGTTTTTAGCAATAAAGCAAATTGTCTAAAACACCGTTTGCAGTATCTCACCTGAGTGCTACTTGCAACACATTACATTCTTAATGAGACAAGAAATTTTTTTATTTTTTAAAGGTTTTTTGTTACCAAAATTCTATAGATAAAAATTAAAACCAAAAATATTTTATACCCAGAAAGTTTATAAATCACAGGAAATACTTAAGCTTTTAGAACAACTGAATTTTTTCCTTCCTTCTTTTATTTCTTTTTATTTTTAAAAAAACAAAAGTTAAGCAACTTTTTTCTTATGTTTTTTAGACACACGCATAAGCATTAAACTTTTTATTTTCACATGCGAACAACACGTTTAATGTATGTTAAAGGACAAACTGTAGTTTAGTATCAAGTAAAGCAAGAAGCAATTACAAAAAATTAGGAAAAAAGGTTATAAAACACTTAAACAAATTTGAGAGGAGGTTTGCTTTTTTTTTAAGAAAATTGGGCAAATTCAGTCAAAAATGTGCAAAAAGGACTTTCGAAATATTTTTTATCAAGAGGCAATAAAATTTTACATTATAAAAACTGCATTTAATAGCGACTTTTTATTATTTTATTATTTTTATTTTTTATTATTTTTTTTTTTTATTAAACCAAGAGATATATTATACATTTTAATATCTTTACCAGGCCTTTGCCAAAGGTTTTAAGTCATTCAATCATTTAGCAAAATTTTTCTAATATGCCTTTAGTATAAAGAACCACGTAAATATTTTATTTATTTACTGTTAATAAATTCTCAAACTTTCTTACAATTTTAACAGTTGAGTTCCTTTAAAGTAAATAAAATTTATCACTAAATTACAGCTAAAAATGTTGCAAATCTTGCAACTCACATTAACAGATTTTTTTCCACATACTTCAACATGTGATTTACGTGTGTAATTTTTTTTCAACATTTTATTTTCAAACTTACATGCAAAATAACAACAAGAAAAGATAAAAGTCACATCTCACGTTATTTGTAAGATATATGTATTTATCTCGTTTACTTAAGATTTAATGTCTTTTAAAAGCAAAAAAAAATTGCAAGAACAAGAACAATGTTAAGAAAGATAATCTAGGTCATCAACAGGAAATGCAGCTAATTTTTTTCCGTTTCAGCTTTTTGCTTAAACACATAAAAATCCAAAAAAAAAAAACTAAAGACAAAACATTTTGAGTACTTTACGTGTAAAAATGTTATGTGAAGTATTGGGGTATGAAATCACAGGAAAGTGCAGCAGCATATGTTGGGCGACAACAATTTTATGGTTTTTGCAATTAATTTGCATTGTCATCTCGTGCATAAAAGAAAACAAAATAAGTTAAAAGATTTTTAAAACTTTTAAAACAAAAACGAAAAGTCAAAAAAAAATAAGGGTTAAAAAATTCAAGTTAAGCTTTTTACACAAGATAAATACGTGAAAATTTGTTTTTATTTCTTGAGGTTAAAAATTTTCCTGGTATAAAAGATAAGGTTTGGGTACAAAAGGTTGTATGTGAAAGATTGTCGGAAAATTTACTCAGTGACCGGTCCGTTAGGCAATTAAAATTCGTTGCTGAAAAATTTTAAATAAAGAAGAGTGAAAGAGAAACAAGAATTTGTAAGTAGAGGGACAGCAAGATGGGCCATAAGGGTCCATCAAACTATGTGCAAGTTAAATCTTGACAGCCCTGTCAAAAATCGCCATTATCAAGTGTTTAAAAATATTTTGATGAAATTTGACGCAAATACGACTTTTTGATGAGCAGCTTGTGCAACTTAAAGCGGCGTTGAAAGGACATATTTTTAACCAGTTGCCATACAGTATCCGCTCGAATTAAGCATTTCGGGCCTTAGCTGTCTCTAAAACTACTTTTTTCCCCAAAATATTGCACAAATTCGTCAAATTATACCAGTGTTACCCTAGAGCAAAAAATAGTAAGCTGTTGAGTCGACTATACCTTGTAAGGTAATTGTACTATGACATTGAGTTTGCCTTTGATCTTTCTACCTTAAAGCATAGTTTCAATGCAAATATTTTCCTTCAACCAGCGTCATAGTAAAGATTGTTTTAAATATTAATATTTTTCACCAAGTTTAGCATACTTTTTATAAAAACATTAAGACGTTAAAAATCTTTTTGCAAATGCACGAAGCAAAAGTACCAGTTTCGGGCCTTTAATTTTTTGAGGTGACACCACCTACTTAATTGCTTTTGCAATTTAGACGTCAAAAATCTACCAAAGCCTCCAAACTAAAAAAAAAAATTGACCCAGTAGATGTTTTAGTGTAATTTTTTTCTCGGGACTGCCTACTTTGTTGGTCAAAAATCCCATTTTTTTAAGCAGCCACTTTAATGCCCTTAAAATACCGGTGCTGTAATTGTTTTTAAACTTGGCTCCGGTTCCTCCAAATTTTCAAAAAAGGAGCTTTATATGTAAGAACAAAGTCCTCAAAAATTCGGTAGAGCAGAAGCACTACCATCAAAGACTTAATTTTCGTGCGAGTGACACTTCCTTCTTTTTTCCTTTAAATTAAAATTTTGGAAAACATGGCTTTAATGCCTATAGACTTCAAAAAACCGGGAAATTAAAAGCCATCTACAAGGATGCAGTAGAGTTTCTTTTATTTAGATTTCAATTGTTTTTGGCTTGGCACCGCTTATTAAAAAATAGCCTTAGGCTTACTCCGTGATGGCGGACGCTACGCTTCCTAATTTAAAACAAAATTATCGGCGTGATTGTGTGACAAAAGTATATTAAATATGTTTGCCTTCAAAAACAAATGTTTGGTATTTTAAAACTTTTAATTTATTTCAAAATTTTTTTCTACTCAACAACATTAAAAATATTTTACAAAAAAAATTTTTTGACGAAATTGATCCAACTTTTCTCACGTGATGTGCTTAGCAATACTTGCCAATATTTTTTATTAAGTTAATAATATAGACTAGACACTTGGCACTGCTACAAAAACACAATTGCACTAAATTACTAACATTGTCGTAAAATACACAAAGTTAACAAAAAATATAAAACCCTAAACCAAAAATGCCAAAATTTACCTTTGGCATACTAAATTAAATTTATTGAGCAAAAAAATTAATTTACAAAACAATTCTCAAAAGATTGGAAACACATATGACAAACAAAAACAAAAAATTGCAAAAAAATGCCCTGAAATATATCTTAAAGGGTTAACTGAAAAATCTATCTTTTTAGCAACAAAGCAAATTGCCTAAAACACCGTTTGCAGTATCTCACCTGAGTGCTACTTGCAACATATTACAGTCTTAATGAGACAAGAAATTTTTTTATTTTTTAGGGGTTTTTTGTTACCAAAATTCCATAGATAAAAATTAAAACCAAAAGTATTTTATACCCAGAAAGTGTATAAATCACAGGAAATACTTAAGCTTTTAGAACAACTGAATTTTTTTTCGTTCTTTTATTTTTTTTTTATTTCTAAAAAAACAAAAACAAAAGTTCAGCAACTTGTTTCTTATGTTTTTTAGACACACGCGCAAGCAAACCTACACACAAGCATTCAACTTTTTATTTTCACATGCAAACAATACGTTTAATGTATGTGCCATAAAAAGGACAAACTATAGTTTAGTATCAAGTAAGGCAAGAAACAATTACAAAAAATTAAGAAAAAGGTTATAAAACACTTAAACAAATTTGAGGGGATGTTTGTTTTTTTTTAAATAAATTTGGCAAATTCAGTCAAAAATGTGCAAACAGGACTTTTAAAATAACATCCAAAATTTTGGTGCAAATATTTTTTATCAGGAGACAATAAAATTTTACATCATTATAACTGCATTTGATAACCACTTAATTTTTTTTTATTATTTTTTTTAATTAAATCAATAGATAAATTATACATTTTAATATCTTTAACAGGCCTTTGCCAAAGGTTTTAAGTCGTTAAATCATTTACGAAAATTATTCTGATATGTCTTTAATATAAAGGACCACGTAAATGTTTTATTTATTTACTGTTAACAAATTCTAAAACTTTCTTACAATTTTAACAGTTGAGTTCCTTTAAAGTAAATAAAATTTATCACTAAATTACAGCTAAAAATGTTGCAAATCTTGCAACTCACATTAACAGATTTTTTTTCCACATACTTCAACATTTGATTTACGTGAGTAATTCTTTTTCAACATTTTATTTTCAAACTTTCATGCAAAATAACAACAAGAAAAATAAAAAAGTCACATCTCACGTTATTTGTAAGATATATGTATTTATCTCGTTTACTTAAGATTTAATGTCTTTTAAAAGCAAAAAAAAAAAATCGAAAGAACAAGAACAATGTAAAGGAAGATAATCTAGGTCATCAACAGGAAATGCAGCTAATTTTTTTCCATTCCAGCTTTTTGCTTAAACACATAAAAATCCAAAAAAAAAAAACTAAAGACAAAACATTTTGAGTACTTTACGTGTAAAAATGTTATGTGAAGTATTGGGGTATGAAATCACAGGAAAGTGCAGCAGCATATGTTGGGCGACAACAATTTTATGGTTTTTGCAATTAATTTGCATTGTCATCTCGTGCATAAAAGAAAACAAAATAAGTTAAAAGATTTTTAAAACTTTTAAAACAAAAACGAAAAGTCAAAAAAAAATAAGGGTTAAAAAATTCAAGTTAAGCTTTTTACACAAGATAAATACGTGAAAATTTGTTTTTATTTCTTGAGGTTAAAAATTTTCCTGGTATAAAAGATAAGGTTTGGGTACAAAAGGTTGTATGTGAAAGATTGTCGGAAAATTTACTCAGTGACCGGTCCGTTAGGCAATTAAAATTCGTTGCTGAAAAATTTTAAATAAAGAAGAGTGAAAGAGAAACAAGAATTTGTAAGTAGAGGGACAGCAAGATGGGCCATAAGGGTCCATCAAACTATGTGCAAGTTAAATCTTGACAGCCCTGTCAAAAATCGCCATTATCCAGCTGAGGAGTTATATGACATCCCTTAGCCTGGAATAAGAAACCTCAACGAAGTCAGTGTAGAAGCGTCCCTTAAGCCACTTTTGGTAGTGCATCTACAGCTTTGGACTGCAGCAGAACAGTTTTTAACTCTTTCTAATTTTAACGCTTCTTTGAACGACCTAAAGAAA
Organism: Melanophora roralis; assembly: GCA_963583895.1. Classification (NCBI taxonomy): domain Eukaryota; kingdom Metazoa; phylum Arthropoda; class Insecta; order Diptera; family Rhinophoridae; genus Melanophora; species Melanophora roralis. The sequence continues at coordinate 95,348,436 of OY757188.1, read as the reverse complement.
TCGTAAGTAGTCCATTTCCTAACCCAGTTCATACGTCTTCTCAAAAAGGGGACCAACTACACACCTTAGGTCTCATTTTCTTAGACCGAGAAGCACGTTATTATCTCTTCTATCCAGACCGGGCCCCAGAAGCCTGGATATCTCACAATTAGCCCAGTCGCTCCAATTGTGTCTTGCCATTCAGGATAAGTTAATTTTTATCAAAACGTAAAACTAAACGTTAATTTTGTTACCAGTAACATCATAATGTCCCGGAGTTTAACGGGGTGAAACACACTTCGCCACGAGCTTAAGGTGCAACCTGACTGATGACAAAAATTTTGCTCCTCAACAATACTCTCTATTAATGCATCTGGCCTTATTAGCATAAAAATCTTTGCTGGCAAAATGGTACTCTTATCTTAAGACAATGGCTTCTGTGCTTAGGTACACTCTTGAGCAATTAATGAACAATGCACACCTGTTAACAATTCTCTGTGTTATTTTTAGTACTACTTATTCTGGAATCTAAGGACAAAACCTGCTACCTTATGATCAAACCCAACCAGTCTAGAAGCTGACCCCTGATCTTTGCCAGTGCTCGCGCGAATCATATAGATCCTCTTCTAGGCATATCAAGTTTTTAGACGGTCCCATATAAGCTTCTCGTTGGCATACCAGTTGCAAAATTCTATTAAAAAAAAGGTGAAGAATACTCTCCAGAGCTGCTTGTGGAGCTTCGATCTGAGCAGCTGAAAAGCCTAGTACTACACTTCTTTGGACGTTCGACAAAAGGTCAGTTATATCATCCATTTTAGGCCTTCTTCTTAACAGGAATAGCATAGATGAGTATGTCTCGGTAATATAACGGATGTGTAAGTTAAGTTCCCCATATCCGGTTGTAGCCATTAGTTCTAAAGGATGAAATTTTTACATGTCTAGCACGCTTTCAGATATAACTTAACCCTTTTCTTCCCTTTCCCTTTTCTATACAGGAGTATTCCCTAATATCTAGTTTTGTCTGCTAGTCTCAGAGTAACTCCCTAAGGTATAAACTGCTCAAAGTCCGCCATTTTGTAGTTTTGATGAAAATAAAGGTTTCGTGTCCTGGGCATATCTTCAGCCGTTTGCACTTAGTCTATAAGCATAGACCGGACAATGCCGTATGAATCACCACAATCAAGATCCACAAAAATGGTGACAAGATCCCTTCTGTGGCATTAGCCTCTTACTTCGCTTTCATTCTGTGAACTGGAATTAATAGGGCTGCCACCAGTTACAGAATGAATCAACCCATTTGGAATATTCTGAACTTCTTTTTCTCTTAGGTTTTACATTTTTTAATCATTTTTTAATATCCCGAGCAAAAGCAAAAACTTTTGCAAATAACAAAAAAAGTGTAGGTTCTTCGTATTAAATATATAATAATTTTTTTCAAAAATCGGTAATAAAAATAGTTTTCAGAATTTTGTAAAAAAAATCCACTATCACCCCTTAAATTTAAGTTGTTTGCAATTATTTTAACTGTTTAACCATGCTTTTGATAAAACCTTATAAAAATATTCAGTTACATGCTTTAGCTAGAGATCTGACGATATGATTTCAGTTTTCACTTACAAAATTTATTTCAATATCATCTTAAACGGTTTGGGAGTTTAGCCAAATTTTTTAATACCGGTTAAAGGCAAAACAAATTTCAATTGAAAAAAACAAAACAATTTTCTTTCAACATTTACACATACACAGTTAACCATAAACAAGCAAATGTTTAAAGAAAATCTTGGGAAACAACATCTTGATCATCATTAGCCTTAAAACTATAAGCTAAAGGAAAACACGAAAAATATTGTTGGCACCTGAATATAACATTATTTCTAATTTTTAGCTTCGCCTTCCTGCTTTACCTGCTTTACCTGCGTTTATTGTTTTTTATTGTTTTTTTTTCGCACTTGTTACTTTAGATGCTTGTTTTGGTTTATCGCCTTTTTGACTTAACAAGTTGTTGACTTTGTTAAGGTGTTATAAAACCAAAAGCATGACCAAAAAAATGATTTTGTAAAGTACTTGCTTTAAAAAATTTGGAAACAAATATATGAAGCAAGTAGAAATCACTTATATACATTTAACTTTTACCTTTTGGTATTTTACGCAAAACAACATATATAGGAAGTTTCATATTTTTAATATTGGTTAATGCGTTAAAGAGCTTAAATGTGGGGAGAAGAACTTTATCTACAAAATTAACTTAATATTTTAAAGGGGTTTTAAAATATTTAAATTATTTAAAAAAGAAGTAATTTGGATTTTGTGTTGGATTGTTGTAATCCTTTAATTAGTTAATGAAGTGTTTGTTGTAACATTCGTGTTATTTAAAAACAGAGTTCATTTTAAGATTTTGCATACACCAAGACAAAAATTATTCTTAAAAAATAGCTATGTAGTTGCTTTTTCTTAGGCATCACTTTTTCTTTTAAAAATGATTAATCCCCATTAGTTTTTTTAGTATTTTAACACAGAAAAAATGTTTTAGCACCAAAAGCCATCACCAAATTAGGGAAAATACTCAACTTGTTTTTACAAAGATCCCAACCATTTCTTTAAAAAATGGTTAAAAAGTTTTCAATTGCGAAACTTTAAAGTTAAAATTCAAATCCTTTTTCAATCGTTTACATATCAATTAGAAATTAGTTCAATAAAAAGAAATATTATACAAGAACCTACTGTTTGTTTGTTAAATATCTATCAAAACTTAAACAAAATGTTTATATTTTTTAGATTTGTATGTTTAAGACTTCAATAAGTTTGAAAAATTTTCAGAATGAACAGAGCCATTTATATTGAAAACATACTTAGCAAGACCATATAAAAATATTTCCCAAATTGGTTTATTTTTACACCCACAACACATACCAGGTGGGTCAAAAGAACTCATCCGACATTATTTGACTCTCATTTTTTCTTTCTAAATAAAAAACTTCGATTCGGTTTTTGGATCATGTTTATTTGAGCCACATGCCCTTTAGTCTTAATTCATTTAATTGCGCAGAAAAAACTCGGCCAACATGGCCTTATGGCCTGCACCGCTGGCCAAACAACAACAGTATCATTGAAAAAAATTGCCCAGCGTTAGCAGCGCACCACGCAGTCACTTTGAGCAGGGGTAATGGCACCTTGGGAACTGCTTGTGAATTTTTGGTGCCCCAGAAGCGATAGTTTGGTTTGCTTACGCACCCGCTGAGGTGGAAATGAGCATAATCGCTCAATATAATTTTGGTCGAAAAATTGTCCACCACGGCTTCGAGATTGAGGGTGGCTTGGGCGTAGGGTTCACGCGTTGGTGGTAGACAGGCAGCAGCTAATGTAAGTACTGAACTTTGAACATGCGCAGGTCTTTGACCAAAATTCACCTTAGGGACGACCGGCTGGTGGTCTGGTCGATGTTCTTGGCGACACCTTGATATCCTCACCAACAGCGGCGACATTCTCGGCAAAACGTGACCTCCGGGGCTGGTCATTCTTGGCAGCGTCTCGTGTGGTTCCATACTCTTTAAAGTCGATCGGAAAACACGGCTCAGTGTTTGTGCAGTAGGTGCTCGACTACCGTGGAATTGGCGACGAAATTCGCGCAGCGCCAACACCGAAAGCAAAATGTCACCCAAAAAACATGCACGATTATTCCGCGTTCTTGGGAGGTGTTTACAAATATCAAAACAGATTTAGCATTGACCACCATTTGCAAAAATAAGTGCATCTTCCAGCAGGTTGATTTCTTTTGGCCCACCTTGCACATAGCAGGAGTATTATGCGTAAGTGCAGATGTTTTCAAAGCCCAAAAGTAATGGTCTAAGACTCACCTTCTAGTATTTTGGGCTAATCAAATTACTTTTGTCCTTCCGTGTGTCTGGCTAGGTGTCCATGTATTTTTATAAATACGCTACAAGTCGCAATTTTTAACATATTGTGATGAAATTTGGCACTGACACAAAACCTTTTTGTTTTTGGTGATGATCGGACCATTTTTTTGCATAGATTCAATACAAATGTCTTACCGAAATGAGCATTTTTGACTAAAAATGGTTTGAACATTAAAATTTTAACAAACTTTTGCACATGTGACTAACGTCATGCTACTAATAAATATACTGAGAAAAAATATGGAACAATCATTGTTTTATTTAGCTCCCATACAAATGTCTTCCCAAAGTAAGCATTTTGGGCCATAAATATATTAAATATTACTTCACCTTCTCGAAATTTTTTAAACATATTCCTATTAATAGTTATGCTGCCAGCAATAATAATATGTAGTATAATATAGTCCGATAAATTTCTTACTTGTTATTTTATTACAAAACCGAATTATTTTAATTAGTGCCTCAAGACTAATTTAAGCTGTTTATTTTTTCTATATTTTACATACAAACATACCTATAAATAATCCAATAATGTATATATGCATGTGTTCTATATCAAAACTAATTTTGGCTTATATCAAATTTTGTGAAAAAAAATATCAGATCGTGTTGGCAAAACATAATGAGTTAATGAAATACGAAAATAAAATTTAATAAAGAAATATAAAAAAGGAAAAACAACTTATTGTTACATAAGTAGCAGAAATTAGGGAAATTATTAAAAACGCCCAAGCAAGTGCGAAAATGACACATATTATATCAAATTTATAAGCGTGTATCCAAAATTAAATACATAAACAATATAAAAGCAACAACAAAATACAAAAAAAGCTAAAGTGTTAAATAAATAAAGTTAATATCGTGGAAGTACTTAATGGTTATGGAAACAGCAACAGAATTAAACCCACGAACATGAAACACGTACCAAAAATTTCAATTAAAAATATTTACACCTTTTACTTACAAACAACACATGGACACTTACACACACGCGAACACTTGAACAAATAATTGATTTGCAAAGATGTTGGGAGACAGATATACAGACTTACAAACACGTACATAAATTACATATGAAAAATGGAATACAAAAGCAATGTTTAAGGATAACATGAACAAAAGGTGTTAAAAAAATTTTTAGTTTTACTGTTGGTTTTAAACTTATTTCGAAAAAGAAAAAAAATTTTAGAGAGATTGTGCACGAAAAATAATTTTTGTGTTGAAAAGAATAACTTAAACTTATATTTAAAAAATAAGCTTTAAATAAAATGATTTAAAAACAATTAGAATATGTTAATTTAAATTTTATTTTAGGAACTGAAGATTATTTTTTAATTATTTATTTTTTATTAAAATTTTGTAAATTTTATTAAAAGCATTTTTAAGCTTCCTGTTCTTAGAGAGTTACTAAGAGTTTGATGCTGGGGAACAAACTGACAGCCAGGAAGGTATTACCAAACCTTATATATAAATTTTTTTTTAAAAGTTTTTAAAAAAAAAGAGTAGCATAAAAAAATTTAGGTTTTATTTTCGTTAAAATATATAAACATGTTTAGAATCTGAGCCGTGGTCTGCCTTTTATTTCCTGGAGACAAATGAATATTTTCTACGTATTTTTATATTAAAACAGAATAAATTGTATAAAAAGTGTAACAATATTTGTCAAAAGTGTGTATCTCCTTATTGCTTTCTCTTATTTTTTTTTTTAAATTTTTTTATTCAATTTTGACATGTAATAATTTTTTCCGAGAATTTTCCTTTTTATCTGCTTAAATGTAAAATTCACTTTAGTACGCGTGCCACATAAAAATAATTTGTTTATACAAAGTTTATTAATGTTGATGCCAAAAAATCCTACTTTGATGATGATTTCTTTATTTTATAACATTTGTTGTTTTTTTGCGGTTACTTGCAAATTATGATTACAAGTATTAAGCAAAATCGCAGCAGGAAAAGCTGCTATAAAAAAGAGATTTTTCAAGTTTAATACTCAAAATTATTAAGCAAAACCTTGCTTGATACGTTTTAAAAAATTAAAAAAAGGTTTTAAATTGACAAAAAATAACCTCAAAATTTTTTAAAAAACATTTTCAACAAGTTTAAACATTTTGTTTTAAATACAGTGGAAACATTTCAATTCTGAAAGGTCATGTTATGCAAAAAGTTTTAATGGAACAAACTTCTTGTCTAACTAAGACAAACTGAACTAGAAGTTTCAGACAACCTAAGAGTGAACTCAAATGTTTTTTTTTATCAAAAAAAGGAATCAATTGGATATAAATTTCTAAAATTTTTATGACAATAAAAAACATTTCCGAGATAGATCCTAGGGTGGCTCGGCTATAATGATAAAATCAAAAATCAAACGCAATTTGATGGGCGGTTTTCCTGAATCTTATATTTCATCAACTAAAGTTCGCACCGAGTAAACTTTTTAAAATCTTTTGATTTCATTATTTTACATTCGCCTAGATTTAAAACAACGAAAAATCAGAACAAAAATTTTTAGAAATATTTATGTCTACACTTTTTACGTACTGGAAAATACAACGGTATTTTGGGCTTCCGCCCAGTAAGCACCTAAGGTCGCGTTTTGCATAAGTAAGTGTCTAGAATGGGACTGCTTGTAATATACTTAGGTAATCAATTTATTGCCCACCCGACTAAATATTTTTGAGGTAAAAATTAATTAAATCTGTCTTTAGACCACTTGCCGACAATAATCACTATTTGTAAATTGTAACTAAGTCTAATCGAAAAGGATTAAATGATAAAGAAATTATTTTTTCCAAACCTGCGAGCTTCACACACGTGGTTTTAACAGGATGGGGCGACTGCACATAATACAGCTAGAGCTTCAATGAATTTGCTTCGATAAAATTTACCCATAAACTGATCAGCCGCTTTGGAGACATTTCATGGCTACCGGGGTCAATATTGAACCAAGCTTATTGCAGCGCATGACGCAGAACACCAGGCTCCGTTATAAGCAGTGTGATCGACTCAATGAAAGATATCTGGACATACTCTTTAAAAAAATAAATCCGCATTTCTATTCTATTGTCCAATACTCTTAATAACACTTTTTGTCGATAATTTTGTTTTTTTATTTCTGTTTGAATATATATAACTGCCACCAGACACCCTGTAGTTATAGGGATATAATTAAACACATTATATTTTTTAAGAAAAAATCACAATACTGATACAACATCCCATCGTAGATCCCTATTAGAAATCATATTGTTATCAAACATTCTTCGCAACAATGGTTCAATAATTAACTATTTAAAAGATATAAGTTCGACCCTCAAAACTAACTTTATCTGTTAAATATATAACTGATACAGATTCCTACAAAATGTGCGATTTGTTATTATAAAGGGTATAATACCTAATGAACCTGGTCTTAACTATTTTCAAATTGCTTACATATTTTAACCCTTTTCATGTCTTTCAGATATATTATTCGCTTAGAGGGGTTTTTTTAATATTTTTAAAAAATTTTTGGTTTAAATATTTTCATAAAAAACTAATTTCTTGTATTAAAATTTTACTTAATTTTTTATGGTTAAAAGCCGGCAACATCTTGATACACATTTTTTTTAAATAACACACTTATTATAAAAAAATATTTTTTTTAATTCTTAAAATTTTTTTTTTATTTACTAGAAGGGAAAAAAGAGGAATTTTGTTTTAACTATAAGGTTTTTTAAAATTAAAGACAAATTAAATAAGAATCATTTGTTTATTTAAGGACTTTAAATCTTATCTCTTTCTGATACAAAAGATACACTAGAATCAGAATTTAAACTTTTCAAATAAATTTCTAAAAGTGAACTTTACTCAAAAAATTGTTTTTCCAAATTATACAAAAACAGGATTTTTAAATATTATTTTGCAAATTCTAACAGTCTTGACAGTTCTTTTCAAACCAAAATTTATACAATTTCTTGTTAAAGTTATCACCACTTACATCTTAGAAAAAATTCAAACTTATTCAAAATATACAATTATCTGTTAAAGATGCACTAAATTGTTTGTTTACGATGAAGTTTGTGTTACAAGTCTGTAAATGTTTGCATGTGTGAACTTTTAAGTGTTTGTAAATTGAACACCAAGCAGCATCTAAAAGTTATGTAACCAAAATAAACAAGTTATTTAACACAAAAACACACACACAGAGTTATCGTGGTAAGATGCAAAAAGATGCATACAAACGTGTTGATGTTGCTACTTTATCCTTAATGTATTTGTTTAAATGTGGTTTCGTAAACATGCTTTAGGTATGTAGATGTAGGTGTGTATGAATGTTAAGTTATCATAACAAACTATTGCTACAGATGGAATATTCTATTTGTACAATTATGCATTTGATAACTTGTGTTTGTTTATTTTATGTTAGAAAAGCATGTTAGATTTTCAGCTGCAAGTATACTTTACTATATATTTATAAGTAAAGTTATTTTAAATTAAGATATATATGAATATACTTTTGGTAATATATATACAAAACCGAAATATTTAAAAATTTTTTTTTTTGCCAGAAAAAATATATTTTCTATTATTTAATACTTCAGTCATTTTGTCTGTTATAATATCTTCCACCTTAGTCTAAGACTGTCAACATCTGGCAGCAATCAGAAATGCTATCAGTTGTGTTTAAGTAGTTAACAGTTAAATAAATAATAAAATTTTGCATAGAAGCAGCTACGTAGTATATACAAGTTAATATCTAATAACTTATTCTCCTTCATAAGCATTCTCCATTTCAGTGTATATTTTGGTAGCGTTCGTAACTTTTGCATGTAAACAATTTCATCAGCAGTAAACAATCTCCATTGTCATCATTATGACCATTAATAAATAAAAGAGTAAAACCCAGTTGACCACTTCTTTTAACTATATTTCAGAATCATATGAAGTTATGAAGGACATTATGGTGGCAGTTATAAGAATCTTCGCCAAACCATACGTACAGATGGCTAGTTCATAAAAAAATATTTTCCTGGTTTTTCTTATTCTAAATATCATCAGTGAAAAATTTAAAATATCTTGAAGGCATAGTTAAAATTATTTATTTTTAATTCAGACAACTCCCACTCAAATTTTTAGCAAATGCAAATATTAAGAATAAAACACCAACGACTGGGTGACATCTCCGAATGTTATATCCAAGCAGCGTATGAACTTTCCTACAACCAAGTTATTTCTTTGGTTTATTCTCTAACCAGATTCTTCATAATGAAGGATGCATTCAACAATTTCTACAAATCCTTAGATTTCCGCTGCATAGTTGCTTGAGAATATAACGTTAGGCGCACGTACTGGGGCTCCCGCCTAACTAGCCCAAGAGATCACGTCTTGTATGAATCCGTGTCTGAAATACGACTCTGTGTTATTTATACTGGATAACCAACCAATTGGCCAAATAACCACGAAAAAATTCAAGATGTAATAGATTTTGACGAATCAAAAGGTATATCCCGGAACTGTTTGAAGCTCAAGCCTCCTTGGATATATCTTCTGACCACTAACCCAAACGGATCGCTATTTGCAGTCCTCACAAAATATCAACCAGTGAGTTTTTCTGTCTTTAGACCACTTGCCGACAATAATCACTATTTGTAAATTGTAACTAAGTCTAATCGAAAAGGATTAAATGATAAAGAAATTATTTTTTCCAAACCTGCGAGCTTCACACACGTGGTTTTAACAGGATGGGGCGACTGCACATAATACAGCTAGAGCTTCAATGAATTTGCTTCGATAAAATTTACCCATAAACTGATCAGCCGCTTTGGAGACATTTCATGGCTACCGGGGTCAATATTGAACCAAGCTTATTGCAGCGCATGACGCAGAACACCAGGCTCCGTTATAAGCAGTGTGATCGACTCAATGAAAGATATCTGGACATACTCTTTAAAAAAATAAATCCGCATTTCTATTCTATTGTCCAATACTCTTAATAACACTTTTTGTCGATAATTTTGTTTTTTTATTTCTGTTTGAATATATATAACTGCCACCAGACACCCTGTAGTTATAGGGATATAATTAAACACATTATATTTTTTAAGAAAAAATCACAATACTGATACAACATCCCATCGTAGATCCCTATTAGAAATCATATTGTTATCAAACATTCTTCGCAACAATGGTTCAATAATTAACTATTTAAAAGATATAAGTTCGACCCTCAAAACTAACTTTATCTGTTAAATATATAACTGATACAGATTCCTACAAAATGTGCGATTTGTTATTATAAAGGGTATAATACCTAATGAACCTGGTCTTAACTATTTTCAAATTGCTTACATATTTTAACCCTTTTCATGTCTTTCAGATATATTATTCGCTTAGAGGGGTTTTTTTAATATTTTTAAAAAATTTTTGGTTTAAATATTTTCATAAAAAACTAATTTCTTGTATTAAAATTTTACTTAATTTTTTATGGTTAAAAGCCGGCAACATCTTGATACACATTTTTTTTAAATAACACACTTATTATAAAAAAATATTTTTTTTAATTCTTAAAATTTTTTTTTTATTTACTAGAAGGGAAAAAAGAGGAATTTTGTTTTAACTATAAGGTTTTTTAAAATTAAAGACAAATTAAATAAGAATCATTTGTTTATTTAAGGACTTTAAATCTTATCTCTTTCTGATACAAAAGATACACTAGAATCAGAATTTAAACTTTTCAAATAAATTTCTAAAAGTGAACTTTACTCAAAAAATTGTTTTTCCAAATTATACAAAAACAGGATTTTTAAATATTATTTTGCAAATTCTAACAGTCTTGACAGTTCTTTTCAAACCAAAATTTATACAATTTCTTGTTAAAGTTATCACCACTTACATCTTAGAAAAAATTCAAACTTATTCAAAATATACAATTATCTGTTAAAGATGCACTAAATTGTTTGTTTACGATGAAGTTTGTGTTACAAGTCTGTAAATGTTTGCATGTGTGAACTTTTAAGTGTTTGTAAATTGAACACCAAGCAGCATCTAAAAGTTATGTAACCAAAATAAACAAGTTATTTAACACAAAAACACACACACAGAGTTATCGTGGTAAGATGCAAAAAGATGCATACAAACGTGTTGATGTTGCTACTTTATCCTTAATGTATTTGTTTAAATGTGGTTTCGTAAACATGCTTTAGGTATGTAGATGTAGGTGTGTATGAATGTTAAGTTATCATAACAAACTATTGCTACAGATGGAATATTCTATTTGTACAATTATGCATTTGATAACTTGTGTTTGTTTATTTTATGTTAGAAAAGCATGTTAGATTTTCAGCTGCAAGTATACTTTACTATATATTTATAAGTAAAGTTATTTTAAATTAAGATATATATGAATATACTTTTGGTAATATATATACAAAACCGAAATATTTAAAAATTTTTTTTTTTGCCAGAAAAAATATATTTTCTATTATTTAATACTTCAGTCATTTTGTCTGTTATAATATCTTCCACCTTAGTCTAAGACTGTCAACATCTGGCAGCAATCAGAAATGCTATCAGTTGTGTTTAAGTAGTTAACAGTTAAATAAATAATAAAATTTTGCATAGAAGCAGCTACGTAGTATATACAAGTTAATATCTAATAACTTATTCTCCTTCATAAGCATTCTCCATTTCAGTGTATATTTTGGTAGCGTTCGTAACTTTTGCATGTAAACAATTTCATCAGCAGTAAACAATCTCCATTGTCATCATTATGACCATTAATAAATAAAAGAGTAAAACCCAGTTGACCACTTCTTTTAACTATATTTCAGAATCATATGAAGTTATGAAGGACATTATGGTGGCAGTTATAAGAATCTTCGCCAAACCATACGTACAGATGGCTAGTTCATAAAAAAATATTTTCCTGGTTTTTCTTATTCTAAATATCATCAGTGAAAAATTTAAAATATCTTGAAGGCATAGTTAAAATTATTTATTTTTAATTCAGACAACTCCCACTCAAATTTTTAGCAAATGCAAATATTAAGAATAAAACACCAACGACTGGGTGACATCTCCGAATGTTATATCCAAGCAGCGTATGAACTTTCCTACAACCAAGTTATTTCTTTGGTTTATTCTCTAACCAGATTCTTCATAATGAAGGATGCATTCAACAATTTCTACAAATCCTTAGATTTCCGCTGCATAGTTGCTTGAGAATATAACGTTAGGCGCACGTACTGGGGCTCCCGCCTAACTAGCCCAAGAGATCACGTCTTGTATGAATCCGTGTCTGAAATACGACTCTGTGTTATTTATACTGGATAACCAACCAATTGGCCAAATAACCACGAAAAAATTCAAGATGTAATAGATTTTGACGAATCAAAAGGTATATCCCGGAACTGTTTGAAGCTCAAGCCTCCTTGGATATATCTTCTGACCACTAACCCAAACGGATCGCTATTTGCAGTCCTCACAAAATATCAACCAGTGAGTTTTTCTTATTTAAAAAAGTAAGTTAGCTGAAATATAAAAATTATAAAAGCACTCACTGTTCAAAAGACTTACCACTTAAAATTTCTAAAGAAATCGATGATTGCCTAAGTATCCTAAATGAAAACATTAAATAAGACGTTAAATATGCTTTTTTTCCTACCCTCAAGCCAAGTACAACAAAAATTTTTTTGCCGATGGGGAAAATATCTAAAAGAACTTATTTGGTTTCCCTCTTTGATCATAAATTGTCGACCGGTTTTGTATTTTTCCAATAGGTTGAAAATATTAGCTGGAAGGTGTATCTTTAGTTTGTTTAATAGGCCTTCGTCCCATACTTTATCGAAAGCTTGAGAGACATCAATGAAAAGCGCGGAGCAGTACTTCTTTTCCTCAAAGGTTTTTCTTATAACCTGCACCAGTCTGTGAGTTTGTTCGATTGTGCTATGTTGACTTCTAAAGCCAAATTGGTGATCTGGAATGCAGTTGTTTTCATTCAGGATCGGAGTCAGCTTTTTCTTAAGCAATTTTTCGAACAATTTTGACATTGTGGGTAACAAACGTATAGGCCTATAAGGCTCTACCTTTGAAGGATCTTTGCCAGGCTTAGGAATCATCTTTACTAAGGCAATTTTCCATACAAGCGGGAAGTGTTCAAGCCGAATTATGGCGTTAAAAATAAAAAGAATTATTCTTTTTGCCGTAAAAGGTACCTCTAAAAGCATTTTGTTGCTTATATTATCAATTAAAACTTAGTAGAAAGAATGTACACAATCATTAAAAAACTTGCTGTATGTACACAAAACTGCATCACTTAAGGATCACTTGCAAGAATTAGACGCGAATTCCCAAACAAATAGAAATAGAAATATATAGAAATACGTTTTCGATTTGCAGATGTTGTAGAGGCTATCGCTTACCTAAATGATAAAAAAGCTCCTGGCATTGATAAAAATAAGTAACAAAATGCTTTCAGAGCTACTGTTTGCAGCTAAAAGAAAAATTCTTTTTATTTTGAAAAAGGCAATATGAATTTAAGCAATAATTCTCGATAAAAAACTTAACAAAAAAACCACAATTTTTATGAAAAAAGAACTTATTGTCCCGTTATTAAACTTTTGAAGCTAATTGGGCTCAATAATTCTTAGTTTCAAGTTTTCTGGATCTATGAACTTAAAAAGCAAAAGTTTTCAAAAATCTGAAAAACGAACTTTTCGTCCAATTAGTTCCTGTCTTACCTTAAAATGGGTTTAAAAATCTTTAGTTTTTTAATTTCAGAAATGCAGAAGGGCACCAATTCTTTCAGAAAAGTTTTTTTGATCCACTTCAATTTAACCTATGTATATCTGGATGGGTTAACAGCGCTTGGTTTCATATTTCTGGCTTCAAAAACTTAAAAAAGTACCAAAATTGTTACAGAAGTACTTTTTGGCCATTAAGTTGATTCTTGTTATATTCCTTAATTTAATTTTTTTATAAACCCATAGTTTCAAAAAATTTTAAGAACGCAAAAATATTACAAAATGATGGCTGTATGAGCTCAGGTTGTACGTTGACGAATCAGTCGGTCAGTTGGAAAAATAAGTCAGTCAGCTAATCACGCTGTTATTGTTTTATATACAGACTTTAAGCCTTGGCGCCTATTACAGTCTATTCCAGTATATGGTCCTTATTTTTAATTATTATTAATTATTATTAATTATTTTAAATGAACCTATTCTAGTGCGAGCTACATAGCATGTAGCTAAATAATATTAATGTACCTGTTGCTTTTACAGTTAAGGTTTTTTTCTTATGCTATGTACGTGTAAAACCCAATTAGTGTTTGTATTCCAAAAAAGTCCTTGACTTTAGTATATTTCAACATAAAAATAAAGATAGTTTAAAGGCTGATACAAACAGATGATATAAAACAGACCCCATTAAAAATATCGCTATCTGATTTACTACAACCAATGATCAATCCTTATTAGCTAAGATCCCGAGCTGAGTAATAAATGTTTTTCGTAACCTGTTTACAGAGCTTTTATTAAGGCGCTTTAATTTCTAGATTTCATAGACTTTTGCTTGAGTTTTAAATTTCGATTGTAAAATCTTTCTGAAAAGAAACTTATTTGTACGCTTTTATTTAATTCTAGGTTTGTATGCATTTCTATTGATAAAATAACTTTAATTTGTTTGTCTGCCTAAAGACAACCAAAAATAATAATTATTCCAGTTTACTTGCATCTTATCAGTAAAACTATGTTAAAATTTCTATTTAGTAAATATTTTTTCTTATTATTAAAACTCATTTAATTAATTATAAAAAAAATTAAAACATAATAAAGTGATATTTTATATAATGTAAAACAAAGGGTGCCCTGTTAGATCAGTTCTAAGTTCACGAGTTGTGGATTCGATTCCCACCGGAAACCCTCGTAAGTCATCCTAATTTTCTTTCTATAAATTGATTTTTTTTTCTTCCTGCATCCTTTCTCATTTATAGGTAACACAAAATGACCGAATTAGGCGGTTTCAAGTGAGATTTAGCTTCTATCTACCTTCCTTCCCAAATAAAAAGGAACTATTTTTCAAATAACAACTATTGTAGTTTTCAGTAATTTCTTAACCATAAAACACTTATAAGAATCAAGCTTTTTTTTTCTTTTATTTTATAATGAAAAAATAAAAAAAATATTTTTTAGGAGAAGATCTTAAATTCACTTTTGTGAATTCATAATTTTAGGTCGGGAGTCACGCCTTCTAAAAAGACTGAAAACGAATTGAAAATTTTCACAATATGGAAAATTATGACTGTTTCTTTAAACTGTAAAAACACAAGAAAAAAAAACGTTACGACGTTTAACAAATATTAACACAAACTGCATAAAAATTATTTTGTAAATGTTGCTGATGTTTAACAATTGTTGTTCACTTTTGCCAGAACACACTTTCCATCTACAAGCAGTTTTGCTATGAAATTAGACACAAACCTCAAATAAAGTAAAGAAACAAATTGTAAACGATAAAAACATGCACCAGTTAAATGCATAGTAAAAAATGTTCCCAAAAAGGGTAAGCCGAATCACAATACAAAAATTAAGTTTAAAAAAATATTATGCTTTTATATTTTTAGATGACCTTCGGAACATCCATCAAAGCCAATTGGTCAGACAAAGCAAGACTGTTTACTCAGAGGAAACCAAGGCGGAAATACCCCAGTCCTTACTTCCTAACAGCGTACCTTTCCCGCAAGTATTTCCAATTGTACGCGCTTTTTTAAAAAAATATTTTTAAGGTTCACCCTCTTAGCATTTTGGCACTTTTATATATTCAAAGTGAGTACAAAAAGTTAAAAATCATAAAATAATTTGATACTTGTTAAACAAGATTTCTGTTGTTAATGTGGCTTGTGTTAAATGAGTCAAAGCAAAAAAATTTTGGAAAAAATATGCGAAACAAAAAAATGCAGCAACAAAAACACAATTGGAATAGAATTTTGAACCAAATATTTTTAAACTGTTTATTTTTCTTTCTTAAGCAAATAAAAATATTTTTCTTTTTGTGGTTTTATTTTCTGTCTTTTTGCTTATAAAATTTGTAGAAATTACATGGTTGTAGGTCAACCTGCCTCTCATTGTCACATAGGATTGTAGGTTTATGACTGTAAATTACAGGGTCTGCAAAATATTTATGAGGCTTATTTTGTATAATTTTCTAAACATGTATATTTTTAATATGTATATTTTAAGAGAACAAAAAGCATTCAACGTTAGTGTTAGAAGCAAAATAATTTGATAACATTTTAAGATGTTTATGGGTGTGGCTTAGTTTATAATAATTCTATTGGAAGGAAGTACACAAAGAAGGTAAAGAAAAGTGAAATTATTTCTTGTTTTTAACAAATATTTTGGTAAAAAAACTTGATGTTGTAAACTTAAATTTTAAATAATATTAATGGAAAAAAAAGCAATAAATTTTGCAAAAATTTTTAAATGCTAGAAAACCGAAGGCAAATATTTTAATTAAATGCACGAAATACAAGTTTTCTTTGCAGCAATTAAACCATCTAAATTTTAAACAATTTTAGGTGCTTATTTATATTAAAATGAAAATCTGTTATTTAAAATAGGTACTTTTAATGAAATTTGCCTTTCTTTTTAATCAATTACACTGTGAAATCATTATTTCATATAAATAAGGTGGGCCAAAAGAAGTCTTCCGATGTTGTATGCGATGCATTTGGCTGTTAAAAGGCAGCAGCTGAGGCACGCACTGGACGCGCAGATCTTTGACCAAAATTTGCTTTAAGGACGCCCGGCTGATGGCTAAGTGCAAGGCAAGTTGTCTGGTCAATGTTTCGGGGCCGGCCACTCTTTTCAGCGTTCCATGTGGTTCCATAGCCTTCAAAGTGGGTGGCCCAACGGCGCAGCGTTTGCGTAGTTGGTGATGGACGACCGGGAAATCGACGTCGGAATACGCGCTGCGTAACAATACGCAAAAGCAAAAAAGTAGACACGATTATTACGCGTTCTTGGGGAGTATATCGATTGTTCACTTTAATTCTAAATATGTCTGGTTGGCAAATATCATAACTGATTTGATATTGGCCGCCAATATCTTCCAGTATAGTGATTTATTTTTGCCCACCTTGTAAAATATATAGACGGGATGCAGAGTTTGATTTTCTAATTGAAGGATAGTAAAACGCTACTCTCAATTTGGTGAGATTGGATATCAATTCTTAATGAAGCACCTAATTTTAAAAGTGTAATTCATTTAAAATAAATATAATAGGGTAAAAGGCAAAACAAAATATTTGCTAAATTAGGAATTTATGGGCCTGTTGAAGAACATTTGTTAAGCATGTCAATTCAAATTTAATTATGTATATGCAACATTGCTAAGCCGTTAAGTCTGCCCTTTGCCATGGTTGATTTCAGCCATGTTTTAATACGGCTAAGAGTGGAAAATAACTTTTCAGCCGTAGCGCTACTGGCGGGCATTTAAACTAAAAATAATGAATATTTTTCGCAAGCTTAAGTAAATATCTGGGTCACATCTTGCAATTACATCTATTATGTTATCTGGGCGGAACTTATGTATTTTCCATTTCTGTTTCAAAAGCAAATATTCAGCCTTGGATATTGATATAAACAGTTTTTTTAATCAACTTTTTAAAATTTTATTGAATCATCTGTAAATTGTGGAATTTAAATTTCTAATCAGTAAATGTAGTAAAAGTTTGAGGCAAAAGTTGAGGGATGTTAAATAAGTAAAGGAAGTCCTTTGAAAAACGTGTTTTTAAGTCCTGTAAAATAGATTCAAATAAGGATATGTAACCCTTGATGTGGTAGTATATTTTGACGTCTTCAAACTGATTTTTTTTATTCAAATCTATGGTTTCCTTCAAAAATGATTCGTAATTGAGCTTGGGCTTATTCCCT
Source organism: Melanophora roralis (assembly GCA_963583895.1). Classification (NCBI taxonomy): domain Eukaryota; kingdom Metazoa; phylum Arthropoda; class Insecta; order Diptera; family Rhinophoridae; genus Melanophora; species Melanophora roralis. Next base: position 95,330,636 of record OY757188.1, on the reverse strand, counting down.
GCTTATTCCTATTCTAAGGACACCTTGTCATGGTTCTTTAAGTTAAGATGATTCTTTTTGTAAATCCTGCTTTTGTACAGCTTCCCTGAGCGCAAACTTGAATATCCAATACATTTCTATAATAAAATGTATAAAACGTTTGTTACAATATGGATTTTTAAACGTTTTGGAGTTGAGGATGATTTTCTTTACCATCCTCTCTAACATAAAAAAGTACATGTTTTTCATTTACTGTGCTTAAATTAGATACATATAGTATGTGATGTGACAAAAAAATATATTATTTTCATTGAAATTTAAAAAAGAAGACTGTTGATTCAAAACAAAAAAAAATTGGCATTAAAAAAAATTTGTTGGTAGCCACACATGTCTTAAAACAAATAAAAGAAACTGGGTCATAATATTTGGCCATATTTTTTTCCTCAGCCATAAAAAATGTAAAAGTATTCGTTAAGAAATTTGTTTTACTAAGAGTGATTTTTTGTTTAATAATTTCTGCATTTTTGCTAAAAACTTATTTTAAATATTTAATTGCACGATAGCGGAAAATATAAAAAATTACACAATGTATTTTTGATTTAAGGACCTAAATTTCAGTCCGGTACTAACTAAAGCAATATCAGGGGCCAAATCGTCGCATTCGATTCGAATCGAAATTTACTCAATCGAACGAAGAAAGAATATTTTTAGTTTCGGTCCGAATCAGATTTGAGTACTATTTATTAGTTGATAAAAATAAATAAAATTTTAAGCAAGCAAAAACGTTTAATTCGATCCAACCCGACCTTAGTATACCTTAAATTACAGGGGCTTTATGAAAAAGAACCGATAATTTATGCATTCAGTATAATGGTATTGTAATTTTCGAGTCAGTTGAAGCGCAGAGTACTTATTACGAGAGAATATTTTCATGAGGGCTATGTCAAAAAATAAGCCAAAAAATTATTTGGGCCATATATTATTAAAATATATTCAAAATTTTCACCTGCCCTTGGATGACAAAAAAGAACTCGAAACCTATCTGGACTGACGGATGTACGAAAATGCTTAAATCGACTCAGAAAGGTGGGTATCATACTACGCATAAAAGGCTTTATTATTTACTGTAAAAAACTGATTTCTTAAATCCCAGTTATAAGTAAAACTAACCATTTGGCCATTTTAAAGTAATTGTTTAAATCAGTTTATAAATCCTGCCATATTTAACATTAACATTTTAAAGTAATTGTTAAAATCAACTTACAAATCCTGTCATATTTAACAAAAGCTAAATAATATTTTTGCTCTTTTTTTACATATAAATCCGTTTCAAATTACAGTTTTTAAAGGGCTTTAAACCTTTTCTATTTGGACTGTTGTGGATATTTTTTATATCATAATCAATAGGTTTATAAATTATTTTGCAAGAAACAGGTGACAATTTTTGATTATAGAAATATAATTTTTTTCTACGAGACTATTTCTTAATAGCCTTTCGGCTAAAAATTAATTTTACTGACCATAAAAGTTAATATGACTTTAAGATTTTTATAGTTTTTCTGTGTACTTTTTTTAAATAAGAAATATTTACATTTAAACTGTTGAATAAATACAGTTGACATGGCAGCATGTCCTATAAAGAAGATTTATTAAAAAAAAAACTGAAACAAAGTGAAAAAATATTTAAATGGCAAAAGGCCAACTCAGCAACGTAAAAAAGGAAATAACAGCTTTTACCGCACAATCAATCATAGTGGTTGTTACAATAAAGTGATATAAATGTTTTGAAATTCAAAATGAACAGACAAATAAAATATAACACTCAAGAAATTAAAAGTCAAGTCAGCAAAAAAGTAAAATTAAAAAAGGGGCATCTTTTGTAAGCCCCTTGAATTGTTTATTAAATATTTTTCCAAGCAATTGCAAAATTGTTAAATGGACAAAGTAAAAGATGGGTACAAAATAAGCAAAAAAATTTGCTTAAAGGTGAATGTTTTTGAAATTAAGTTTAAAAAAAAAAAAATTTGCATCATAAGTAAAAATCTGCATATTTAAAGCAACAATCAAAACTTTCAGCTGACTTAAGTTACTACATGTTTTTTCTTGTGTTTAACTTTTCTTGTATTCAATAAATTTACTACAAACTTATAATGTATTAATGGGCTTAACTAAATTCAATATCAGTAAATATTTCTGAAAAAAAATAATATTTATTAGAAAATTTAGAAAACAATTACTAGCAAATACTTTCAATGATTCTAACATCATAAAAAGTATATTTTTTATAATGGCTACTAAGAGGCAAGCCAATCAATTGAACTGCAAACATAACTTAACCACTTTTAGAATTGCCAACCTCAATATAATATTCATACACAAACCCATACATATATAACTACTACCATATTTGTTAAAAAATCAATTGACACAGTTACTTGTTGCAATAAATAAAACACAATAAATAGCAAATCAAACAATTGCAGTTTTAACAATAAACGAGATACAATAGTAAGATGACCTGTCGTATGCTCAATTTGCTTTTTTGTTTAAATATATTGCTGCAACTGCATTATTTTGCTTTCTATGAAATAAACACAAATTTCTTCTTGAAATTTATTTGTAAAATCCTGTAAATAATAATGCTTTATATTTTATATACAATTATTATTTACTAGGAAAAAAATATTCTTTATTAAACGAAATCAACAATTCAATTGTACAATATAATTTCTTCGGCAAACTCCATCTATAAAACGTTGAAAAGTTTGCGCAGCATTACACAACCCGAATGGCATTCTTAAAAATTCGAATAATCCAAAGGGTGTAGTTACTGCAGTTTTTGGAACGTCGTCAGGATGCACTGGAATCTGATAAAAGGCTTTAATTAAATCTCATTTTGAAAAAATTACCGCTTTATGAGCGTTCATTTCAAAGTCTGTAAGATAAGGCACTGGATATTTATCAGCAACAGTGATTTTATTAAGAGCCCTGTAATCTCCACATGGACGCCATTCACCGTTGGGTTTCGCAACCATGTGAAGTGGATTTGACCAGTTACTGCTGGATGGTCTAATAATTCCCTTGTCCAACATATACTGGAATTCATTCTTAGCGGCTTTTAGTTTTACTGGGTCTAATCTTCTTGGCTTACAGGATATACTTGGCCCGCAGGTAATTATGTGGTGATAGGTACCATGATTGGATTTAAAAGTATCAGATGGTGTGAAAATTTCTGGATATTCTTTTAACAATTTATGGTAAGTACTTTCACCAGACACCATTTTGATTCCCACACTTGTCTCGTTTACTATATCTCCACTTGTTTTAAGACTAGTTATACCATCTACCAACGCTTTCTGCTTTAAGTCTGGAAGAAGATGGTAATGACGTAAAAAGTCGGCTCCGATAATTGGGCGAGATACATCGGCAAGTATAAAGCTCCACCGAAAAAATCTGCGTAAACCTAAGTCTAAATTCAGTACTACGGTACCAAACGTTTTTATTTCTGTACCATTTGCTGCATACAGAGAGAGTTTTTGTGGTGAACTACGATTTTTACATGGGTATACGGAAATTTCAGCTCCTGTGTCGACCAAAAATTGATCTTTTGAGTGCTTCTCAGTGACAAATAAACGACCATTATACAATTCATCCATACAAGCGGTCGAAGAACCTGTATGAGATGATTTTAGTTTTTTGTTTTGGTTTCGAATTTGCAGGGTTGAATACATTTGCGTGCTTTATCAGCAAATCGCCAGTGATACCAACATAACCCGGAATCTTTTCTTTGTGTTGACTTCCCTCTTGAACGGGATCTAGTTCTGAGAGAAGATGGGCGTGATTCATGAGTAGATTTAGAACAAGTCTCTAACGCTTCAATTCGCGCAACTATGTTTTCCAACTTTTTGGACCATACATTCACATCTGCAGGAGAAGATATCTCAGAAACAAACATCGATGTTGAACTTGAAAATGCTTCAACGATCTTATCAGCTTGAAGAGCTAGCTTATCGACGTCATTTGTCTCACAAACAGCCAAAATGCTTTTTACTTTATCTGGCAAACGTTCCAGAAATAGTGTTTTCAAAATGTCACTACTAACCTTACCATTTGACAGAGACCTTATGCGCTGAAGATAATGTGAAGGTTTTTGATCCCCCATATCTAGCCCACTCAACAGGCGTTTGAGTTGATGCTCGGAAGATTCAGACTGGTCCAGATTCATAACCAAATATTCAAATTTTGTTGTATCTTGGGTAATTCCACACACACGGAAACTTGCTTCGACTTGAAGAAACCAAACTTCTGGTTCATCTTTCCAAAATGCAGGGAGCTTTGGTGTTTTAGCAGAAGAAATCTCTGGAACATGTAGTGGCTCTGCTGGAAGTGGTGTATAATTCGCTGGCACATTTTGAGGACTTCTTCTCCCTTGTAAATCTCCAAAGATTGGCATGTTGCTTTATAGGGGTCACCAATTGTAAATAATAATGCTTTATATTTTATATACAATTATAATTTACTGGGAAAAAAATATTCTTTATTAAACGAAATCAACAATTCAATTGTACAATATAATTTCTTACAAATTTTATAAAAAATTTTACATTAGAAAAAACTGTAACTAGACTAAAAACATTTTTACACAAAGTATTTTTACAAGTGCTTGGGAAAAGTACCTACAATCCTTACGTTTATTTTCAAGTGGTTTTTATTAAATAAAACTAAAACTTTTGAACCCTTAGAGGGAAATTTTATTCATTTAATAATGAAAATGGATGAATGAATAAAGATTTTTTTTTAATATTTGTAATGATTTTCAAAAATAATAATTAAATTTTAATATTTTTTTTTTGCCGCAAATAGTTATTATTTATAAAATTAAAATATGATAACATAGCAAGAGATGAAATGACAGGCCGTGTGTTTCATTTTAAACCAAGAATTAAAAATGTTCAAATAATTTATGGGAATACAAATAATATTTCTGTATTTTAATTTCAACTAATTTTTGGTTTAACAGAAGATTTTCGCTTTCAATGATTAGTACTGTACAAAGAGTGCTAATCGGGAGTTGTTGCGGGCTCCGAAAACTCATTTCGCTCGGTTAGGGACAGAAAAATAAACGTTTCAGGATAATTATTTTAAGAAATCCTAATAAAATTGAACCAGTTAGCCTGATGAACAATAAAAAAAAAAATTTCAAACTAAAAAATGGTTTAAAAATATGCCAAAAGAAAAATTTACTCTTTATTATTATTTTTTATTTTAATAATAAAAATAAAAATAATTACTTTTTTTGAGTAAAAAATTTAAAATCAATTGTGTTCGACCAATCTTAAGAAAATATAGCTTTCGTAGAGGACGGTCTACGGGGGGCATACTAGACTTTCTTAAAGAGAAATGGTGTACCTCAATTCATAATTTTGGCGAAAGTAAAGTGGTGACACTGGACATATCTAAGGCATTTGAAAGAGTTTGGCACAGTGCGCTTCTATCTAAACTTATTGCTTTTGGTGTCGGTAAAAAATTTTCTCAACTTATATCAAGTTTTCTCAGAGATCGCACTATTCGTGTTGTTATAGATGGGATTTCTTCCAATGAGTTCAAAATCAGATACCGCAAGGCTCCATCCTCTCTCCTACTTTATTTCTTATCATTCTGAATGACCTCCTCTATACCAAACTTTGAATCCTATTTATTCCTTTGCAGACAATAGCAGTATATGCCATTCGTACTCATTTGACCTTAGGCCCCGCTGTTTGGAGATTGGAGCTAGGAGACAGACTATGAATGTTTCAGTTAACCGCGATCCGATGGTAATCTCCAAGTGGGGCCGTGCAAATAGGGTCGGTTTTAATGCCAGTAAAACCCAATGTTGTTTTTTGACACATAAACGCACAGTGAACGATTAATGATTGGTACAAGTGTTGAAAAGACAGAGACTCTTGATGTTCTGGGCATGAAAATCCAGTGCGATGTCCGCTGGACAGAACACATTTTTCTTGTGTAGAAGGAAGCATCCAAGTGTCTTGGTTTCCTTAAACAATGTAGGAATTACTTTACACCATCTGATCTTTTAATATTTATACCACCTTTATCCGACCGAAAATGGAATACAACTCTCATGTATGGGCTGGTGCCCTAAAGTCTATCTTGGGGCTACTTGACCGCATACAGGAACGAGCGAAGATACTCATCGGCGACGTTGTGGTATCTAATCGTCTTGATTCAATCAGACACTGCCATGATGTGGGGTGTGTTTAGCTGTTCTATCGATACTATAATGGAATGTGCTCTGAGGAAATCAGGGAACTTGTTCCCGAAACCCGGAACTTTTTTTTTTCTAGAAGTCGACTTGCCAGTGAATCCCACCACTCATTACAGGGAGAATTCCTTCTTCAGTCGCACAGTTCGTATGTGAAATAAACTTCCTAAAACTGTCTTTTCCATCATCTGTGGCTGATTATATCACAACTTTTTTAAAGGTGGAAGTAACCGATCAAAATATTCACCCAATGATGTCGATAACGTTATTGTAAGCGAGTAACATGTGCCGTTTTGTGTTAATTATGCAATTTCTCTTCATACTTGCGTCTTGTATAACCTTCTTTAAGAGGATACTAAAAATATAACATGAAATGCTTTCTCTTTGCTTGAAACCTCGCCCAGTACAGAATGGCATAGAGGAACTCCTGCCTATCGTAACTGAGGTTTGCATTTCATATGAGGTCATCCTGCAGAGTCAAAGTAGTTTTGAACGGATACCAAACTCAGATAAAGCTTGAAATATTTTTAAAAGTTTGGGCTATCGAAGGCGGTCTTTTTTTGTCGGCAAATAGTTAGAGTGTGTGGTTCGGCCTTTTTTAAGTCTTTTCAAAAGATTTGAGGTAGTTGGTATGGTATATCTGGCCAATAGTGGATATTTCAGGTCTAAAGCCGCATTGTTATGACTCAATTACCTCGTCAACTTTGATATTAATATTTTACAAAATACCCTGGATAGTATCTTGAAAAAAGATTTCTTCCTCTGGAACTTTAACACACCAAAAATAGATTAACATTTAAAACGTTTTTCCATTATTAATATTATATGATCAAGAGGAAGCATAGTTTTAATTTTACACATAAAATGCAGAAGAAGTTTTTTTTGCGATTATATTAGGATCATAGCACAGCTTTTTCCCTTTAATTCTAACACTAATTCATATCTTAGTTTTCGTAGTTTGACCTAGCACTTCTAGGCCCAACTAACAAGTTTCTTTTGGATGAGTTTTTTTAATAATTTTTTTTACAAAAATTGACGTTTGGGGAGGACTAGGCATGATAACCAGTTTGGGGCTCTTAAAATTTTTCCACAGGTAATAGAAATCGGTTAATAGTTTTCAAATGTTGGGCTCACACAGACGTAACTATTTTAGGTATAAAATTTTTTTCTTAGTTGCGTAAATTGACAAAAAGTTTTATTTGTGATTGTTTTTTTTTTCCTAAAGCCAGTTTTTAGTGTTGTGTCTATCAACCTTGCATATACGTTTGACTTTCTGGTAAGTTTAACCCCCTTATTTCCTAAAACGCAACGCCCTTAAACAAAAACAAAATGTATGAAAAAGTTTTTTAAATTAAATTTTTTCTATACAATTGTTTGCGTTATTATGCGTTGCGTTTTATATAATCAGGCCCTAAATCTCACATTTAATAGAAAAAGCTTATGTGTGAATTTGAATTTATTTTTCTGTATTTTACAAAAGTTAAACTAAATAATTTGTCACAAAAATTTTTAGCTAAAACAAACAAAAAAACTTCATTTTTGCGTAAATGTATTCATATAACAGCAAAGGAGTAGTTTTGAGAAGTTTAAAAAGTTTTAAAATGTTTACAATGAATTCAAAGAAAATTTTAGAAATTATTTAACATTCACGTTTGGGGATGTTGTTTTAATTAATAAAGTAACTTGTTGGTTACAAAATTTATGTTTAGTTTTAGTGATATATAAATGGAATTTGTTTATGAAACAGTTTCTGTGGGAAAACTTTTATTAAAAAAACTCTTATAAATTCATAATGCGTTTGTTATAGTTACTCTCGTATATGTGATTAACATAAATTTATACTCAGTGATAAATGTGAAATCTTACATGTCTCTTACCGGATATTAATCATATTTCCTTTTAGTTTTGTTGTTGCTTATTAGCATGTTTAAATGCAAACATATTTCATGTTTTCCTGCCAACAATTTGTTAAGTTAAAAATCCACTTAAATGAATAATGAAAAGATTTTCCTTATGAAAAAATCACAAAAACACATAAACTAAAGGTAATGTTAAGCTTAAGATTTGTTCTGCTTGATTTAAAATATTTATATTATTTAATCTTACAACTATTCATCTGCTAGATGTAAGGCTTTGTTCTAGTAATAACAAAATATGCGAGTGGCACATCTAGTTCATACGTACAACAAAGACAATTTCAAGCCCCTAATGATAAATTAAGTTTAGTTTTAACTTCAAAGCACATACATATATTTAGAAAGCCAGTGCTTTGGCATAAGGAAACAAGTCAATTAAAGACGCAAAAAAATCCTCTTACATGAAAATATTTTTGGTATTTGACATTGACATATAAAACAGTCATAAAAAATAATAAAATGTACAAACGAATCACAATGGAAGCACTTATTTATCGCTTAAACTTCTTGTTTTATGAAATATTTGTTTGTATGCGTGTGTCTATTTTAAATGGGTAAATATTTATAATTTAACAGGAAATTTAAGGCTGTCATCTTTGACAAAAAATTAATAACTGAGAACAAAGTGAAATATTACTTGTACATGAAAAAATTCAAATAAATGACTCATCCTTTTCACATTCAAAAAAACAGACAATATCTTGAACAACTCACATAAACCATAAAAATATACCACACAAGACTGTTTTTTCCTTTGCCACAAATTCAAGTTTAGTATTATCAACCTTTAAATTAGTTTTAAGGTTGTTGCTGAAAGTCCAAAATAGTTCTTCTTAATCAATTCAACACAAAAAGCTAAATCAAAGATTCTATTTAATACCACATTCCCACATTTTTCCTATTGCCGTTTGCCATGTTACTAGAAAAATGGTGAAAGCTAAGGATGTCGTCACCCGCAACACATTTATTTTAGTCGACAGAAATTAATTACTTTAAGCAACTGACATTCTTAAACGCTTAACCCTTGACATGTCCTTTTAAACTACAAAATTTAAAGGTTATTACTGGTTTAAAATTTAAAATTTTTTAAAAATTTTATATTTTTAAAATGTTTAAAATAAATGCGTTTTTGTTAAAAAACAGTGACAAATCTAGTTTCTGTTCTCATCTAAAAGAGTAAATTGGTTGAAATATTAAAACTAGATCATCACTTACTGCAAGAAAAACCTACCACAAAAAACTTTGGATAAAACAGATGATTGCCTAAGAATCCTTAATGAAAGCATCAGGAAAGCAGTTGAATATGGTTCTTCGACCCACCATCAGGCCAAGTACAATAAAATATTTTCTGCCGATGTGGAAAAGCTTTTTTCTAAAAAAAGAAGAGCCAGAAGCGAATGGCAAAAGCATAGATCTATTAACAAATAAATAGATTTATTAACAATTAAAAAAGTTTCTGGAGGTACAAAGAATTGCATCACGTAAGGGTCACCTAAAAGTCTTGATGCGACTCCTTTGACGACAATATTCAACCATATGCTTTCAGAACTACCTTTTATCGGTAAAAGAATAATTCTTTTTAATTTCAATGCCACAATTTGTCTCAAGAAATTTTCGCCAATATGCAAAGTTGCCTTCGTAAAGATGATTCCTAAACCTTGTAAAGATCCTTCGAAGGTGAGATCTTACTGATTAGGTCAAAATTCTTCAAAAAATTGCTTAATGACACCGGTCCTGAATGACAACAACTGCACTCTTAAATCACCAATTTGGCCTTAGAAGTCAACGTGGTACCAGCGAACAAACTCACGGTGAGGTATACTTTATAAGAAAAGCCTTTGAGCAAAAGAAGAGCTACTCCGCGATTTTTGTCCCTGTCTTTTAAAAGGTCGATATAGTAGGACGTGAAGGCCCGTTAAATAAAGTAATTGTTAACCTTCCAGCTAATATTTCCAACCTATTAACAGGTCGATAATTAACGATCAAAGAGGGAAACTAAATCAGTTGTTCTTAACCAATTGGGGCTGATCTACCTCAAGAAAGAATATTAGGTCCTATTTCGTGAACCAACTCCAAAATCACGCAACCAGGTAGACAGACGTTAAGGGTTTTACGTGGTACCGGCCATGTGGCATACCCACGGTGCTCCTAACACTGGTGAAATACAATGCGTCCCACCAGCGCCCCTAGAATGGTTGGTCAGACCACCCTAGGTACCAATTCTCTGCTTTGACTCCGTGCAGCCTCGACAGACCCCTTGGTGAGGAGTTGGGCTATCTAAACCCGGTTTTTGCGTTTCTATTTTTGATCTCGCTTATTCATAATCAAAACAGATCCGCGCCGACAAGACACCTCTCCACACACTTGTGAAACAGCACCCAACCTTAGGCAAGAAAGATTATGATTCCCAGCCGCACCCAATACGGATGCGATCCCCAGCTCTGTTCATAGGAAACGCCATTTCATTAATTCCAACTTAGGATCATTTATTTCCGACATCATCAACACTCCATAATCTTCTCACCGCCAGTCAGGACCGAATCACGCACATGCTTTGAAGTGCCATGCCGGCCTTCTCATTTATTTGCTACTACTTGGGCGGGACCTTATTTCAGATCCCAGAGTCCCCAGCCGTGGCTGGTTTCCCTATTCACCTACTTCCAAACACACTTACACCTTTTCAGCTAATAGCCTACTTCCACAGTTGCTCATGTGCCTGGGTAGATCCGTCAAATCCAGAAACTTTATCTTGTTGAACCTTTAGTTCATATAAGACCGCTTTTACACGGTCACTCTGGGGCCCGTACAGGACGGACCCCAGTATATCAACTTTCGTTCTACAGTTGCCCCGCTTGGGGATAACCACAGCCACCACGTGTACTCCCGAAGGAGACCTCACCATTAATCAGTTCATGCACTGGTAAGCACATGGGGCTAACTGATTCCCGTGGTACCAGATAGGACTCTGGTCAGCCTCGGAAATCCACTTCCACTTCAATTTTCATATTCACTTCCATATCATTCCTCCCAATATTTAAGTTCACGGTTAAGGTATTGGTACCCTTTTAAACCTTGTATTGTTGTACCACTTAATGGTGATGCTCATGGCACAACGCCACAAGGACAGCCAGCCTTGAACAAGACCAGTAAACTGATCCCTTTATAGCCCAAGACAGATTGTTTTAATTCTATTAGCCATGTCTGTTAGCCTTCCGACCACTCTGCCGGAAGTTATCCAGTTGATACCGCTTGGAGGTAGACTTAGGCACTTGTGTACTTGCACTTATCAACCAAGTAGAGAAATAAGCAAAGTTATGGGGAATTAAAACTAATGAACAAACATGTATCGACGGTACACAGTGTCGTGTTTTCATATAACGAGCGGCCATAAATAGGAGAAGTTATTGTAAAGAGCTGAAATTTGGCACAAATATTTGAATTAATAAAAGATAACAAAATTTTAAATTTCTAAGTTTTCGGTGCAAGGATTCATGTCCTTCCCATATATCCTTTATTAATTAAATTTAATTTACTATTAACTATATCCAGCATTTTCTTCTATAATGAAATTATTTATCTCTTCATTGCTCCTTTTATTATAACTTCCATTTCCTTTTGTGTATATAGATAAATTTGGCTCAGATTGAAAAATCGTTCGTTCTATTATGTCTTTATTAGTATTCACACGACTGTTTTTTCGAGTATGGTTCAAACAAATTTTTCTAAAAACTTAATTAGTGGCTTCTATAGCTTCCTCAGACAACATTCCTACTGGAATCCTAAAGTTTATTATAAATTTTGCTCCATGCACTAGTATTTTGTGAATAGTAAGTAACAGGCATAAAATAGCAGAATTATATTTCAGCATATAAAGTCCATGTTTCTCTAAGCAGTTTTTTAAAATTTGAAATATTTATTGTTTTACTGATAGAAATTGTCTTTAAAAACAAAGAGAATCTGCATATATATTGTTGAAAATCAATATTAGATTATATATTTACATTGAATATGTGTTCTTCTTTAATATTGAAAAATGAATTAAGCAACGAACTGTTTTTTTTCAAACAGCTCCCTCTTTCTGGAGCACCTTACCCATTTACGTTTTATGTTTACCCATTTACGTTTTAAAGTTGCTAAAATAAAATTAAGTCTTTTATTTGTTTTCCACTTTAGTCTTGAATTTCTTTTCCAAAAAGTTAATTATTTCCATATGGGCTGCTCTGTAAGAAGTATGTTTGAGCCAAATATTGAAAAATTCATTAATTTGTACCTTTGATGACACTGAAAAAATGAAAAAAGTCGTATTTTCGCAACGTTTCGCAAATGTCACATACTTTTTTATAATATACATACTTGTATTAATATTATACTAAATTATAAAAAAATAGTTTTTGATAGTTTTTTTTAATTGCCAGGCAAACTTGCAAGTTGTTAATAATTATTACTATTTTTTGGTTCACATTCAGAACAACGGCGAAACACATATGAGAGCTAAATGGATAAAAAAAAAGTGCGTTACCATATTTAAGAAATATCACACTATAATATAAATACAAATACTGCCGGCTTTATCGACAATTTATATTATTTTAACTCCTTAGAATATTCGCATTATTTTTCATTTTTCTTTGCATTCCTCACATTCACCTTAAACATTCAACTTTGATTCGCTCTAACTTTTGTATACATTAACATATTTTAAAATTTATTTTTGAATATTGTTATTTGAAAACTATGTAATAAAACTGTATCAATCAAGTTCTAAAATTATAAAAAATATTATTTTCATTTTTGGCCACCCACACCACACTGTGCGGTACTTTCACTTTACTCAAAAAAAAAACGTGCCCCCAATCCCTATTATCAACCATATGGTGCCTCCACTTTTGGAGACGAAATACCTTGGCATTCACCTGGATAGTCGCCTAACATGGAAGCCACATATAGATGCGAAATTGACGCAAATGAAGGTTAATGCTACAAAAATTCATTGACATAAAACTTTTTGTTCGTACAAAAAAAATATCCTCCGTATTTAATTACTATCACACCCATTTTTGCCATTTTTTTCAAACGCAAAACCTATTAAAAGGGCGGAGAAATACTTCTTTTCCCTAAAGGCTTTTTTTAAAACCAGTGCTAATCTGTGGGTTTGTTTGATGTTTGATTTTAAAACCAATATGTTGGTTTGGAATGCAGTTGTTGCCATCAAGGACAAGCGTCAGCTTGTTTTTAAGTAATTTCTTGAACCATTTCGATAAAGTTGGCAATGGACTTATGGGCTTAAAGACACTATCTTAAAAGGATCTTTTCCGGGCTTAGGAATCATTTTACTCAGGCTTATTTCTATATTGGCGGAAAATCTTCAAGCCCTAATATGGCGTAAAAAAAAAAAAAAACATATTTTTTTGCTGTGCAAGGCAGCTCTAAAAGCACTTTGTTGGTTTTCTTATCAAAACCACGAGCTTTTTTAAAATTTAAATCATATATATCCTCAAGAACATCTAGGACTTGAAAGCGTATTTCCTTAGGACGTCCAGCAATAGCAGGCAGTAACTTACTCATGTCAGTATACGTTTTGAGAGTGAACACGCTTCTTAAATGAAAACTGATAATGCAGGATGCTTTAAGAAAGAACCACTTTTTATTACTTTTATATTTGCAAAAAATTTCGAGGTCGAGAAAATTTTTTTTTACATGCAATTTAATTTTCTGAATACGCCAATATATACAACTCACTTACTTTGGACAAAAAAAAAGTTAAAAAAATTTTTTCCGCTTGAGTTTTTAATGTCAAAAAAAATTTGCTTTAAATCGTGTTTTAGGTACGAATTTGAATTTCAAATCTTAACTTAGGAAAGTTTATATTACCCTTTCGGAAATATTTTGGATTAAATGCAAAATAAGGGTTAAATATGGATTCTTGTTGATTGTGAATTCTTGCTTTGTACTTTTTTAAGTGGCCAAAATAATTCTGCTGCGGTGTGTGTTTATATTTAGGTGAACTAAGACAGATACCTAAACCTACATGAAGACAATCATAAATTAATTGTATGCCAAAGTTTTTTCTAATCGAACGAGCTAAAAATCTCAAAAAACTCGAAAAGTATTTATTTATTATCACCTAACATTCACACCTTGTGAGGAGTTCCATTAAGGAAATAGGTGATAGGAGCAGTATGTTTATATTATTTTATTCTACAAAGCATACTATGACACTACTTAATTGTAGCCAGATATACGTTTTATTGTGAACCAGTGTAAAGGCTGATTTTATTTGATATTGAATATCTTGTACCATATTTTAATTTAAATTTTCCCACTTTTTTACCACTTGGCTGAGTAAGTTATTATTTCTGAAAAGTTGTTAACAATATTTATTTTTATTTCATTAAAATATTTTGTTTTTATTTACACCGAGTTCCATTTAACAACCCCTGTTTAAATACTCACGTTTTCTTTAAATATTTAAATGTGCAAACACAAGTACTATTCAATTGTGTAACTTAAGGAAACACGTATTTAACAGATTGTATGCTTTAAGCCAGTTACTGCGGTCGTTATGTTTGCCACTTTTAAACAGTTTGTATTGTTTACTGAACATTTCTCAAAAGTTTTTACTATTTGTGTGTATTTTAACTATTTACAAATTCATTGAAGCAGGTTAAGATTTTCCGATGCAATACATAAATTCAACATTAACATGCATTCGCTTCACACACTGATAGTGCAGTACTTTTATTTACTTTGATCTTACTTTCCTCTTAGCTTGTATTTAACCAATTTAACTTATTACAAAGTTCTATAGAAAACTAAAAAACTGTAATTATTTTCGATTTTCGTTTTAGTAATAAAGTGCTGTCAGGCAAAAAAAAAACTCTGCAGTTAATTAAAAGTTTAAATTTCTTGTTCTTACCACAAATTCATTGACTTGTATG
The DNA here is from genome assembly GCA_963583895.1 of Melanophora roralis. Taxonomy (NCBI): domain Eukaryota; kingdom Metazoa; phylum Arthropoda; class Insecta; order Diptera; family Rhinophoridae; genus Melanophora; species Melanophora roralis. The sequence goes on along the minus strand of OY757188.1, from coordinate 95,315,538 downwards.
CAACACTTTACTTACTATGTATTTAGAAGACAATTGATAGGTGGTATTTTCTTTCCTTTCTTACTATTTGCTTAGTTTTTGTAATGATTGTTTTATTATGTACATTTACTTTTGTTGCTAAGTTTTCAAGCAATTTTTTACTTTAAAGGGTAAAAGTTTTCTTTTAAAAGAGGGAAAATTGCAACGTGTTTCTAAACGTTTTTGTATTTAGAAAGTTTTTCTTTATCTACTTGTGTGCAAAGACGGTCAAAGTATTTTGCAGTTTTTATGATGAAATTTATTTATTACAAGTTTAAGGTTTTTGTTTTAAAACTTTTTTGCCTATGATTGAAATTGCATTAAAACTGTTTGGTGATAGAAAAAAAGATGAACTACAGCCTAATAAGTTAAAAACGATCTATTTTCAATGAAAAAAAATTATGTCCAAATTGTTTTCAAATTTTAAACAAAACTATTAAATTATTTTAAAAAATGTTAAAAGACGATAACCAATGTAATATCGACGTGTAAAATTCAAAAATGTCATAAAACTGCTAACTTCATGCCAAGGATGCCTCATCCCAATATTTTATAAAAAATTGGAACCTTAAAATAAGTGTACTTCACGTCTGGTTGGAATTCGGTTTGGAAATAAAAAGATGAAGTTTCTCAAATGTTTGATTATATCTCGGTAATACAGAAAAAATTTCAAAAATTTTAGGGTACACTTATACGGGTACTGTCAAGAACCCAGCTGATTATAAATTCGTTTTGAATTTTGTGAAAGCGGTTAACAGATTTGTTAATTTTGTTTAAAACTTAACATTGACATTTAGTTTCTTCAACACAAAAAGGAATTCGCATTTATACTACCAGTATTAGCGTATCCTGATAAATTTTATGCAAATAAATAGTTTTTTTGAATTTATGGGTTCTTTAGACAGTATTTTGTTGTATCAATATTGTTATCTAACTTTAATGTTAAACTAAAAAAAAACAATTTAAATATTTGTCCAAGAGCATAAATTTTTTTTATTAAAAAAAGGGGCCTTTTTTCGAAACAATTTGTTTTTAAATCTTGGGATACTAATTTTTTTGTGTTCCAATTAAAATAACAAAATATTTGCCTTTTATTAAAACAAGGTATTAGCCTAAACCCAATAAAAAAAAATCCTTATAACGAAATAGAAAAAGCATTTTCTCTTAAATACTATTAAAGCTTTTATATGTGCTACATTTATAACTTTTTAAAAGCTTTTGTTATCTGAATTTCTTTATGTTATAAAAATGAAATGTGTGAATAATTCTTAAAACCATTTAACGAAAAGGACTGCATTTTTCTATATCTTAACATTATGCATTTATTATGGTTTATTGGAAAAAAAGCTTTATTCACTACAATAAATTGGCAAAGAAGTATCGCTACCGCAAACCCTGTTCTTAGAGCTTTCTGTTAATTGTCACAAATTTACTATGGTAATGGCAATGTTAAAAATTATTTCATACACAAAGCAACCAAACTTTAGAAAAACCAGTTTATTCTTATTGTTGAACATATACAGATTTATTATATTTTTATTAATATAAAATTATAGCAATTTTTTCAAAAAAAAAGTAAAAAAAAATAAGTAAAGTCTAATAAAGCTTTTTGCGAATGCACTTTGCTTCTATTACAACATAATTTAAAGTTTTAAAGGGTTAAAAATATTAACGAAATTAAAATTAAATATTTCGTATTGAAAATAAAAAGCTAAAAAATTGAGAAAAGTAAGAAAATTAAAAAAAATTTAGTCCACCTTTGAATTAAAAAAATCTTAGCAAAAAAGCTAAAAAAAAAACCCATTAAAATGTCCTACCAAAATAAGCATTTCTGGCTATAAATGGCAAGAATATTTTTTGCACACATGTTTATTTTCATGCCACCAACTATTATACAGAGTTCAAATATTATCGGTTTTGTTTTTCAATAAGCTTTTACACAAATGTGGTGTAGAGCTGGACCTACACACAAAAAATTATCTAAGAAAACTTTACTTAAATCAAGCCATAGTGGTGTCAAAAGTACGGTGAGTATGGCTTTTCTTACTCCAAGTAAAATTTTTCAAGTAGGAATTTCTTACTTTTAGCCACAATTAAGCCAAAAAAGGATTGATTTAAGTTCGGACCCGTACTTGATGTAAGCCAAGAAAGGATTGATTTAAGCCGTAAACGGGATTAGTTCGAAAATGAAATGTAATTTTTTTGACTTATAGAGATTTAGTCATTAAAGAAGAAGACTTTTTTATATTTTATTTTTATTTTATACATACTTAAAATTTATAATTCAAATATTTTATTTTTTGTACTTACTGAAGCTGAGATTCGAACCAGGGACTTTCTGCACTATAGCACAAGGTCGCTACCTCTAGGCCACTGGGACACTTTGTTTTCAAATGTTAAATAATATATTAAAACAACAAGCTTTTTTTTGCTTGATTTGTTAAAGCAAAATGTAAGTATGCATCGTACTTAAAAATTTCAAGAAAAATTTTGGATAAATCCAAGAATAAAATACTTGATTTTAGAAAGCGGGTTTTTTTTCTGGGTACAACTTTCTTACTTGATTTTTTTTTTTAAATTATTTAATTTAAACTTCTTTGTTTTTTAAAGTTCTTTATACCTCTATAGCACTTTTCTGAGTTTTGCCAACGTGTCGCTATAAAAGTGTCCTTATTCTGTCTAAAAAAATTTTAAACCAGAAGAAATAATTTTTATAGGAGCCTCACAATGAAAGCCTAACTTTCTTTTACTCTGTTAATATTTTATTTAAAAAAATATATTTTTATTCAAAACTTTTAAATTTAACATTTTATGTAAAAAATTTTAAATTTAACATTTTATGTAAAAAATTTTAAATTTAACATTTTATGTAAAAAAGCTAACAGCACTAACACACAAACCTTATTGAAATGTACAGTTCTATTTTTATAAGTTATATGACAGTTATCCTTAAAGCTTCTGGAGCTTTACCAGGAAGCAAATATTTTATTTTTAGAACACACGAGTAAAAGCTTTATTTTCAGCTTTATTTTATTAAACGAAAACAGCAAAAAAATTTTTAGTACAAAAAAGCACAAGAACAAAACATTGTTATTTAACATTTTTTAAGTAGTTTCGTTAAGCGTAAAACATAGAATCTGAAAGCAATTTAAGAAAATGTTAACTAACTTTACATAGCCAATACTTGTTACAAATTTTAGTAAAAGTTTTAAAAAAATATAAATAATTTACCTTACATCTGTATATATCACCAAGCAATTAATGTTCAGAATCCTTGAATCAATTAAGGCAAATAACAAAGGAAATATTATATATAAAAAAAAGATAAAAACTAGAAGCGAAGCTACTAGAATAGGTAATGATCGAATTATTTTTTTGAAAAAGCCGTTATACTAATGCCATTTCGGAATATGCACTCAGGCTTTAGCTGCCACAACTTGGAATTGATTAGGCATTAGAAATTTCTTACTTTTCAACTACTATTATATACCTTCTGTATTGCAGTTTTAAGATAATGAGTCATTTCTATCTAAAAATTCGGCAGATATTTTAACTTATTTGAAAATTTCTTAACTTATTCTAATTTAATATTTTAAGCTAGTTTTAACCAAAACATCAAAGAAAAAAAAATTAAATGAAACAGTGAGTACCTGCCAATAAAGTAATATCCTATGTAAATCTCTCTGTAAAAAAGCATGACAAGTACTTATTTAACTACCTCTTTGTAAGCGAGCATGGTAAGTACTTGCCTCCAATGTCGTCGCTATTTTAAAATAATAGGTTTAAATGACAATGAGTAAGAGTTTTTTTGGAGGCAATTACTTACTATGTTCGCTTACAAAGAGGGAGTTAAACAAGTACTTACCATGTTCGCTTACAAAGAGTGACTTATATAAGCTATTACTTGTTAACAGTTACCTATTAATGCGGTTTAAATATTTTCTATTGATGTTTTCGTAAAATCTGGATAAAGATTATAGTAAAATAATTTTAAAATTTGTCAAACTAAAACTATCTGCCTATACTCTAGGTGGGAAAAAAATCATTATCTAACAACTGCTAAGAAATGCAGATGATATGTAATAGTAATTGAAAAGTAAGAAATTTGTAATGACTAATAACTACTAAGTTTTCGCTGGGACATTAACCGCTTTTCAAAAATTTTGCACAACTCTAGGGCAGGAGGATTGATCTTTAGTTTACAATATGTAAAATTAAACACTTACTCTCGGAGTTCATATTAAAAATGGCGAATAAGTCAGTATTTTTTGAAAAGTTACAGTCCCACTTAACTGGTTGATAAGTGTTTAAGACACGTGCCTAAGTCTACCTTCAAGTGGTGTCAACCGGGAAAATTTCGGAATAGTTACCGAAAGGCTAACAGACATGGCTAAGAAGAAAACAATCTGTCTTGGGCTAAAAGGGATCAGTGACTCACTGGTCTGGCTTGAGGCAGGTTGTCCTTGTTGCGCTGTGTCATGTACCTTGCCATCTAGTGGCACAGAAATACTAGGTTTAAAAGGATACCAATACCTTAACTGTGTAAATTAAATATTGGTAGGAATGAAGTGCAAGTAGATTTCCGAGGCTGACCAGAGTCCTATCTGGTACCACGGGAATCAGTTAGCCCTATGTGCTTATCAGGTGCATGATTGACGGTGAGGTCTCCTTCGGGAGTTTGCGGGGCAACTGTAGAACGAAAGTGTATATACTAGGGTCCGTACTGTACGGGCCCCAGAGTGACCGTGTAAGCGGTCTTATATGGATTAAAGGTTTAACAAGAAAAAGTTTCTGGTTTTGGCGGATCTACCCAGGCACATGAGCAACTGTGGAAGTAGGCTATTAACTGAAAAGGTCAAAGTGTGTTTGGAAGTAAGTGAATAGGGAAACTGGCTACGGCTGGGGACTCTAGGATCTAAAATAAGATCCCGTCAAATATATGAGAAGGCCGGCATTGGCACTTCGAAGCATGTGCGTGATTCGGTCCTGACTGGCGGTGAGTAGATTATGCAGCATTGATGATGATGTCGGATATATTTGGTCCTAATTTGAATAAGTGAAATAAAAGATCCTTTTAAACAGAGCTGGGTGTCGCATCCGTTGTGGGTGCGATTGAAAATCATAATCTTTCTTGCTTAAGGTTGGGTGCTGTTTTACAAGTGTGTGGAGAGGTATCTTTGTCGTCGCGGATCTGTTTTGATAATGAAGAAGCGAGATCAAAACTAAAAACGCAACAAAATCGGGTTTAGATAGCCCAACTCCTCACCAAGGGGTCTGTTGTAGCTACACAGAGAATTGGTACCTAGGTAGTTTAGCCGAGCCATTCTAGGGCCGTTGGTGAACGCCTTGTATTCACCAGTGTTGAGAGCACCGTGGGTATGCCTAACTGGCCGGTACCACGTAAAACCCTTAACGTCTGTCCCACTTAACTTATGAGTGTAAGTTTTCTATAGCGCTGAATAACCAGTAATTATATTTGCTTTGCCAAGAAAATATTTGCGCCAAATTCAAGAAATTATTTACCGTAAGAGCCATAAGGCTCTATTTAAAAAATTTATATACCTGACAACTTTTTCTACATGTGAGCTTATGGAACTAAAACTAATTGTAGGACACACTGGTCCTCAACAAATTTTTTTGGCTGAAACTAAAGAACTCAAATGTCTGAATTAGATTTTTATGTATTTTTCTTTCTCCATTATTGTTTTGCGAAAAAAGTTTCTAAGCACCACTGCAGTGGACCGTAAGGAATAGAATTACCTGAATTGGCCGACTACGGTTCTCCTTCTTATTTTACTTTTGCAATAAATATTGTAATTTCCATATAACACAAGTGTTTAAAATTTACATTTACATTTGATATTTAATTTTAATATTTGCTTTTATTTATATTTGAATTATTTGTTTTATTACAATTCTGCTATTATTACTTTAGGTTAGTGTAAAAATAAGAAAAGAAAAAAAGCCAAACGTTTAAATAGAAAAAAGCTTCGTGCTGACTCACCACGATACATAGACCAGTGGGTTAAATATCTGATGCCTATAACCAAATAACTAACAACCGGTCACAGAAAACTTATACTTAAAATCATAGCTGTGTTCGACAATGCATACTACTTAGCCGACGCTAATAGAGTTAACATATATTAAAAAAGTTTTAAAATTTGTCTTGCTTGTTAACTGAACTTTATTTCAAACTTCATTCATATTTAGAAATACTTTGGCTTAACTTTCCCAAAAGAAGTATGTTAAGTTAGTTAACTTCATTTTAGGAATTTTTTGTGGCAAGAACATACCAAGAAAAATAATAAACACTTTAGAAACGTACAAAAACTTTTTTGGTTCACATTTACTTAATTCATGCGAGACACATAGATACGCTGGAAAACATAAAGAGACTTTCAATAATTAAAACCAGCAATTAGATGGAAATTAAAATCCTGTTTACAGCTTATCACTAAATAATGGTTTTAATGTTTTTGTTTTGTTTTTATTTTTCACTTAATGAAGAATAAAAAAAAATACATGTTTGTGAATGTGAAAGTGTGCTTTCAATGCCACAATATTAGAAACAAGAGAATTGAGAAGTAGAAATAAAAACTTTGCAAGGCTTTTGATAATTATAATGTTGTTTTTAATGTTTTTTTTCTGCTTTCAATTTCTTTTTGATTATCTCAATCCTTTTTGAATAGAACTCTAGAAAAAAGAGCTTTGTTTGAGTATTTATGCATTTTTTCTCTAAGCCAAGTTAACCACAATTCATTTGGCTTGAAATGCCACAACCACCAAGATATGGTCATTTAAGCAATTGACACATATCAAAAGATGTATATGCACTTATAGCTTTTATTTGGCTTAACATGTGTGTAGCTTTGTTTTTTATTGACTGGAATATATATGCAGTCAGAAGTAAGAAGTACAGGGTGTCTGGTGGCAGATTTATATTTTAAAACTAAAATAAAAAACGCAATAATTGACGCAAAGTTTTGTTAAGAGCATAATGATAGAAGGAAAATATGAATATTATTGCTTAAAAAGTATGTCATTCATATGTCTTCCGTCGAGTTGAACACACTGTTCAAAACGGACCCTTGTGTCGCTCCAAAAATTTGGATTTACAGTGCAAAGACGCTCCAAAACCGTTTAACAAAAAATTTTGCAAAAATTTAAGTCACTTTCTTTCAGATCTTGAACGATTTTAATAACAAACGGATGGGACTACAGATTCTTTTTTTAAAATTACCTGAAAACCCCAATGAGGCTGCTCTTTTTCGTATTAAAAGTCTACAAAGCGATCGCGTGGTGCTCACTCAACCACTGTGACATCGCGACTGAGAAATCCTTACAATCGATAATTCCCCCAGCATCACCCTACCTCCGCACCGTTTTTAACTTTTTAAAATAATCGTATTGAATTTGCCACCAGACACCCTGTACAGGAAGTTCTTAATATGAAATAAATTATGGATGATTCGACTAGTGATGGCTTAAGAATAGATATGACCGCACTTAACTGTCAAGGCTCTCGCTTGGAGGAGCACTTACTAAGTTTAATATCCCACAGAAAATCAAGCAAGCCACAGAGTTAATAATTTCCCCCAATCAAATATAACTAAAACTTTTAAACTAAACTAACACAGTCTACAAAGTTAAACAAATAAAGATTTCCATCGATTATATTTACCTTTATATTAAAATAATTTATTTGTAAGATGAAACTGCCAACAACTTTACGAGTTATAAGTTAAATAAATTGCTAACTTCGATCTTAAGGATAACAAAATTATATCTAAATTGTCTTTTTCAAAGTTTTAGTAACAAAAAATTGGTAATAAACTACAGCGTATTTGTCCTGCTCTCAGCCGCAATTTTAACTAAATGATGCGAAAATGTTTTCAACTTGTCAGCAATAAATAGTTATGCACACCCCATATAGGTTTTAGGGGTATTATGCGTTTGTGCAGGTGTTTGAAATGCCCGAAAGGAATGGTCTTAGACCCACCTTTAAGTATAATAATCGACTCAGAATTACTTCTTAGTTTGATTTAATCATGTCCGTCTGCCCGTCTGGCTTGGTGTCCATGTTTTCTTGTGAACACGATATATGCCGCAATTTTTAAGATATTTGAAGAACTTTGGCGCCAATACGCAACCTGTTGTAATTGCTGGTTTCCAGTTTATTTCTTTTTTATAAAGCCTCCACACAAATGTCCTTCCAAAATAAATATTTTGAGCTACAGATTGCTCAAATGTTACTTCACCCTCTCAAAATCTTGTACACAAACTGCCACCAACTTTTGTACTAAATACAAATGTTTTCGGTCTTTTTCTTCATTGAGCTCCTATGCAGATGTGGTGTAGGGTGTTATATGATTGGGCTTGATCGACTGTGTTTTTCTTACTTGCTTTAATATTGAAAAAGATGATTTGGAATTGCAGGTTTACTGTCACTTCTTTCTTAAACTTAATAAAAGCGGGAATCTTTTATCAAAACTTCGTTAATGATAAGGTCGTCAAATTTTAAGCGCTTTAATGTTGTTTCTTTTGGAACTAGTAAAAAAATTGAAGCTAAGAACACGACGAAATAAAAAAAATTAAAACTTTTTGAAATAAAAAAAAAACCAAATAAGTAAATAAACTTAAGAATAATTTATTTAGATACATTTTTTGTTACTTTATTTGGCGTAAGATTCTTTTGGGTAAGTTAATAAAATTCTAAAAATTTCAGGGTTGATACAAAGAATTTACTTTCCTAAATAAGGTTAACCAAATTGACATAATAAAAAACTTTTTACTTTTTCAAAAACATTTTGTAAACTACTATTTCGGCCAAAGACATACCCGAAAAGAGTGGAAAAAATTCATTTTAAAACCTACGCTTTTAATTCATATTTTTAAGATTTTAAAAAATCGCAATACCCAAAGAAAAAAAATTACAAAGTGTTTAATAAATAAAATTGAAGATGGGGATTTTTTTAACTTAGTCTCCTAAGCTAACAGGACTCCTTTTTTTATTTAATATAATAAATATAAAACTATCCTAGGTTTAGCTTTATTTTCCTTATGAAAACAACCAGATGTTATAAGCTTATAGTCAGCAAGTTTTGTTTGGAAAAATAATGCCTCTCAAGAAACTAAAATACATTATATGACATAAACTGAGCTGTCGTTAGGAAGATGAGTTTGGGTTAAGTTAGGATAGGATAGGTTGGGCTGAAAGGAGTATATCATAAGAAAAGGCCTCAAACACTGCAGGACATATACTTAAGCCAGTCTTAAACTTTTATTAAAATACAAAATAGTTTACAGAGAATTTTTTTTAATTTAAGTGACACAAAATTTTTCTTAATTTTTCTCAATTAACACCCCTTAAGGGAGCCACATCTGGTAAAAAGAACAAAAGATATCAAGTTATGGTCTGCACCAAAAATGCAGAAAATAGCTCATCAGTTTAATTTATCCTCTGCATGGCCTGCAATTAATTTTTTTAGCAATTCCCATCTAAAATATGAGTAATTTTCGATTTGAGGGATCCGATAGCACACTCATAAATTTTCTTAGTTCAGGTTAAGGATTTCCCTCAATTTTTGTCACATTTAAATCACATAGGAAGACTCTTGTTATTCTGCTTTCACCCTTCAACTTGGTTTAAGTTTCAACGATAGGCTGCGGGTTCCCAAAGAACACTGTTTTTAAGCTTGAAACGCCAGGTTATTCCCTAGTTCATTTTCGCTTGCCCAACAGGCATTAAAAACAAATAATTTTTTGCATATTAAGCTGTTTTAGCAATCACCAATTATTTGGTGATATTGTCTTCTAGGTTTGTTGCTTCCAGATGTCATTGCTTTTGGTGACTTTTTGTTCGTTTGGATGTTCACATGGTTGCGTGTGCATGTTTGTGCCCTGAGCCAGGAAAGCTATTCCATGGTTACTTGGAATTCCACATTTAAAACACTGTTGTCATCTTATTATAGGTGGTAGGCCTTGGTCTCAATGTTTTTGATAATGATGCATAATACGTTTTTGCGAGAATGCTGTTGAAGTGCATTATTTGCTGCCAAATGCTTATGATGAATGCAGCCCAATAGTTCCAGAATGACATGCTCAGCTCTGAAATTGTGATTTTAACACGTAGAGAAAAAAAGGCTCTGAAAGGCTAATATAGTTTTAAAAACCAGAACTGGAGGCACTACTGTATCAAGATTGTTGTCAAACAAAACGAAAGTTAGAAAATGTTTGCAAAGTCAAAGGATTCATACAGAAGCAAGAAAATTAATCATCATCGAGATTCAGCAAAAAAAACCTTAAGCTATGATTTAGATGTACAAAATGAAACTTGAAAAATAGAAAATAAAATAATTTTTGTACTGAGTCAATAGTTTATTCAAAAATGAAGTTATCATTATAGCTTTAAGTAAAACAGATCGTACGAAAAGCCTCCCAAATCAACCAGACGGACATTAACACCAAATATACATGACGCTAAGTTAGTACCCATTACTCTAAGTAAAATTATATTCCCTATAAATTATTTAGAAGTTTTACTCAAAAAACTTTATGAATATTCCTTTATTTATTACCACAACCTATTTTATTGATGCTAAATAAATAAAATTTATTTATTTATTTATTTAAGGCATTTTACCTTTAACCTTAATCGAATTACAAATAAGGGAAACCACAAGTCAATTTAGTTCTATATGTGTGTTCTTGAGCACTATGTTTACGATTTTCTTTATAAATATGTTTGCATTTGGTTGGCATCACAACTAAATGGATAAAAAGATTAAAAATGTACTTTGTAATGTCAGATATAAAAGCATATTGAATGCTTAACAATTTGTGGCTTATAAATGAACACAAATGTGATCAGGTACTTTATAATATATTTAAAGAAGTTGAAGAGAATATTTTAGGTCTTTAGAGATACGAGAAGCAAAGTTATTCAAAATAGGCAGTCAATACGAACTTCAAGGACAGTAAACGTTATATTTAAAACCCAACCTTCCATAAACAACCTTCCATAGTCACTTGTAGGTTATTTACTATTATTTAAAACAACATGTTTTCTATAAATAATATTTTACCACAGTTTTATTTTATTTCTAGACATTTCTCTTTCTCAAACACAAAAAAATATATTATCTTCTGAGAAGTTCAAATTGCCCTTTACCTACATATTTGAAAAGAACACCTACAGACACACACATAAAAGTCTTCACGTACAAATCTTACGACTATAAATAAATCAAGTATTCCAATATCGTATACGAACGTGCACATTCCTTTGTGTGAATTAATGCATTAAGGAATAAAAACTAAACTCATCTAACTGTATGTGGACTCAATAATATGAAGTTAAAGAAAATCTTGTGTAATTTATAACAATTTATCGATGTCATCAATCATTTGTATCAGTACATGTGCGGGTGCAGATATATGGGAAAATGTTAGTATATTTGATTTTAAGCCACACTAACATATGATAGGATTATATGAAATAAAACACTTTTATTTTTTTTCAAATTCTTTTTTATTTATTTTTTGTTTGATAGAAATGAAAAGTTTTGAGGATTAAATATGTTTTCAATATGCAGTCCTTAATGACCAAAAACTCTGTGATGATAATATCCTACTATTAGCAGAAGGAAAAAAATACTTTCTGGTAACTTTAACACACACTTATCGAGGAATGTATTTTTGTATGGCAACAAAATGCAAACCCGATTTTGTTCAATCACAAGGATATCCTTCTTTAAAACATATGCAATTTTATGTAAAAAATATTATTAATAATGAGGTACTTTTGCCTTTAGTGATAAGAATAAATATTTATACCTGGTAGGGGTATTATGCGTTTGTACAGATGTTTCGATCGAACCAGAATCACTTTCGCATGTCATGCTCGGTATCAATGTATTCTTGCGGTAAAAATGCAGGTAACAATTTTGAGGATATATTGATAAAATTTGGCACAGATTAGTGTTCTGATACTGGCACGAAGTTTATTGTTTGTGCTGATGATCGGTGAAATATTTGACATATCCCCCATACAAATGTCTTCCCGGAATTAGCCTTTTGGGCTATAACTGAGCAAAATATTTCTTTTTTTAAGAAAAACTTTGCATATGTGTCTAACATTGTGCCAGCAGCTTGTACCGAATACAATTACAAATTGGGCCAAAAGAAATTACCCCATTGGAAGATGATCTTATTTTTGCAAGTGGCGGCCAATGTTAAATTTGTTTTAAGTTTTGTAAACTAGACGGATGTGGAAAACAAATGAACAAGCCATGGAGCGATACATTTTTTTTGCGTAACAATTCGTCTTTGGTGTTGGCGCAGCACGAATTCTGTCGCTTACTCCCTGGTCATCCGGCACCGACTGCGCAACCACTGCTCCGTTTGATCACCAAAATTGAAGAGTACAGTACAACATAAATTGCTGCCAAGAATGTTTGGCCCCGGAACGCTCATTCTGCCGAGAATATCGCCGCTGTTGGCAAATTTTGGTCAAAAACCTGCGCACGTTACAGTACAAAGTACAGTCCGTGTATCATCTACTGCCTGTCGACCGCCAAACGCGTGTAACCTACGCTCAAGCCAATGGACAATATTTCGACCAAAATCATAATGGGTAATTAGGCTAATTTCCACTTTAGCGGGTACGTAAACAATCAAAATTATCACCCATGAATCACCAAAAATTCACGAGTGAGATACAAGGAACCATTGCACCCGCTCATAGTGCGCTTTTCACGCTAGAGGACATCGGGCTATTTTCTTTTTTGAGAACGTCGCTTGTGAAACGACAACGATGGATGATGTGCGCTATAGGATCATATGAGCCGAGTATTTTCTGCCGCTATTGAACAACCCAGGACTTGAGGACATGTAGTTCTAACAAGAGGAAGCAACGGCACACAGTACGCGAACCGAAGCCGATATCCTGAAGGCGGCGTTTTGGCGACTTACATTGGCCCAAAAGATCGCCCGATTTAACTGCTTCAGACTTTTTGTGGCGTTTTTTTAAGTAAAAAAGCTAGAGACTCTGGAAACCTTCAAGGACAATATTTGACACGAATTCGTCAATCTGTCGCCCAAAGCTCTCGTCGAAGTGTTTAAAAATGCAATAAAACGAGCCTGTGTAGCAGTGAGTTCTGACGGCGCCCATTGGCCCCATATTATCTTCCCTACGTAAGCAATAAAATTCTATTGGTTCAAAGAGGCATAATCAAAAAACAGAATTGAAGTTTTTCATTTAGAAAAAAATGAGAATCAAACAACATTTAATGACTTCTTTTGGCACACCTTGCACATTAAAATTGTCTACTTTCTTCCAACTTATAATAATTATTTATTAATATCCTTGTAGCTGATTCAATTTTTTTCAAGTTGGTTAGGGACAAGGACGTGAAAAAATATAATTCAAAAAGCTTAAGAAATTATTTACTGATAATTAACTTTAAACATTTCATGAATAACTGCTAAGTTTATAATGACTGTTATCTAGAACTATTTTGATTTATACCATTGATGCGCAGCCCATACCACAATTGTGGAAAATAAAAACACACGTATTCTAACACACACTAATAGACATGTGCATGGGTGTACGCGCTTTTGCTTTGTTTTTATTTTTGCATACTGGGCCATATTACTGTAAAAATTTTTTGAATATTATATTTACAATTTTTTAATCAATTTCTCTTTAGCCAAATATTTTATACCATTTAAAAAGTAAACAAATTTGTTTTTATTTATGCCAAAAATAAAAACTGGATTTTTGCTGAAAAAATTAAAAATTTTTTAAAATATTTAAATAAATTTCTTTCACAACTCTTAGCTAATAGTTTTTTTTACTTATCTCGTTTATCTTTAATATTATAACTCTTTTTTTTAACAAAAAATATCATGCCAGTATAAATTTTCAATATTTCTTTTGCCTTTTGATTAAAATTACCTATTGTGCAGTAAATTCAATTTTTCTCACCAATACAAATACATTTTTATTTTTGCGCATCCCTGATTTATACAAATCAAATCACTAAAATATCTTATTTTAATAATTATTAAGTTATTTTTTTAATTTTAATTATTTTTTTTTAGTAAATTTTTTGCTTTTTTGAATTTAAATAAATGTGGATAAGAAAAAATAGCAAACGTCATGTAATAAAAATCTTAAAAGTTACAGTAACTTTAAAAAAATACTCACCAATCAATAGAAGTTTCCAAATAAGCATTTGAATATTAAAAACTGTTGAGTCCATTCAAAGTGAAAATCAAATTTCATGGAATAGTAATCTTCTTAGCTGCTGTTTTATCGACAACGTGTCATTAAAGCCACAAAACTGCACTTATTTTAATTGGGTTTTATTGTTCGTGTGTATGTTAAGCCAGTCGTATGCAGAAATAAAAACTTGCATTTGTGTGTGGATTTTCTGTGTGGTTAATTCAAAAGCTTTTCTAAATTGCAGCTTTAGATTATTATAAACATATAAGAACAGCTGGCCGTTTATTATCTTTGTTTTATATACTTCTTTAACACAGAGAAATGCAAGCAAATAAGCTGATTTGAAAAAGACTGACTCGAATATTGATGACAACAATAAATGAATATTTTCTTACGATAACTGTTGGATTATATTTTATTGTGCCAGCTACCGCTTTCTTTTTAATTTTTGGGCTAAATTGAAGGATCTTTATTTTGATGCAAATTTTTTTTAATTTTAAAATTCATTAATGTTTCTCCAAAGATGTTCCTTAATGACTTTTGGTTTTTCTTTGCAACGAAAGCAATTTCGGTTTTATCTTTCTAATTATGTTTCGTTTTGGTGTAGTTGTTGGCCCGTTTTTGATTATTTTAATGAAGTACAAAAAGTTTTATTTAATTTAACCATTTTTTAGTTTTTTACTTTTTTCATTTTAACTTGCAGCTCTCTTTTTTTCAACTTATTGCGGAAGTAACTTTTTCTTTTGCTTCGGTTGCTTTTCTTCAGTGAAATCTCCTTTTGATCACAAGATTTTGAAATTAATCTGCAAAGAAAGAAAAAATTAAATGCATAATGTAATTGTGACATATTTTTCTATATAAATTAGGTATTAAAATTAAGTTTTTGTTTTTTTACTTGATCAAGGAACAACTGGTTATTATTTTCTTCTTGTCCTGGCTTAAAGACTTTTTTTACTATTTTAGAATAAAAGGGTCACTAATATGTTTCAAAAATGCTCTCTAACATTACTATTGGCTGTCGTAAATACAACATCCAGCAGATACTAAACTTTTTTTGGTTTTTTAAAATTCAAGAAAACACTAAAAATATGGTTTTAACACAACCAAGCAACCTAAATCTCTACAAAACTCTTCGCTTAAAAGAAGTAAACGAAAAAACTTTAAAAAAAATAAATTGGCCTGCTACTCAAAATATTAAAAAATATGTCATGACACAACGACTTAAGGAATAATTATTTTGAACGAAAGCAAAGCAAAAATTAACATTTTACATCAAAAGATATCCTTGAATTAACTTTTCTTTGTCTCTATGGTATTTGGAATAATTTTTTAAATTTTGTGTTTCCAGCTTCATTAACTTTTAGATATCAAAGATAAGACTCTCCCTCTTCTGCATGAATGAACACAACTTAATTACTTTTATTTTCGTTGACATAAAAAAAGCATTTGTTAATGACCACAGATTTAAAGTGGAACATTAAAAAATAAAAGGACTTGTTTTTAAAATATTTTTATTTGTTATTTTGTATTATGCCTCTTAACAGGAGCATTAATTTTTACAAAGACATCTTAAATGTTTGAGAAGTTCATTTAAAATTATTAAAAAATTTTCACCTTAACATCTGTATCAAAATATGGTTGTTGTTCTGTATGTAGCAATGAAATGAATTTACGTAACTTTAATTGCTTGTTTCAATTGACTTTAAATAAGTCTTTCATTCAATTATAAATATTTTAAAGAAGCACATATGCTAGAGAGTTTTTAATAAATAAAAAAAATTATTTAATATTTAGGACAAATCAGGCTTTTAGAGCAAATAACTCTTTCCGCAAAGTCCTTGAACTACATGGTAAAATAAGTAAAAAATAAAGCCGCCCAAAAGTTTTTAAACAGGGTTGTTACCATCAATAAAATTTCACGAATATAGATGAATAATCTTGGCAGCTATAGCTTAAAATGCTTCTTTCGTGAGATTTTATGTATATGTAAAGGCTGCGTGGGCCAATAATCAATGGACACTAGTTTGAGTAGGTTTAATCCCTTATCTGTTCCAAATTTATTCACAATATATTTAAAAATTCGACCTGATCTTTAATAAAAGATACACATACGAGCAGATGGATGGACTTGCTCTTATTTAACAAAATATGACGTTCAAACGATGTTTTAATTTGAAGATAGATCTCAGGAAATTTTTTCTGGTTTTATAAATGTCTCTGCGAAAAAAGAGTTTTTTTATTCCAAGATATTTTTCCTGAAAAAGAATATTTTGTAATATTTTCGAATTGCTTTTATTTTTCCCCAAGACAATATTCTTTCATGTTAGTCCAAAGCTGTAATTTAATTTTAAATATTCGTGTAAATTAAAAAAAATTTCCATGAAAATTTAGAAATTTTTTCTCAATATGCTTGAAAGTTTCACATTGTAAAAAAACGTGCATTGTTTTTGTTTAAAATCCTTTCAGTTGTAGTAAAAGAAAACAAGAAAAGATAATTTTCAATTTTTTTACGCTCTACTTAATACCTTAACTATAAAGGAAGGAGGTAGACAAAGTGTGGTTTAAGAAAAAAAAACAAAAATAGCTTTAGTGAAGAAAAAATTTGTTAAAATCAAAATCATACTCCAATGTTAGTGTAGAGAAAAGGGATTTTCGAGAAGCAATTAAATAGTTGGCCTCATATTCTTAAATTTCGCAATTTCCCAGTTTAACCTGTGACTATTACCATTGTTAACATTTTTAATAAACCAAGTAGCCCTAGTTTTCATCAGTCCTATCAGTATTTCTAAAGGCAGATGCAGTACTCCTTAATTATATACCAAAGCTCATAATTGGTTTAAAAATCTACTTGTGCAGTCGAAATAAAGCCGAGATTTTCTATCAAATAGCCAATGAATTTTTGATTTCTAATAAAGGTTTAATTGTGTAAAGTTAAATAAACGTTGTTGTATTTTTGTTTGTTTTTTTTTATTTGTAACAAGTCTGCCTTTTTTTTTACTTGCAAAGCATGAGTACTGAAAATGCAATTTTTATCCGAAAATATAACGTTTGTGTTTATTAAATGGTTGGAATTTCTGTTCCGCAAAGCAAGTACAGAACTGTCATTGAATACCGCCATGAGGTACGACAGTCCAAATGGGTTGAGGAAAACTTAAGTGGCACTTCTCAATGACAAATTCAGCTTAGTTTGCTTAACAGGCTTAATTGCCATACTTTATCGAAAACTTGAGAGAGATTAATTAATATCGCAAAGCAATTTATTTAATTTTTATACTAAAACTTTTATAGGAAGCTTGTTCAGTGCAGTTGTTATCATTTTATGTTGGAGTGAGCTTGTTTTTAAGAAACTTCCCGATCAATTTTCAAATCAAATCAGATATAACACCTATAGACCTGTAAGATTTTATCTTTGAAAACTCTTTTCCTGATTTAACCAATGCCATTATTGAACAGCATCTCATAAAAAAGGGGTCTTGGAATATATATTCCATTTCTGTTATTATATACTTTACAAAGAGGATTCAAAAACTCAATTTTTTTTGGTGTCTTAAAAAGATGAAATAATTACTCCTTTGGCATAATCGGGCCTTATGTTCCCCCTTTGTTAATGGGTTGACAATTTCTTTTTTAAGCATGGTTAAGTCCGGGGCATACCCATTTTAGCGAGGAAACTCAATTCTTTGCTTCTTACTTTGCTTGGCCGTGCTATGGGTGCAAAACGTTATTATTTCTTTCACTTAACTATTTTAGTGATTTGTAGATTTGTAGTTTTGTAGAGACTGAAGATTTTCTTTAAAGGATAGGTTAACCAATGCTTATAATAAGTGCTAACTGCTACAATCGATGATGGTAAGGACTAATATCTCTCATAGATATTTGTTTACAATATTCAGAGGCTAACAACATTTCTTGATTCTACAACTCAGAATACACTGAGAATAAAATTAAAGTTTGTTTCATGCGTCAAATATATAAAATTAAAAACTTAAAAACAAGTTTTGATTTCTAAGAGTGGTTTATTTTGAAATATTCTATCAAAGGTATACCCTCAAAAGATATATTTGCTGCTCATAACAATGACTAAAAGGCAGTGACGGTCGTGTCCCTACAAATTTGATTTTTTTTAAAAATTGTACTTTCAAGATTATAGTGTAAAAAAAAATCTTGAAAACGGACTTCCTTATGGCTTAAAAGATTTTTGGTTCTTTATAAAAAAACATTTTTTCTTAAACCCCTTTAAAACGTATGATATTTTAATCAAAACGTAAAAAATATTATAAAAATTCAAAATACTACTTTTACAGCAGTATTTAAGAAAAACGCACCAGAATAACTTAATTGAAAAGGCTAACATTATAAATGAGTATAAAACAGAAATAACCATAAAAAAATGCATTTGCGATTGTTGCTTATTATTTTTATGTAATTTAAGTAATAAATTGAGAGCATAAACTATTTGTAGCGCTTTTAATTGCTGGTACCTTTTTTTCACAAAATAAAGGATTATATGTATGCCCCTAAAATTTTTTTAAATCTAACTAGTAACAGCTAGTTTGTGGTCGAAAACTTGTGTTGAAATTATTTTTTCATATGTCTTATATTCAATTATTACATGACATAAATGCATTTTTAAACGTTTAAACAAAAACTCTCCATATCTGTCATAAACAAAAACAGACCCTAGAAAAACTAATACAATCGCATTTCAAAGTAATAAAATGAAATAAAACAACAACAAAAATCATTACTTTTATATGTAAAAACTCTGATACTTTTATTCCATCAACAATAAACAACATGATAAAAATATGTATACATGTATGTATCTACACCCTTCTAAATATAAATGATTTTAAAATTACACACATACATACAGACAGAAATTCATGTAAACAATAAAATTTAAAATATAAAAAAGCACATATCAAAACAATAACAACTACAATAGTAATAACAATACACAGACAACGGAAGCGTACATAACTATATCCGCTTGTCAGAGACAAACTCTAAGAATTGCTGTCATTTAGCATTTTTTGTTGTTTTTTATTGTTATTGCTTTTGTTGTAAAAGTGTGCGGTTAAAAAGTTTTCACAGCAACCAGAAGTAAAATGTTAGAAAAAAATTTAATCGCGGAAGAACAAAAGAGTTACTGCAAAAACTAAAGGGGAAGAATAATAACTAAAATGAAAAGAATGTAAAATAATGAGTTTGAGTGGATATTTTCCATTATATATTCTTCTTGGTTTTTTTGATTAGATATTTTTAATTGCTTTCAAGACATTTTTCAATTTTTTTTGCTTGGTTTATTACATGCCATTGTAAGTTAAGACGCTTATTGTTTTAAAAATATTATAAAATGTTTTAAAAGTAACTGAGAAAAAAAACATTTCAATATTATACGTTAGATCAGGTTATGTTGGGAAGAAAAGACAGTCTTTTAAGGGAAGGATACAGCTCACTTAGGTTCCCTGGAATGGCAAATAGAAAGGGTGGAGATAGAAGAAAAGAAGAAATTTAAAGAAAGAAAAGTAGAATGAAGCAGACTTACCATAGTTTCTGGTGAGAATGGAGTCCACGACCCCAGACTGGTAAGATAATGCATTTATAAATGATTTAAAGGGGCACCCTAACATTATACGTTTTATTGATTTTTTTATTTATGATTTATGCGTAAAAAGGATAAATATAAAAATTATATCTTTTTTTTAAACATGTGGAGAACTCTTAATATTAATTTAAAAAAATGTTTTTTTTTTGTACTTGCCGTAGCTGTGTTTTTTATCTGGAACTCTTTTAAATACAACACAGGTGCGCTACCATCTAGGCCAAAGTAAATCCAAAAAAAAAATCATTCTGCTTGATTTTTTGCAACAAATCTCGAATTTACTTCAGTAGAGGGAACTTAAACACGCAGGGATAATTAAGAAAAAAATTTTCTCTATTTTCAAACACTTTTTTTTCTGTGTACAGAGGTAAAGTAAATAGTTCGCCAAAATATACAAAAATTCTTAGCAGAACGCAACATTTAAGTGTGTTTATTTAAGCCCATAAATTTTTTTTCATATTTTTATTATTGAAACTTCGCCTTTGGCAAACAAACAATAAGTATTCAGAATCAGACTGAAATTTAAGTTCTCATAATAAAACTAATTCATTGGTTTCATTTAATTGCAGTAGTAGCTCTTGTTTTCAGAAAAGTGTGTCCACTTTGGTGCCAGATAATTCAAACAAGCGGATTTGAATGTGTTTTCAACTTGTTTAAATACTTGTCCACACAATTTAGGACTTCGCATTTAACTAGTGAAAATTGTATATATTTGTGGATGTTGCGATTTTTAATGTACAAAAAACCAAAAGTTTTCATTCTTAGGATTTTATTTTGACGGCGACCTAGGTAAATGCAAAGATATTTTGTCTCAATTCGTTGAGTTACCGTATGGTTGTTGTTTTTTTTTTTTCTAACAACCAGCACTCAGGGGATGGCCCATATACATGCATTGCATTGTGTTGGTGTCAGGAAAATAGTTCATGGGAAGGAGGATAAAGGGAGTAGTGTTTGTGGACATTTGATTTTTAATCTCTTGATATTTACTGTGACAGGGCAGACATCACTAGGAAGTTTTTTCCACATACAAACTGTGCGACTGAAGAAGGAGTTCTCCCTGTAATAAGTGGTGCGATTGACTGACCAGTCGACTACGTATGTGTACGTATTTCACGCAAAAAGTTCCGGGCTTCGGGAACAAGTTCCCTGGTTTCCTCAGAGCACATTCCATTATAGTATCGATAGAACAGCAAAACCCACCCCACATCACGGCAGCGTCCGAGGGAATTAAGACGACTAGATACCGCAACGTCACCGATGAGTATCTCCGGTCGTTTCTGAACGCGGTCAAGTAGCCCCAAAATAGACTTTGGGGCACCATCCCATACATTAAAGTTGTATTTTATTTTCGGTCGGATATAGGTGGTATAAATATTGAAAAGATCAGATGGTGTAAAGTAATTCCTACACTGTTTAAGGAAACCAAGACACTTCGATGCTTCCTTCGACACAAGAAAAATGTATTCCGTCCAGCGGACATCGCACTCGATTTTCATGCCCGGAACATCAAGAGTCTCTGTCTTTTCAATACTTATACCATGCATTAATACAGACGAGGCAGCATCGTCGATTGTGCGTTTATGTGTAAAAAGACAATATTGGGTTTTACGGGAATAAAAATCAACCCTATTTGCACGGCCCCAATTGGAGATTACTATCAGATCGCGGTTAATCGAAACATTCATACTCTGTTTTCTAGCCCCAATCTCCAAAGAGCTAGGCCTATAGTCAAACGAGAACGAATGGTATATGCTGCTGTCGTCTGCAAAGGAATAAATAGGATTTGAAGTTATACATAGACGGTCATTCAGAAAGATAAGAAATAAAGAAGGAGAGAGGACGGAGTCTTGCGGTACCCCTGAATTGATTTTGAACTTTTTGGAAGATATCCCATCAATAACAACACGAATAGAGCGATGTCTGAGAAAACTCGATATAAATCGAGAAAATTTTTCACCTACACCAAAAGCAACAAGTTTTGACAATCGTATGGTTGTTAATAAGAGTTGGGGGGAAATTTTCATTGCGTAAAGATAGATGACACCTTTAAAAATTATATTTTTTAGCCGTTTTGTCATTGATTTTCTTCTTAAAGTATTTTTATTAAACAACTATAGAATAACTATTTATATCTCTTCCTATAATTGCTATCGTTAATATAATGATCTAAAGCGTTTAATTTAACCTGCAAAAAAACTTTCAATGTAAAGTAACCTACCACAGAAAATGTAAACTTTTTGACTTAAACTCTAAATTTAAATTGTTTTTTAATATCTGTTGGAGCATAATTCACTAGAAATACAAACACAATAGCAAAACGCATACAGTCATTTACACTCTCATAAATATTCATAAAAGCAACATGTTTAGAAACACCAATTCTAAAATAACAATAGTAAATGAAACATATAGATAGTATAAGTATAATACGTTTATAGATTAAAACAATAGTAATCAAGAGCCACATAATAGCGTAGAAAATGATTTAGATCCAAAATCATTCATTATGCTACATTACACTTCCACTATCAGTGCTTGCACACACATGAGCAAGCAAGCTTACAACTAATGATTCCTTTTACAACACTAAAGTAGCAAAAAAAAAATAAGTTCAAAAAGCAATTAAAAGCTCACAAAGAAAATGTTTTTTTTTTCGTAGGAATACGTTATTCATGTAAACAAAACAAAGTTGTGAAAAGAATATTGTTTAACTCCATTTTCGATTAAGTACAAAAACGAATAAAAAAGTCAATATAAATTAATATTAAATTAATGAGTTTTCATGTCTAAATAGAAAAGGCCAAGGGGTTTCATTTGTGTTGGCCTATAATTTTTGTTCTATAACGATAATGGGTTTTAACCAAAGAACATGATGTTATTTAGGATGTACGTGGAAGCTGTTGTTGGGGATGTTGGTGGCAGAAAAAATTATGATGACAATAAATAATGAACATATGCTGTTAACAAGATATGTGCACAATCATTAAGGCAAAAACATAGTTAACCCTTATATGGGTAAATTTTTTTATTAGTCGAAACTTTTAAAATTATTTCCAATTTTGTAAATTTTTGTTTATTTAATTCTATTTATTTATTAAATTTTAATTTTATTTTTTTATCATTAGAAGTATAACAAGAAATTTTAATATAAATCTTTATATAGAAGGCAAAAGCTTTAGTCAGTGACTGACCCACTGACCTATTTTTTGATATTGAGCCCAAGGACGCAAATTTAAATAATTCAAACTTGAACTGTGGACACCACTCTAAATTTATACATTTGATAAGAAGAGATAATTGGTAAGTATCGATTTTACTGAAAAAAATTTAACAGACTTATGTGTGGTGCTTTTGAATGCTAAGGACTCAATGTGGTAAAACAGGTTGTAAATTATATTTTGATACTATTTAGGTCCGTTTGTTATTTTTAACCCTTCCAAAATTTAACCTAATTCAAGTTGTGTTTGGCAGGATTTAAAAAAAAATGATTTAAAAGTACTTTGAGCATAAGTAAACAATTATATTTTGACATATTTAGGGTACTTTTTGTAACTTCTTAACCAACAACTAAAATTGGGTTTATGATGTCCTCACAATTATGTTTAAATTTTTGGCACTTTTAAAAATTTTGTCCACTAAGCATCAAAGAGCAGGGGAAGTGCTTTTTTCTTACCTTTAAAGTCCTTTTTGCATTTTTGTAGATTATAGGCGCAAGGCCGTAAGTAGTCTGAACGGTCTCAAAGTACTTGTTTTACTTTTTTGGAAGTTTTTTTAGTTTTTTGAAATTATAAGCTTACAAAAATAAAATAATGGCTATTGGAGTCAAAAGTCAATTTCCTTTTCCTCTTTGGAGAATTTTGCACTTGCTAGAAATACTCGCCTAAGGTTAAAGTTTTGTTCTCATTGAGTTCAAAAGTCATTAAGTCGACAAAAAGTACTGTTTAGGCATTTGTATTTTTCTTATCTTTAGCGTTGTAGTCTTACAAATTTGAAGTTAACGACTATCACCCAAAAGTGACCTCGAGAGTCAATTAGGTACTAAGACAGAGCTTTTTCACATATTCGCCTTTTTTTATATTTTTTGCAATTATAAGTCTAGAAGTATAGGATTAAGTCTTTTTAATCCCGATTTAAGCCAAGAGTCAACTAAGCAGACAAAAACATAAATGTGAACTTTTAATACTTCTTTGTGTTTTTTAAGATTGTGAGTCAGAAAGTATGAAACCAGGGACTGTAACTCAGATTTAGGGCGAAAATTAATAAGATTGTTGAAAACTGGATTTTCACACTTTTGATTTTATTTTTTCACATTTTGAGAAAATAAGAAATATGAAAAAAGGACCAAGAATGATCTTTCCATTAACTACTTTTTTAATTTATATTGGTATATTAAAAACAGCAACATATATAAGGATCTAGAAGTTCCACTAGTAAAAAATGAAATCCTAAACTATGTGGACAAGTATTTAAACAAGTTGGAAACACATCCAAATCCGCTCGCTCGAAGCATTCTTCAACATAGTGGGCACACTCGCCTAAAAAGAAGGGATACTATTGCTCTTAGGTGAAACTTTTAAAACTAGTTATCCTTATTGTGAGAACTTAAATTTTAGTCTGGTACTGACTGGACTAGTATTAGTTACTTAGTTTTAAGACTTGAATACTTATTGTTAGTTCGCTTAAGCGAAGATTCAATAATAAAATATATGAAAAAAAAAATATTAAAAACTGCAAAACCGGGCTGCGTCCTTTTAATGAATATTGCAACAAGTCCAACCTGACCTGGACAAATATTATTTGGATATGCTGGCTTATGTTTTCATTTTGAGCTGTTTTTATTGATCCCTAGTAGGCTTTTCACTGATTTTAATATGGAGAACAGATTTTAAAACATTGCGAGTTTAAGGACCTCGACAGTACTTAAGCTTTTTTAAATGTTATTCTCACAAAGTTAAGCTAAAAAAGTTTTGGAGCCACCTTAAACATGGATGTTTTTTCTGGAAAATTTTAAAGGATTTTGTCATGGCTTAAAACTAATTTATAAATTCTGAGGGAAATAATACTTATTGAATTTAATATCTAAGATTTCAGTGCTATTTCAAAAATAAAATAATTAAATATATTTAAAATATGTCTAATAATATGACCACAAGTTTACGGTAATTCAGTATATCCTTATTTTACCTTAAAAGTTCACTGCTTACAATCTATAATTTTACATTTAAATTTAAATGCTTAACCTTTTTACTTAAAATTTTTTTTTCTTCCTTTATGCTGAACGATACAAAGTGCTAAAATAATTAAACTAAAGCACCACCTGTTGGAACGCACAAAAAGCACTCCACCAACTGTATACAAAACCATTTTCTTAGCTAAAAACTTTAATTTTGGCTACTTTTCTCTAAAAAAAAATTAAACAATTTCTATAAAACAAATAGTAAAGGTTTTGTATACAGCTTGGTTTCTGGTAGCGTATGAGTAATATTGAACAATTACAAAATAAATATACGCAAACATTTGAAGGAATATTGTTGGGTTAGAAGTCAGACAAAAAAAAAACGTCCATTACGAGTATGAAAATATTGACAAACGTTATTATAAGGAGTTTGTTATGGCTTCAAAAAGAAATATTGTTCAACATTTAATACTGTCTACACCGAAATTAAAATAGAACAGTGTTGCTTGCCCATATTATTTTAATCAGACTTGTATATTTGACATGTGATGTAAATTAATGTGCACGAAAAGCATTCGTCAGTTTAATTAAGGTTAAAAATATCAAACAATATGATAGTTAACCTTTCACTTATTTTCCTGGAAAATATCACCAACTTCGTCAAGTTTATTATAATATGCTGTAATTAAAACAAACATCAATTATTTTTTACTTTACGAATAAACACAAAAGAAAGTTCAAAAATGTATAGTCGTTAATTTTTACAGATGTTTGCTTGCGTTTATGTATATTTGTGTATACGCCTTATGTATATTGGCTGAGTAAGGCTCTATGTACATGTACCTTAATTAAGCTGGTCTTTTACTAAATGCTTGACATTTAAGAAAGTCAAAAAAATTGCTTAAATGATAAAGACAAGAAACACATTACAATTAATTATTAATGTTTAAGTAAATATAAATAAAATACGCAAATGGGGGCTTCTGGGAATCAGGTCTGTATAAGAAAATAGTAGCAGTCAAATATCGGATTCCTGGTATCGCCAAAATAATTAATCAAAAAATCTGTAGTTTTTGAAAATATTTACTGAATTTTGTGTCAATTACCTTTTGCAACACCCGTTATTATCGAATATTGCTCTTTATAATTTTTGTGTGTTCAAGGAAAATATTAATTATCATAATTACAAGCCAAAAGAAAAATGTTACCAACAGCTAACAATGAAAATACGAAATATAATTGCAGTACTTTTAGATGTATGAGCTACAATACAAAAAATATATTAAGGTCAGCCCATTAAGCAAACTTCTTAAAGTGGTGACTAAAAAGAGACATGTTGTTATTTTACCTCAAATATTTCAAAGTGGAATCTTTTAAAAGCTTAGATTCCAAAGAGTGAAATATTTTTGGGCGCTGACTTTAGAAGAATATGACTTTTGCTCCAAATGGCCACAAGAAAATTTTGACGGGTGTGACCTTAAAAATATTAAATTGAAAAAAAAAAATCTGATTTTGAATTCGTATTCTCAAAGAAAATTCCTTAAAAATATATGACAGATATAAAATTTTTAACAAAAATAAAAAAAGAATGATTTTAAATTATTTCGTTTGCGATCACTTTAAGCCTTTAAACCTTCATTCATTTTAAGTCATAAATTTTTTTAAAAAATCGGAAGTTTATTTGTTCTATTTTGGTCATTTTTGGTGGAATTTTTCACTACCATTTGTACATATTGGCACTCTTTTGATTTGATTTTCTTAAAATAAATTTTTTTTTGACCCGTGTAACACGTCATTTGTTTAAAATAGCGAACAATAAGTTTTATGTTAGAGACCAAAAATACTTAAAAAAATTAAATGTGGTATTACGAACGAATATATATGTATAGTGGACACCAGTTAAAAAATAACTTCACATAAAGAAATCCCCTTTAATTAACCCCATCGTTCACTAAAGCACATCACTGCTATAGATTATTATTGTTTTAAGAAAAATATGTTGAACATTTTAAAAAGAATAAAAAAAAAACACAGTAGAACATAATTACTTATACAAATGTAAGAGTTATGGTTTCAAGCTGTTATGAAATTGTTGTAATTATACTTAATTATTGCAGGATTCATTAAAGTGGCTTTTGTTTTCACTGGTGCTATTTGCTTCTGCTGTTTAACCTATATGGGGGAACATAAGAATGTTTTCTTGTTTAACAAGTAAATAAAAAGTATGCCAATTACTAAAAGCTTCTACGTAACATTGAACTGAAAAAAATTTATTGTAAGTTTATGTTGTTGTAGTTGTTGTATATTTAATGTAATAGCCTTGTTCCATATAAAATTACACCATTAAGTGCAAAATAAACGGACAGTGGAGCTTCCTAAAGCATAAACAATTTTACGATTGAAGCGAAAATTATAAATTTAAGAAAAAGAAACGACTAAAATCAAATTGTAAACAAATGGTTCTCCGTTTTTAAAAAATATCCGTTCACAAATATTATACCGAAAATTTTAAAAAATATATCGTATCACATTTGTTTTAAAATTGATTGGCCTTTAATGGATACTTTTAACAAAATGTTGTCACTATATGTTTATGGTAATCATTTATTTTATTACAGGTAATTATAATCTTAATATTGGTTATCATACATATGTTGCTCTTAAATTATTATAACAATATTCTAAGAACATCATAATAAAGAAATGCCTTTGACCAACAGAATGATTACAATACATTAATGATAGTTATTTTAATTCTATCAATGATTGAATTTTTTTCTAACAATTATTACAGCTATAATATGGTTATGGCAGAAATAATAATGATCTTCGTAACCATATAATGACGAGATTGTTCGTAATCATATATCCGTGACAATACCATGTTTTTTCTCTGCGTAAAAGAACGGCTGTTTTAAAAACGAAAAAAACCGTTTTCAAAAAATTGTTACCATTCTTTGACAAATAGAAAACAAACATGCTTAACTCACTTTTGGCAACAGATGGTGTCGATTTTAGTACTTTTTGAACGGTTTTTTCCTCTGTGAAGTAATTTAGTGTCAAAGGTAAAAATTCAATAAAATTTTAAATAAAATTTCATTTATTCATACACCTCTTCTTATAAAATTGTAACCTCATTTTCTTTTTAGGTCATCTATAGTGCTTTCAGTTCAAATTACTTAATTTAAATTTTTTCTGCAATTTCGTATACCATTGATAGTTGCCTTTTTTAAGAAAAAAATGCGAAATTTATTTTAAAAACTAAATGTAATGGAAGACATCCAATAATATAAAATAACGATTACAATGTTAAATTGGTAAAGTGAATAATAACAACAAACATGATAGCAGCAGCTATAAAAAGTATTCAATACCATATAAATAGGGTGAGCAGACGAACCGGCTTATCAGTACATTTACTGTTTTTTTACATGCATTTCTGATTGAAAACGCGTTTGCTAAGTATAAAAAATGCTGACTGACCGACTAACCACGCTCAAAAATTATTATTCCTGTTTGAATATTTATATCCCTAAATCACATTTTTAACCTAAACTGTTCATTGGGCGAAAAAAGATACAACAAAAGTCCTAAATTCAACATTTTAGCAATACTTTTTGTTTGAAAAAACTATTACAATTTTGCTAACTTAAATATATGATATTGAATGGTTAGGTTACGAAGGGTAGTGGCGAGTCCAGCTTCCAACAGCCACTTCTATTCGGAGGCTTTCAGGCCCATTGTGAATCCCTACAGAAGAGTCAAGAGGAGAAAAAAAAAGTAAAGACAAGCATTACATAGGTAAAAGGAAAAGAAAGCAAGAGTGCCGTCTGTAAGATGTCCAAGAAAGTTAGTAGTAATAAGCATAGCGTCACCTATCTGCCCACCCACCAAACCCCATTTAGTGAAGCCCATGATGCTCCCTAGGTTACAGCTAGGGACGTAACCAAGACCATCCAAGAAGCGCCCACCAAGCCACCTCTGTCGGCGGATATTTGTCCCACACAGAAAAAACTGAATTGTAAAATCAGTTACGAATTTCAGAGAATCAGTAAATATTTTGTCTGGCTGAGGACCTACAAAGAAAATTGTAAATTTAGACAAACAATTTTACAAGAACTTTATTGAAAAAATAATGGTTTTAGTTTCAGATAAAAAAAATTGTTGAGCTGGTTAAATTTTTAAATTGTCTAGGCGATAATTTTGTTTGATTTAAAAATCAAATTAAAATATTATTAAATAAATTTACTAAAAAAAAAATTATTTTGAACAAGAATTTGTTTGAAAAAATTTTTTTGTAGTTTTTTGTGTGCAGGTCAGTGGCAGACAAGATGTTCTACAGTCTCTATCTCCTCCTCGTCCCCGCATACCCTGCAGAAATCAGGAGAGTTCCTGTCACATTTGCTCTTCTTTTATCTCACATTGCAGTACCCTGTGATGCACCTCTGAACCCCTCTTCTCTTCTTGAGGAGCAGATCAGTGCCCATCCTGTCCGGCCTGGGCCATAAAAGTCTAGAGATCCTGCAATTAGCCGTGTTCCTCCAGGTTTGGCCCACCTTGCCCATTATCCAAGTCCCTATCAGCATTTAATTGAAACTCAGTGGTGGCCTCACCGGCTCACAACCAAGTTCAATATCCCAGGCCGATCCCTTATTTGCCAGTCCATCGGCCATCTCATTGCTGGAAACTTCACAACGACCCGAAACCGAACAGAGTCTAACCCTGCGTGGATTTTCTTGAAGAAAATGTTTCAAAAAATATTGTTTTGAGCTGCGAGTTGGTACTCATAAGCCACAAACGTCGTGCTATCTTAAAACCAATATTAAAACTTTCAACTTTACTTAAAAACAATGTAGAATAAAAATATTTAAATTTTTTTAAAAAGTTCAGCTTTCCAATACCAATCTAGAAGACAGTTTAAAGCGCTACATCTAGATGGCATTAATGAAAAAAAAAGCTTTAGTTTGTTAAATTTTAATTCGTGATCAGTCACGGTACATGGACCGGTAGAGTGTTTAAATTCAAAAATCTGTCAACCAGTCAAAGAGTACTGATGATGAAACCGAAAGATGGTTCCAAAAATTCATTAAAATTTGTTGTTTCATTATGAAATTATTTATGAAAAAAACTTTAATAGAGCTAAAAGGTAAAAATATTAATTTCTTTATTTTTAAACCAAAAAAAAAATAATAATAATAAGTAATTTATGGAATTTAAACTTGGGTCCAACGCAGTAAAGAAGTTATCTAATGATTGAAAAAAATATGGTGAAAAGGATGGAAGATCGGTAAACCTTAATGTAAAAACTTTAACAAAATAACACTAAA
This sequence comes from Melanophora roralis, assembly GCA_963583895.1. NCBI lineage: Eukaryota > Metazoa > Arthropoda > Insecta > Diptera > Rhinophoridae > Melanophora > Melanophora roralis. Next base: position 95,285,176 of record OY757188.1, on the reverse strand, counting down.
AGAAAACAGTTTAAATTTTGAGAATGGTTTAATCTTATCAGGATCAGTAGCAGACCCATTTTTAAAAATTCAAGTGCCACTTTAAAAGTAGATCTTTAGACAACAGAAATTGTGCTTAATTAACCAACTGATAAAAAAAAATTGGAAAAATAATATTTACGAAGAGATTTGTGTTAGGGGAACTTTAAACGTTTAAAGCAAATCTTTTGACTTCCGGCCTTGCTGAAACGGAAATATATTTACAATTAACTGCCAAAATCATTCTGGTTGCAACTATGCCTTCTCTGTTTTATTTTCGCAGAAGTTAATTTCATAAAAAATTGCACAAAAAGAAAAAATCTGTATTAATGCTTCTTTTATTATTTAAAAAAAGAACAATAAAAATGTGTTGTTGTTGTTAATAAAGAGTAATAAAAAAACAGAAAATTTATGGCATTGATTTTATTTTTTTATGTTATTTTGGTTGTACGCTTTTTTTTATTTCGGCGTGTCTAGACAGTTGTGTATAAAACACTTAAACTCAAACATAAATATATTTAACTCCACACACACAAATTAAAAAGCTTTTAAAAAATTAAGGAATTTTTAAATGCTCTTTAAATTTTCCGAGGACCTACATAACTTTTTTTATATATATTTGTTATTTCGCAACGTTTAAGCGAATTTTTTTTATTTTGTAGTTAAGGAGTGCTTAACAACTATACAACACAAATATATGTTTGTATAATTTTTTTTAAAGATTGAATTTAACGGGAGTCAGGGCAAGATTCTTATTGTGTGAGAACTGTTTAAATTGTTGGTAGAACTTTTAAACAAGCAATGAAGTAGGCGAGTACAATGACTTAATTATTGTAAAAAGAAATTTCCTTAAATTAAGGAAGTCACTTTTATCATCAAACAATGTGTGTTTAAGATATATTTTATTTTCAATCGATTAAAAACGGAGTGTGTATTCAAAAATTCAAGATTATAAATTGCAAGTATAACATAGAAAAAACATTTAACTTTATTTAGCTTATTTTTTAAGATAATCTTTTTATTGTTATTTTTATAAAAAAAAATTCAACTCTTGCATAACATTTTTCACTAGTCACCGTACATTCGTACCTATGTGTGAACGTACCAATTTTAGTAAAATATTTTCGATAAACTTTCAGTAATTTTTTAACACTTAATTTCTTTCTTTCATTTTTCAATATAAATTTCATATAAAAAAAATTTTTGCCTTTCTATTAAAAATTACGCAACAAATTTTATTCTAGTTGGTAAGTTATACAACTACAAATATTTTTAATATTCATTTGGGAATTTGAAAAATATGCTAAAAATATCTTTGCTTTTTAAAAATTTTCTTGAAATAGTTAAATTAGGAAAAATGCTTATGCATGTAAGTGTAAATACCATATTTATAAATGGATATGTATAGATTAGAGGTCTGCTGCGGATAAGTTTTCCAATAACTTTTGAAATTGGGCGTTAAAGAAAGTATGAACGAGTACAGAAGATAACTTTGCAATAATTTGTCAAAAACAAGCATTTATAAATTTGGGACAAAGGAAATATTTAAAAAAGTAAACGTGTATAAAAAAATACTACTAATAAGATCTAAAGGATATCTGGTGGTAGGTTTATGTTTTCAAATCAAATAAAAAACCTAATAATTTTCGCAAAGTTTTTTTATAAGCACTAAATAATAGATTGGAAATGCGGATTTAATTTTTGAAAGCATGTCATCCAGATGTTTTTCATCGAATTGAGCACACGGTTCAAAACGGAGGCTTGTGTTCAGCCTCACGGTGCAGTAAATCTTGTAAAATTGAGCTGATTTCCCGACGAATATTTCCTTTTAAATCACAAAAATTGAGAATTGTCACTATAAACACTCTCTTTTAAGTAGCCTTTTAAAAAAATTCCATGGTAATAAGATCCCGCAAATTCGGTGGCCACGGAATGAACCCAAGGCGACTCGTCAGGTTTTAGGGGGAAATTTTCTCGAAGCAGATTTATCGAAACTCTGGCTGTGTGTGCATTCGCGCTATCCTGTTGAAACCACGTATGTAAAGAGTACGATATATTTATGAGCTAACAGCTTTGGTAAAAAGATTTTTGAAATAATGCGTCGATAATTTTTATCTTTGACATGCGTCGCTTGGCCTCGAATATTAAAAAAAAATGTTCCAATTTTCTTATGCTTGGATAAGGTACGCCAAACAGCTACCCTAGGGCAAAGCAACAGTTTTTTATGTGTCAATCTAGTTCTTGAACGATTTGATTTTATTCAATAATCTCTTTTGGAAGTCCCCCTGAAGCTTCTCGTTTCCGCATTGAAAGTCGGAAAACTTTACGCAAATTGCTTTAACCCAGCTCAATGTTTTTGGGGGTCCTTGAATATCGACTAGGCCCTGACCATGGGATATTCATAGCCGAAGCACGAACAAATTTAATTTACACTTAGTTCGTCCCATATTCTCCGAATATCGGACTTTGAACAAATTTGTCATTGTTCTTGAAAAATTTAATTCCACACTGCTTATGACTTTTGGGAATAATCGACCTTTCAAATATAAATTTGCCACAAAACACCCTGCACAACACATTCTTATGCCAATACTTATTGGAACAATATATGTATTTTTTATGATACGTTTTGCTTTGTAAGGAAATACTATGCTGCTTTATGTTACGATGTGTGAAGATAATCAACTTGCTTTTTTTTCGCCAGAAACCAAAAGAGAACAAGAAACTTCAAATCAAAAGACTCTGTTAGATACATAGTTGACGATCAAAAGAAAATGTTCTTTTTATTTGAAGGCTCCTACTTGTAGGCGCACATCCTTTAAAATATTCAAGTATGATACAAGTTCAAGTGTATTCGTGCAGCTCTCTAGTATAGGCATAATAAAATAATTTAGAGATAAAAGTTTTAATTGCATTTTAAAAAGAAAAAAAAAATATATAAAAATCAATGTCTTTATTTAAATAGCATTTGACATATTTCTTAATTTGTAATTGGATTTTTAACATAGTAAAATACGTTTTTATTTTTATTATTTATCTTTTGCTTTAAATAAACTAAATTATGGTTTAAAGGCAAGGATTTTAAAATTTGTTTAGGCCTGTTTAAATATCAAATTTAATTTCAAATGCACAGTTGGGTTAAATTAAAAAAAAAAATTTCATGTAAATAAACAATGTTTCTATGTCGATGTCAAATTAAGTTTAAAAATTGAAAAATGTTATTAAAATAATTCTCAGATATGAGACGTTTTTCGAAGTTGTTTGTTTCCGTTATTCACTTACAACTAATTCTATGTATTTTGTGTTAATAGTGTTCAGACTGACTTTAAATTTTATTTTCTTTTATTTTTTTCTGTAAAATGTATTTGAGGAGTAAAATTAAACTTTTATTTTTAACCTTCTTTAATATTTGTTACGCATATTTCTTGAAAAATCATATTAATATAAATACAACATAACTTTCTCAACGACTGCAGCCTTGTTTACCAGCAAAATAAAACTTTGTCGTTTTGCATTTAAACGGAAAGTTTTAATGTAAAATTAAATAAGAAAAAAGTAAAAAAAAAAACATGAAATAATGTCAAACAACATATTTTAGTAATTTTTGTTTGTTAAGTTTTTTTTAATGTTAAAAAATGCCAACAAAGAAAATCCATTACACATATGATAAGTTTTGTTCTTTCGAGTTTTTAAGTGGCAAAAAAAAAGGAAAAATATGTTAAAGTCATAGTGGTACATGCAGTATAACAAAAACACGTCTTAAGCTTTTTTGAACATATTTCCCTATCATATGGCACAATGATCTAAGATTATTTTTAACATTCTTTTAAGTTTTTGGAAAACTTAAACATCTTTTGCTCTATGTAAAGGGAAGTGTAGTGTGAGTGTGTGGAATAACGTATTGTATTTGCAAGTATTATGGCATTATTTTGTTCTTTGTATGTTTCGAATTTCTTGTTTTCTTGTTTTTAACACTATAAAGTTAAGTTCAACATATTTTAAAGAAACAATTTTTAATATATTTTTTTAAAATACCTCCCTTTTTTAAGTTATTTGATGAACTTGTTTGATCAACTTAGCTTCATAAACATATGGATAGAAATTATTTAGTAGGAATTACCTAAAATGTTAATTAAAAGTTTATTTTGATTTTTTTTTAATAATTTAATAAACATAAAACAAATAGTTGGTATGTCAAAAAAAAACTCTCAAAAATTTTTTGAAATTACCTGAAGTTTTAAACTGGACCATTTACAGTTGTTTTGCAACCTGAAAAATTAAAAAGAAAAAAAATTAGGAACAATTGTTTATTTGTTTTAGTTGTTAAGAGGCAATGATAGTTATTTCTGGGTCAGCTGAATTCAAATCGGCATTTTGTTTTTTCAATTAAGTTCAGTTTTATGACAAAGGATTATCTTTAAAACCAAGGAATTGTCTCGACATAAATAAGTATAACTTGAGAATTATTTATTCTACTTAAATATTAAAAAAATCCAAAATTTCGCAATAAAATTATTTTTTTTAGTTTTTTTTCAAATTGTTTTTAACCCTAGAGTACTAATATATTTTTTGTGTACACTAATGCTAATTGTTAGTCAAATCGACTAACATAAGTATATATCCAAATTTTTCAGATCTATGTGCGACAGTTGGAAAATTTTTTCCTAAAGGCAAAATCTTTTAGTCTTCTACACGTATGAAGATGAAAAAAAAAATTGAATATTTTATAAAAAGTGTTACTTTCAATATTGTTTTATAAAAACCAATTTTCAAACATTGTTGTGGATACATGCTTTACTTTATTTAAAAAAAATAATAAGTATAACATTTCAAAATCCATTAAAAGTTTAAATTATAATGTCTTAATATACTATTACATATATTAATACTAGTTTATTTTTAAAATTTTATCACAATTTGTCAGACGCTTAGAATCCATGGTAAATAAAAGTACGTTTTTTAAAGAAATCAACAAAGAAGTCAAAAAATTAGTGTCAAAATTATCTTAAAATTTATAATTCAATTAAAGAATACGATAACTAAAATAAAAAATTCTGCTGCTAGTTGGTCTTGAAAATCTAAATCTGAACACTCATCATCAACTTGCCCTTCTACTTCTAGGCAATCTTCTGTATCACTAAGCACACTCAGACTTTCATCTTCGCCAGATTCATCACACTTTACTAAAAACTTTGTAATGAAATCATCACCCAATTCTTTTTTTAAACTCATTTTGTTGTCTGTAATAAAACATCAAACAAAATAACAATTTTTATTCCAAAACTAAAATGTGTTTATATATATCAAAAAGTTACGTTGTTACTAATTGTTAGTCCAATTGGCTAACATGACCCTTAGAACTAAAGATAAAGAATATATAAAAGAAAAGGTGTTGCCATGATATGAGAAAATGAATGGCAGGCCATAAATTTCGTTCTAACCCAAGAGTTAATAAGAGTATGTTTAAAATACAAAAAGTATTTCCGTATTCAAATTTCAATAAAAACTTGGGTTAAATAGAAGATATTTACTACCAATGCTCAGTACCGAACAAAGAGTGCTGATGAGGAGTTGTAGCGGGCTCTGAAAATGCGTTTCACTCGGCTAGTATCGGGAAACTAAACTTTTTCAAAATAATTCTTCAATTAAAAATCTTATCACAATAAAAAATTGAACCAATTAGCCTAATAAACAATAAGGAAATTTTAGAGCAATACCTTCTGTTGAAATTAAACTGCTCACAGCAAGAGAACACCGTCGACTTAAATTACGAAAAAAATGAGAGCGATTGGTATGACAAAAAAAATCTATGCATGAAAAGAAGATTAGTGTTAGTCAAAATGACTTAAGTTGTTGTCTGCTGAGTTGTTTAAAATATATCTAAAATTTAAAAATTGTTGGTTTTAAAATCAAAATAAAAATATTTACAAAACTGTAAACTTTTTTCTGAAAATATAGAGCTAAACAAGTTTAAAAAATTTAAATTTTTTTGTTAGATCGAAGCACAACTTCTGATTTATTTAGAATAAAACGATGGTACGCAGTCATGAAAACAATTAGAGGACGACGTGATAACTGGGCCATATCAATGCAGTTTTATGCTTGAAAAATTTACCATCGACCAGATTAACACCTTACGTCAAATTCGAGAAAAGACACAAGAATCAAAAATTGAGACAAACTATCTGTTTGTCGACTACAAAGTCATTTTTACAGCTCCTTTTTTTGAAATGTGTAAATCTATGTCTTAGTTTGTTGCCCTTTCGAAACTTATAAAAATCCGACAAATGAACCAAGTTGATATTCAACTCTTAGCTAAAAATTTAAGGGATATTTTTGAGCCTTTCAGTACCAAACGTGGTTCCAGGCAAGGAGACAACCTTACTTGTGATAATTTTAACGTCCACTTAAAAGATGTTATTCTTGATGCAAATGAAGTTAGAATTGGCATGCTATACGCAAAGTAGCTCATCTTACTTGCTTATGTTAATTGCATTATTTTCAGGGGCGAACTTTGCGATCAATACCTTCCATCTTTGAAAAAGTCAAGAAAAAATCAATTAAAGTGGGTCTGGCAGTAAATTCAGTTTAATAAGTTAATAAGGGTGTCAAATTCACCTCTGAATTTCTTTAAACATTTTTTCTACCCAATAGTTAAACAAATACATAAGTTTTGAAGTTTAAGAAGCACTTTCGACTGGGTAAGCAGTTTAAAAACAAAGACACCTTCCAACGGACAAACAATTTTTCCTACAATACAATACAATTTTTCGTCATTGATAAAAAGCAGACGTGGAACGCTTGGGGTTTTCGAGAGGAGAATTCTTTTTTAAAGACCAATTTACACTGATGAAAAATACCAGCGTCGTTTTAACTGTAAGGTCTATAAAGTTTTGGTTGACATTGATATTGTTGCGTGTAGCAAACCTTATTGCTTACAACATATCCTAGATTGTGAGAGTAAAGGAAGATCCTCCAAATTGAAAAGTAATTTGAATGCAAACCTTATGACGGATCACGCAGAGGGAAAAGGCGTTAAAACTCATGAAAGGATCAATCGGAAAAAGGCATTTACAAATTAAGTGTTAGGAATTGGAGCAAAAATGCAGGAGATCGAAGCCCCTGAAAACCGATTTTACGTTCGTCTAATTAAGCAAATATTCCGTTATACTCACCCAGACAAAACGCTTATACCTTATGTTCAAAAAATTAAGATATTAAAAAAAATAATCCTAAATAAGGGACTACATATTGGCTAGTCACTTTTGAATATGAAAATGATAATAACATTTTTACAAATTGTAAAAATCTTGGACATATAAATCAAAGAAAAATTAAAGAAAAGTGTAATTAAAGTTTCTGTCTATGTAGCAAAAAATTTTGTCGCATTAAAATATAAATTTTAGACAAGAGATTTAAACCCATTTTTATATTGAAAATATATATATGCAGCCTCGAGTCAAAAAATATATTTTTTGTATAATTTTTTTTTTTTATTTAAAACAAAATTAATTTTGATATTAAAAAAAAGACGAATCTTAAAAAATCTTAAGAGAGCTAAAAACAAATTTAAATATTCAACATTTCTTTCCTGTGAGATAAAAAATGATCAAGAGGTTAATGAAAAAAAATTAAATTAAGAAGAGATTAAATAAAAGTCTTAAAACTTCCGGCTTACTGCTATATAATCGTTCAATTGTAGAAAAACGAATGAACTAACAAAAAAATTGTAAAGGCTAAGTTAGATTTTGTTCTCCAAAGATCAAGCATATATTTGTTTGCTTTGATTGTAAAATATTTTTTTCTTTAATTTTTTGTTTGTTTCCATTGGTATTTAATAAAGTGTATATTGAATTTATGGCCTAAGGGCGCTGTGTCATAATGTCTTTATAAAGCTCTACTTAAACACCTTTCTGTGTTTTGTGTTGTTAAAGGTAATTCTTTTTGCATTGTTGTAAAAATAAAATACGATAAGGACAATTGAGTTTTCTTTAATACGAAATATTTCTTTATTGTAGCCTTTAAATGGTTTCGAATTGCGAGGGATGTCTTTGAATTTTGAAGAAAAAATTTTTTGTAGACATTGTTTAAATAGTTCATTTTTATAAGTAATCAATGACAAAAATTATCATCAAACTGATCATCTTTAATCCTATTCAGTTTCATGGTTTATGTGATTTTATGCAATGGCGTATGAGAACTTAATATTTTTAAAATAAAATATTAATCATACGCATACTGTCAAATAGTTTAACAAGATAAAGCATACACACTTTATTTTAAACAATTAAAACAATTTTTTTTTGGAGTTTATACGTCATGCTTTAATTGCTTCAGAATAAATAATTTTTAAAAAGTTTCGTGTTAAAATATACACTTTAACAACATTTCTTAAAATCCCTCGTACTGGCAACCATGTCTTTCAGTGGCAGCAACGATAAATATCATAAGGCCTTTTATATTGTTACCAGTACTAACTTAATGTTATAGACACACACATTGATTTAAAAACAATAAATTTTTTTTTAAAACCTTTGCAACAACTTTAAGTACATACTCCTGACTAGTGCTTCTAGGTCTGTGTATACTTTCTGGCTGAATAAGTGTGCCTAAGATGCACTCAAGTGTTTTAAAAAACAAACTCGAACTGCGTAGGAACTAAAAAAAAGAAAACTAAAGAACAAGGCAAAATAAATTGTAATAAATATTTGCCTTTAAATTCATGCAGTAAAATTTTGTTTAAAACAATATATTTTACTATTACCTCGCGGAAAATGTCTGGGAATTGATCGGCGTACCCATCCTGTGACTGATGCGGAACATGAATAAAACAAAGCTTATATTAAATTTACCCAAAACCTGGGAAAGAACTAGAACCAGCTTATGTCTTAAAATACCAGTGACGTCAGTGTTTTAAGACCAAACTAAATTATTTGGAACTGTTATTACAAAATACATTTAAAGATAAATGTGATGTAGCTCTAATGCGTTTTAACCTGCCAAAATTAAGATTTGTGTTGATCCATCGCTAATCAAAGCTAAAGATATTCATCACTTTTTGATGGCCCTAGAAACCTATATTCTTGCTGTTACCAAATCATGCTCTTAAAACGTCAATTGAAAAAACTGTAGCAGATGAAACGTACCCATTTACCCTGTTGGGCATACTTACTATTCGACTCACTACAGCTCACATTTCAAGAATTTCACTTATCTTATCGCAAAGCTAAAGGTTTGTGCTAACGCAGCACGGTTGGTAGGTGGCAAAGAAATGTGCACCCAAAAGACAGAAACGGAATTATTTAGTCGACTTATCAAAAAACTCAAAGCGGCCATTCCTTTTTCCCCATATGTTCTACTGAAGCATGTGGAAGTCAGAGTAACCGTAACAGCAAAGTACTGAAAGCTATAGCTGTAAAGAAGAAAAGAGAGAAGTTAAGTTTTTATATTGCAAAAAAAAGAAAGAGATTAAAGCATATGAGTGAAAGGAAAGTTAAACGTACAAGACCAAAAATAAAATCCAGAAGTGTATCCAACGAAAAAGCGTATTTATTCAAAGTTGAGAAAAATATTTTCTTTAGAGGTTGGAGGGTAGTAAAAGTGATCCAAACTTAGTTTCTAAACAATGTGATCAGTGCAAATTCTGTTCAAAAAGAAGCTGCTGATAGACTTTCAGCGGAGTTGTTTAATACCATAGCTTTGCACGGCATATGTGTCAACTTTCCAGTACAATGTGGAATAATCCATGCAAAACTGCTGGAGCCTCACAGTTATGTGTCTCATGTTCAAAAGAAGTAGTATCGTGTTAATGACCTAAATTTAAAGTAAATAAAATATTTAGGCACTCTTAGCAAGAAAATAGGCTTAATTTACTCACCGCTAATATTATAACAATTCCACGCCCAACTCTACAAGGAATTCAAGAAAAGCCAACAAACTCCTGCTTAACATCTTTCTACTTGTTACGCTTAAGACAGCCCTAAATATTCCGAAATTTACAAAATTATCTACAAACTGATATCATTGGCAGAATGGCCCTTAGCTGTATACAGCCGCAATTTTCCGAGGCGAACCGCTTCAAACAGGACTTCAGACAAGAAGGCAAGCTATGCTGTGATCCTTTAAACATTCTTCTTAAAATGGTTACATCAGACGCAGTAGTGAAAAAATCTTACACAATACACCTCAAGCAAAGAATATTGTGACAATATTCTTATAGTAAGGCGATCGCAGACTGTGTTCAGCAGCTGTAACCTTTAAAGAGTCAAGAATGGAGCTGCAAAAGTCTGGTACTTAGCAAAATTTAAACTAACCAAATAGGTTATACTTTAGAAAGCAAATGTAGCTGAACATTATTCGGAAAAAATGTGTTTTAAGTTCTACTGAGAAGTCTGTTTTTAAAAAAAATTCTAACAGTTCATTCATACATGAACACTTTAAGATTCAACTTAAGTTTTTTTCTCTACCTCAATATTTATTGTAAAAATTATTTATAGGAATAAGGCAGTTTTGAAACCAAAGAAGTATTTTTACACACACAACAATAAAAATAGAAAAACCTTTTAACAAATGGCTTACTTTTAATTTTCTTAAATTTATTTTCTCTTTTTTTCTTAAATTCAAATGTAAATAAAACTTTTTTGTTTTTCCCCCCTGCAAAAGCATCATGTTGAATTAGCCATATTTCAGTCAGTACAATTTGTTGTCATATAAAGTGCCTACCTTGCATCATTGTTGTTTTAGTATTGTTTTGCTAACGTAAGCATGAAAGTGTTAAGTAAATTTACACTTTCCTAAATCATTTTAAAATTGAAAATGATACAAAATTGTTTGCTTGCAAAATAAAGTTACAAAAAAAAGATGAGTTAGAAAACAAGGAGCTAACAGATGAATATTTTGGAGAATTTTTTTATGTTGTCATCATATTTCTATACTTTTTTATAAACTTCTTAAATTATTTTTTTATGAATAGAAATGATAAATAAAAAAGAGAAGCATTTGTGTCAGATCAAATTTTTGTAAAAATACTTTTTTTTGAAGAAGTTCAAATATGTCAACCGCAGGCTTAATTTAGCAGGGAGAAAAATTTTTTAAAAAATATTAGAATTGTATACATAAAAATTGGCAAATTTTTATTTAGTTTATTTGGTTTTACTTGTTTTGTTATTCATACATTTTTACTGTGTGTATTTATATGCTTGTATGTATGACCCCTTTACTGTCAAAATTTGTTTATCTAACAATTTGAAAAAAACTATCACAATATAAGTTAAAAAATATTTTCTTAAATTCCTTTATTGGCTTAAGAAAAGAAAATTTTAAATAAAAAGAAATTGCTTTACATGACCATTTTAATTAATATTGAAACATTGACTGTTTGCAAAAACAAAAAATTCGGAAACTAAGGTAGCTGTTTTATTGACACGTTGTTTATCCCTATAATCTAACAAATTCTGCTTAAGAACATTCATGTGTTTTAAAGTAATTTTTTATAAGAAAATTTATATCGTTCTTATAACATAAAATTATCAAAATTAATTTTAAAGATGTAAAAGTCTGCCGCTTATATATTTAAAAAAAACTTATTTTAGGTGAACCGGTAAGAGGAATAAGCTGATTCTATGTCGGTGGATTTTTGCTCCATAATGCTACGCCCTGTTTTTTGTCCATTGTTTTAAACGCTTTTGCTTAAAAGCAATATGTAAAAGGGAATACAGAGACTGTTGGACCTATTCACTGTCTAAGGTCTCATTCTTGCAATAAATTTGAAAAATAAACCGGGATTGGCTACACGCTGACATTTGCCAAATGATTATAGCTTCTGATTTCCCTGGATTAAAATAGTTAACCTAGAATCGTTTCATAAGAAGTCAGTTTGAAGGTCAAAAAAAGATTTTTATATTTTCATTTTTTTTATTTTTTTTTGGGATAATGAGTGCTAAATAATTAACGATATTTGACATAGGAGGCGTTTAAAAGTCTGTTAGGTAGGTTGCCGAAGGTACAGTTTTACACTTTTGGCGTTCTGGGGCCAATTTATCACATTCGATTTGAATCGAAAATTTACTCGATTGATCGAGTTGTTAATGCTTTTAGTATAGGAATTCTTATAAGAATTGTTAAATTTCGATTCGAATCGAATGTGACGATTCGGCCCCTGTTTTGTAATATTTGAGGTTATAGGTCTAAAAGAAATGAAACCAAAATTTATTGACAACCGTTGGTGCCAAAGTCAATAACTTTGTTCAAAAATGGAATTTTTAAAATTTTTGGTATTTATTTGGGGTAATGAGTCTACAAATATGAAGTAAAAATTTATCGGCCTATAATTTCTTTTCTTATTTGGGGTTTTTTGAATTCTTTGCTTTTATGAGTCTTAAAATATAAAATTTACGACGGTTAATCCGCATTTTCGGGATTATAAATCCATATGTATAAAACTAATGACAACTGACTCAGATTTAGTTCAATAATCAATCAGGCGGTCAGAAGTAGACACTTTTTTTATTTATTTTTTGTTCTATTTTTTACTTATTTTCAATTTTGTAAATTTTTGGTCTACGTATAATAAATTAAAGTTGAGAACATGGCTGGGGGTGAAAGTCAACTTGGCAGTGAAAAAGTATTTTTTACATTTTCTGTCATCTTTGGGAAAAAGGGCCTGCAAATATGAGACTAACGATTAATCACCAAGATTCAGAGCGAAATCCATTAAGGCCTATAGAAGGTACTTTTTTGTGTTTTTTTTTTGGCGTTTTTTGGGTTAAACAAAATATGAAATTAGCGACTATTGACCCAGATTGAAGTCGTAATTCAATTAAGCCGTGAAAAAGCTCTTTTTTAATTTTTTAAGGTTATCAGTCTATAAGCGAGACACTTACGATTACTGACCCAGGTTAAAGTAAAAAATTCAGTTTCGGGTGTAAGAAAGTAACTTGGTCAGATTTTTGGTACTTTTTTTCATTTTTGCAATAGAAATACAGAAAAAAAAATTAACGCTAATGAATTCGGTGTGAAGTTAAAAGGCAATTAGGTTGTTGACTTGACAAGTTTTTACATTCTTGACGATTATGAGTCCAGAAATAACTAATAATAATAAATAATAATAATAATCTTCTATTGACCCAGAATAAAACCAAAATTATCTTGGTAGACAGAAGCTACATTTTTTACATTTTTTTAGGATTACGATACAATTTTTGGGTTAAGATACTAAACTAAAGGGTATTGGTACAGATTCAGAACGAAAGCCAATAAGGCAGTCAAAAAGTACTTTTTTAATTATTTTAAGGTTTTTTAATTTTTCTTGATTATGAGCCTTGGAATATGAAATTTCCAACTGTTGATCTAGATTGGGCCCAAAATATAAATTAAGCGGTAAAAAGTTATTAATTATAATTTTTTTTTTTTAATTTTTACATACTTTGACACTCTATACATACATGAAATTAATTATAATTGAACCAGATTGGGGTCGAAAGGCAATCAGGCAGTCGAACAGTACTTTTTTCATGTTTTTAGTACTTTAGTTCATAAGTCTAGATTAACTTAACTAACGTCTATTGACCCAGATTGAGGTCGAAGGCTAATAAGGCAATCAAAAAATACTGTTATAACTTTTTTGGGGTTACCAGTCTAAGAATATGAAACAAACGATTATTGACCCAGACTGAGATCGAACCTCAATTGGTATTCAAAAATTTTTTTTTAAATTAAGGCACATTTTGAATTTTTGGAGATTAAGTACCTTGAAGTATGAAACTGAAGACTATTTAACTACCATGAGGGCGAAAGTAAGTTAGGTAGTTAGATAAGTTATTATATTAATTTTAGTACTCCATTGAGGTTAAAAGTCTGTATACTTGAAAGTGATTTTTTACAGTTTTGGTATCTACTGGCATATTTTGAGATTTCGGTCTTAGCAACAGGGAACTAGGGTAAAAAAAGAATCTCTTAATCATGCTAACATATTTTGATTTAGAGATAATAAAATTAAATTGTTTAAAAATTTGTGCAATTTTTACTTTTTTTTTTAGCTTACTATCTTTTTGTTTTTTGAACGTCGCCTTAGTAAATATTTAAAATTTAAGAAGATCGAGAGAATATTGTAGAAATTACAAATGGAACGATAGTAATTTTATACTCTTATACCTATGTTAAAGGCATGTAAAAGGAAGCCGGCGCCTTCTATTGGTTTTGAACTGTATAGAATTTTAGGGCTTCGGTCACAGTAGAATATCATTTCTACTCATAAAGGACCCATGTTTTTTGAAAACTCTTGTTTGTTTCATAAAAAAAACTTCAATTTAATTTGAATTTTTCCAAAAATAACCGGACCATATAAACTGTTTAGTACACCGTTATAAGACATAATTTTTGCAAATGTGTTGCATTTTGCTTGAAGGAACTGAATTACCGAAATTGTTTAATACATAAGAATACGTTACAAAAACTTAATATTTGTCCTTTGACAGTGCAAAAAACATTATTTCTTCTAAATAACATTCCCAAAAATTGGGTGTAATGCCAAACTGCTAAACGTCATCAGTTTATGTCGATTCTCACCATCCTTAGGAAAACATATATAAAACTCAAAGCTTTTGTCTCTCATATTAATTTACGCTAATAAGTTAGACATATAAATAAAAACGATTTAAAATAACAAAAATTCCATTTAAATCTTCCTTTTTTATTATTATTAATACCAGCTAATTGTGCATAAATTTAATTTTAAGCATTTGCATACTTATGGCAAAACACTATAATCCTAACAAAGTTCTAAATTCTTTAGAGCTTATTTTTGTTAGAACTTTGAAAAATAAATATTTTTAAAATAAACACTTTACAAAGCTGAATGCTAAAAGTGTCCTTAATATATTTAAATGTTAATATTATTCATTTGAATTCATTTAAAAAGGGAGATAAAATATAAGTCAGTTATTGTAATGATAAAATTAGATGGGAATTTCCCATACGTTACTGCAGGCTTTGTAATGTTGGTTTCAGAACCAATAAAAAACACTGGGGAATTGGTAAATAAAAGAACTAAAATACAAACAATCGAATAACACGTATTTGTTTTAAAACAGAAAATGCCTTTAGACTTTTACTTTTACAAAAATTTAAGCACAACATTGTGGCAGGTCATACGGGCAGCAGGGGAATAGTAAAACAAAACAAATACTTGCATTTTCTTGGGGAGTGGAAAATAACAAAATTTTTCAAAAAAAAAATTATTTTATGAACCCTCTTTTAGTAATGATAATAATAATTTAAAACGTGCTTATTAGTTAAAAAATAAATAAATTTTAAAATCTTATATTATTAGAAGTATGTCCCTGTTTTTCCCCAAAGCCTGGGCTTAGTCCTTTTTTCTTACCATTTCTATTTTTTTGTACAATTTTGTGTTATTCCTTGTGTGAGTTATATCCTTAAGGCAGTTGTGGTAGCTCGTGTTTTGATAAAATACGTTTAACTTTTTTCTATTTTTCTTTTTGCTTTTAGTTGTTAACCGTTTGCCTTCTTCCTAATACTTGAAATGTATTTCCTTTTTGTGAAAATTCGATTATCCTTACTTGTTTATTTGATTGTGAAAGTCAGTATGAGAATGTGTGTTTGCCTTTAATTTTTCCTGTTTATGTTATTGTTATCGTTCTTCATTGTTTGCTTAATTTGTTAAATGTTTTTTTTTTCTCGATTTGCCTTTACGCTATTTTTTTATTGTGTAAATCTCTTTTGCCTTGCAATAGGCTGCTTTTTAATATGTTCCCTTAATACATTTTTCAATGAAAAAAAAGGATGCCCTAAAAAGTTTGTTTAAGCATTTAGAGCCTAAATAACTACTTCTAATAGTTTTTGATTTCTTTTGTTATCATGAGTTAAAACGATAGATTTAGGGATTTTTTGCTAAAGGGGTAAAGGACTTATGTCAAAGAGGTCATTTACAAATTCGAATTGCTTTGCCTTTTGTTTATAACTAAACCATTTTTTTGAAATAATTTAAGGTTTATTGAAGAAATTTTTCCAATATTTTTTTTTATAAATCAGCATATATTAAAAGTTAATGAGAACTTAAATTTAAATTTAATGTTTAACTTCATTTAGTTTCAATGGCTCCGCTGCCCCATTTTGCCCAAAATATCTTGTATTGTTTTATTTATTGGCGCAATTTTTAAATAATGATGGAGCAAAGGAGCAATTTAAGGTTTGGTGAATACGGGGGCGTAAAACAAACAGTGCCAGAGCAATGCCTTTAAGGTCTACATGCTTACTCCAACTTCAAGCACTGCCGGGTGCCCCGGTAGATCAGTGGTAAGTGCACGAGTCTACCAGTCTGGGGGTTCTGGGTTCGATTCCCACCAGAGACCCTGGTAAGTTTGCTTCATTTTCTGTCCTTTCTTTCTTTCTTATCCTTCTCTAACTTCTTCTTTCCTTCCATCTCAACCTATTCTATCTGCCTCTCCAGGTAACACAAAGGGATCAAATTAAGCGGACCCAAGTGAGCTGTATCCTTTCTTTAACGGCTGCCTATTCTACCTAACCTAACTAAGCACTGCCTTATCTGCTTTCTATAGTACCCATGATTCAGAGGCTTAAGTAAGCATGGATAGTATCAGTGTCTTTTGGAGGGTGATTTTTGTTTGTAGGGAAGTGGCTTTACTTTTAAACTGCTTACTTAGTCAAAAGTAGCATCTATTGGCCAATATTGTTCCTCTTTTTAACTTTGTTTTGTGATTGGTAGTATCGTGGTAAATAAAATCGTTGTTTTTTTAAATTTCCCCTGTCGGCCAAACCCACTTTGGCTGATTTTTTCTAGACTTTTTTAGAGATGGAAGCTACTGTTCGCAATGTTCGCCCCATGATGTCGATATTGTCAGCATAAGAAAGTAACATATGCTGTTTTGTGAATAGGGCGCCAGTTCTATTGACATTTGCGTCTCGTAAAACCTTGAAAAGCTGTCTTTTTGTCTGAAACCTCGTTTGGAACTGAAGGGCTTAGAATTATTCCTGCTTGTCTTATCTGTGTATCAGTGAAGGTCATCCTGCAGAGTTGTACTAATTTTGCAGGGATACTAAACTTACTAGACCTTCGAACATATGGGGCTATGTACTTAGTTAAGCTTTGAAAAGATGTCTAAATACAATGGGTTGCCCTTATAACAATACGAATAAAACAACAAACCAATATTTGATAATTAGTT
This sequence comes from Melanophora roralis, assembly GCA_963583895.1. Lineage (NCBI taxonomy): Eukaryota > Metazoa > Arthropoda > Insecta > Diptera > Rhinophoridae > Melanophora > Melanophora roralis. The sequence continues at coordinate 95,267,957 of OY757188.1, read as the reverse complement.
AATTGATAGTCTCAGAAGAAATATTAAGATAGTATTAGAACTATGATGGTATAGAACGTTTAAAAAATTTTATACTTTATCTACCATTTTGATTAAATTTACGAACCAATGCAAAAAGAAAAACCAAATCCTATTATTATAAATATAATAAAACTTTTTACTTACTTATAATATTATTGTATTCAAAAATATTTATTTCTTTGTTTTTTTTTTTATTTAAGATGTTTCTTAACTTTTTTGACTGTAAATTTGAAAAAACATCTCAACTTCGGAAATTGCTTGGTTTTTTCACAAAAGGTAATGGAGCGAGTGGCATGAAATTCATACATATGTATGCATGTATATGTGTGTGTAAGGTTTTTATTCGCATATTTTTAAGCTCTTGTATACCATTTGAGTTCACCTGCATGAACGTTAAATATGGGGGATTTCATGTCAAGTGACCCAACTTTTTTTTTCGATTCGAAAGAAATTTTGACCAAAGTTAGTTCTTGCAGAGAGTAGCTTAGACACAATTTTTTAACACGATCGGTCAAGAACTCTCTGAGCTATAGGGGTTCAAAATTTGACGTTTTCGGCAAATAGGTGTTTTTTCTCATTCATGTAGTTTATTACCTTTTGCTTTTAACAAAATTCGTCCCAAATACTTTCGATAGCTTTTTTTTCAATCTTCCAGAAAAAAATATTTTTAAAATTAAAAAAAAATTTTTTTTATTTTTTTTTATAAAATAATTAGAAAAAAAAATTTTTTTTTCCAAATGAGCCCATTTTTTTTTTTTTTTTTGCTCAAAAGAAAGCTTAGGTCTTCCCTTTGAAGAGCATGGAAGTCGCTTAGTGGGATGCGAGTGGGATATGTATAAAAATTAATGTTTTGTAACTCAAGGTAGAGGTTTTCAAATTTTCGCGTATATTCTATTTTGATTTTTTTGCTATTTATGTAAAACTATCTCTTAAGCAAAAAAAAAATATTTTATGCTAAGAAACAAAATAATTTAACTTTGAGCAAAAAAAAATGGGCACATTTGAAAAAAACATTTTTTTTCTTTGGCCCAAATTTCTTTCCAATCGAAAGACATCGGTTTTAAAAGTTGGGTCACTTGACATGAAATCCCCCATATATATTTTCGTTGTTTGTTTGTGATGATTGCCCCAGGTAAGTGATTCTTAATAATCACACTAGCACAGACTCACAGCCAATATTGTTACATATTTTTTTATTAATATTCTACTGTTGCTGTTTTTTTATTACTGTCATTAGCACCATTAAATAGAATTAAATTATAACAAAATTTTTTGTAACTGTAGAATGTTAAATTTTTTTTTTGCTAAAGCATATCAGGCCACAATTTAAAAATCACTAAGGACAAGCTCTTTTATTCAACTTTTTTTCTGCTAATGAAGGCTTTTAAAAAGTTAATTTAACTGACATATTTTGTAAAAATTGTTTAGCTCAGAGCAAATTTTGATAAATAAATAATTCAATTTAAACTTTATTTTATTATTTCTGCTTGCATTTGCCTTCCCGAAGCAACATTTTTTTTACATAATATTTAATAACATTCTAAAGTTTTTGAAAGTTTGCTCACTGCAAGATTTGTTAAAAAAATCGAAATAAATATATCTCTACTTAAAAAATTTATATTATTTGGACTTAAGTTTAATCTTGAACTTCTGTTTAAAAAAAGTTTAGTCTCTCAGACTATCCAGTATTATTGCCTCTTGCCAGGTAAAATCAAAAAGTCAATAAGTTGTGATCTACGGTGTGTATAAGTAATTTCCCCAAAGGTATCTCAGCCGTCAGTAAAACTTCTCCATTTAAAATATTAAAACTTCAATCTGTAAAATATAAAAAGCTTAAAACAATTTACAATTTTATTATCGTTTGATTTAATTTTGGCATCAACAAAAATTGGAAAATAAAGCAACTATAATGTATTTCGTTCATCTATCTAATGACCTTTTTATACATATTTAATGCACAAATACCCTAAAATTATGCGGAAAATAAATTCATATCTTTTGCTTTTGATTTATGTTAATTATAAAAAATAATTGCTGCTGATGACTTTAAGACTTATAAAATTAAGGAAGCCACAATAACATCTTTAGCTAAAAAATACAGATAAATCCGTAAAGTGATACCTAATTTGTAAAAAGAGTTATAACCAGGGCAACCAAAAATATGCAAAATCATAATTTTTTTTGCGTCGCATTAACCTATAATGTTGTTATTTATCTGTTTCAGAAGTTTTGCTAAATTTTGGCATCGATTTGTGGGGCATATTTTTATATATTTTGCATTAAACAGCATATTTGGTATATTTTTTCTTTAAGAGCTTATTTTTCAATAAAAACATTTTTAAAATTTTATATTTTATTTGAAAAATAAACCGTATAAATCTTTCGAGTGTTCATTGTCAAGTTTGGTAGGTTTTATTTTTTTTTAATTATTTATTTTGAAGCGAATCCTATTTTTTTTATCCGTTTCAGAGCATTCAAAAAATTTTAGCATAAATTTTTTTAAGACATATTTTTGCAAACTTTGCATATAGCAGCATATTTTGACATATTCTTTGCTTAAGAGCATATTTTTGGTATAACACGTTCCTCAATTATTTTTTCAAATATTGTATATTTAGTTAAAAAAAATACAAAAACCTTTCAAAAATTCATTGTTAGCTTTTTTTATATTTGGTTGTTTATTTTAAGGGAAACCCTTTTTGGTTTCTTTGATTTGAAAAAAAGCGATACTTGACTAGTTTAAAGACCATGAATTTAAACCTGTTTAACATAATAACTATTTTTCTTAACACTAGGATTTTTTATATTAGAATACATTGAAATTGACATACACACTTATTTTGGTATATGGATACATTTTCTAAAGGTATAACATTTTGTAATAAAATTTTCAAATATTTTAGATTTAGCACTTTTTTGTAAAATTTTCTTTAACAAAATATTTTTAAGTTTATATAAAAAATTTGTTAATATTATAATCGTTATTCAAAAAGCCAAAAGCTTGTTTAAAAACCAATATAACAAATATAATAATTAACTGAAATAACCTCCTGATGATGCCACACAACTGAGGGGCGAAATATTGAAAAATTTGTACAAAAAAATAAATATAAAAATAGACCTAAAGCTTAAAAAAATAGACTTATTTATAATTTTTGTTCGTTACTTTTTTAACGCAAATAGATTTTAATTGCTCTCAATATAAGTCTTATTTTTAAAGCGTATATTTTTTGTATATAGAACCCTTTTTAAGAGTATGGTTTTGGTCGCCCTGGTGATAGGTATTAAGGTTTCGAATAATTATAAGTAGGCAATGTTATTAAATTGCTCTAATTTAACAAAATCAATTCTATGTGTTTTACGTTATAGAGAAACGAAGTATCTTTGAAATTAAAAAAAGTCTAAGGAAGTAAAAATTGTCCCTTTCCTTAAAGACAGAACCATACTTTGTTAAATCCCGAATATAAATTATAAAAATCTTTTACATAAAATTAATCACTTAACTATCGTATTATTTACATTTAATTATATTAATGCAAGTACCGAAAACAAAATTTATTTTGTCCACTTAATAAATGACTTTATTATGCTCTTTTAAGAGTCCAACAAACCAATAAACAAAAATAGCATAAGACATAAAGAAAAAGCTTTTGCTGATTATTAATTTATTTTTGAACAATATTTGCTATTGACTCTTTTAATTTCAATTTACTTAAGGAAACAGAAAGGATGACAACATCGAAAATACGCATACAACAGTAAGAAATACACAGCAAAATTTAGGTGCCAAGTACTGGTATTCTTAATAAACATCGAAAATACGCATACAACAGTAAGAAACAAACAGTAAAATTTAGGTGCCAAGTACTAGTATTTTAAATAAACAAGAAGACAATAATAGAAAAATCCTAATAAAATATCAAACACTTGTGTAAATACTTATAGTCAGGCTAAACAACGGAAAGCACAGAACATTAAAATATCCTTTTGTCATAAACAAGAACAACAAGTAAAAGGGTAAAACTTTTAAAGACACTTTTAAAGTAGTTCTTTGGTTTAATTTGAGTAAAATCAAATTGAGTAACAAAGAAAAAAAATTATACAATGATAAAAAATCAAGAGTGAAGAAACTTTAGGTATAAATAGAAATATAAATATAGTATTATTATATATCACCAACTTAGCAACATGCATAGAGAAAATTAGCTCATATATCTGTTTGTTTTGACTAAACAATTAGATATCATGTGGCCAAAGCACATAAGCATAATTATTCACCAGCAACTAAGTGTTCACATAAACCTAATGGGTATATCATTCTCTGAATTGCAATAAGGCTAATAGTTAACCCACAATAGAATTACATTAGTGAGAAACCATAAGAACAAGCAATATTTCCCCTAAATTTCTTGCACTGAAGTTTTTAAAAGCAAAAATATCAATTTAAAAAAAAAAGAAAAAGGGAACCAAACTCCATATTGAATTTATGATGTGCCTCATATGGCGCCTAACAAGCCGCGACAAAACAGCAAAGAACCGTTTAAAGAAACAAAAATGAGACAAACTTCTGAATTGTCTTTTAGAAAGGAAAAAACACACACACACATATAAAAAAAAAATTCGTGCTTGTTATCTGCTGTTGCTTCTGCTTTTAATGGCAATCGAGCCGCTGTTTTATTTTTTTTTTCTTTTGTCGTTGTGTATGAAAATGTGTTTTGTTCTACTTTTGTTTTAAGGCTGAAATGGAAGCTGTAGATGATGATGATGATAATGACAACATTGAAAATGTGTCACGTTCTCCAAAATTCGTCATATGGTATATTTCACACAGATATGGGATAAATAAAAATAAAAACAAAAAAGGGAGACAACAACCAGCAACAACAAACAAACAAAAAATTCTAATGCAAGAACAAATTTTGCTAGTTGGACCTTGGAGTACTGCAGTTCCATTTTGATGGGTGAGACCATTTTTCTTATGTTGTTACTTATATATTTTAATTTTAAAAGCTATGATTCAAATGATGTTATAATTTTTTAAAGGTTTAATTAACGACAGATAATGAAAGAACACGATACTTCTCATAAAGACCAATAAAAAACTGTGTCGGGTATGACTCTAAGAAGTAGAGTTTCAAATAACTTAGACTCCACGGGATTTTTTATTTACTCTTTGGCTTAAAGCCTTTTTAATCGTGTTAGATTTTAAATTTCTATAAAAAACCCAAGGACTTTAACTATAAGATAATTATTTTTTAATTTTAAATTAACAAAATCATTAAGAAGTGAAGTACACCATCTTGATTAAATTTTTTGAAAATCACGTGCCTATAACATGTTTAATTTTTTTGGTCCCCTAAAAAGTTATTAATATTTTTTTTATATTTTTGGCTGCAGAAGTGGTTATATTTTTAGTTTTTTTTAAAAGTCAATTTGGTTATGGTCATTATGACTAATTTTACCCCGGCGTTGGGGGCATCGGTCTCTTTTTTAAATTGATTGTGGTGCTAAAACTGTATTTATTTTCTTTACGACATTTTCAGTAGCTAGAGATATTTAATCTCTGTAAATGTTTTTAAATCCAAATCAGTCGTGCGGATATTGTACTTCGTGTTACACTTGCGCAAAGTTCGAAAAGGTATGTAAATATGAACTATCCCCGCATACATATGTAAGTGTTTATTAGATTTAAGCTAGAATAAGCTTTTTTTGTTAACTTTTTAATAAAAAAATTTTTTGTTAAAAAATAGAAAAATATATGTAATTTTTTAATAAAATCTTGTTTTATTTCAATAATAAAGTTAGACTCAATCTTAAGTTTATAAATTTTTTCATGAATATAAAATACCCCGGTTTAATAAGGAGGTCATTCAGACCCAACCCCCATTTCCATGTAGCCGGGCTTATAAAAACTTAAAAATTTTAATTATTTTTGTCAAAAAAATTGAAACGAAAAATAACAATTTTTTTACCAAAAATAATAATGATTTTTTGAGGTATATTTTTAGGCATTATTATTTTGATCCCTGCATAAATTTTATAAAAAATTAAAAATTTATAAAAATCTAGAATTTTACGTAAAAAAACTTGTACAAAAAAAGTCAAATATTTATTGTGTCACACTTTAGTTTTTTAAAATCAATTGCTTTTCAAATTGTTGGTCAAATACCAAAAATTAATTTTTGATTTTTTTAATATTTATGTCTTAGCGAAAATAGTTGTTATATTAAAGTCCACATTTAAACAAAAAAACATAATTATTTCTGCCAAAAAAAAAAAAATAAATAAAATAGAAAAAATAATAGTCAAATTATGACAAAATTATAAAAACCAAAAAATTAGTTAAATTTATTTTTTTGAGGGTTTTTCTCATGGCATCGCTTTTACGGTCCCTGTTTTATTCTGTTGAATATTCTACGATACAAGCACAATGTATTTGATAAGATTAAATACATACGGTAAAAGGGAATATTTTATAATTTCGTGACCATGAATTAAAAATTTATGTATTGTAGGAGTCATACAAAACCATTTTAACACTCTCGTGAATGAAGATGACTGAAGCTTGTTCACGCACCTATCTCTATTGAAATTAAAATCCGCCGACAACAATACCAACAATAGTAAACATTGATTGAATGACTATAGCAAAACAAAATACGCGTTAGTTTTGTTAAATACATGACTTCGAAAAAACAGGACTTCAAACAGAAAAATGTTAATAGCAAAAAATGGAGCGACAAAACCGCAAGTTTTCTTTTTTGCATTAACAAATTCAGATTTCATTCTTTTATAAAATACATGATTTAAAACCCATTCTTAACTAACTTAGAAGTTATGGTTCACGAAACATCAAAAATAAGCCAATTTTAGACCTTTTTTAAAAAAAATCGTCACAAATATTTTCATGTATATATTAAGATACCTGAAATTGAAGCTTCTATTCTTAAAATAATACTTTGTTAACGTTAAATTTGGAAATTACGGACTCGTTTAATGCAAAAGTTTACTTTTTTCGCTTTTTAAAAAAATTGCAAAAAATTTTTAACTTTGACACGTCACTACGGAGTTAGCTGACAAGATAAATGCTTGAAAATTAACACAGTGATGTAGAATTTTACCTAGTTTTTTTCGATACCAAACATTAATACAAAATCTTAATTTTAAAAATTAATTTAAGCGTCACTTTTGAACCATTTCAACCCACAGTGCATTGTTTCGGAAAAAAATTTATTAAATTGTTGTAATATATAGCGGGTACGAATTTTTAAAAATATTATTGAAAAAATTGAAGATCATCCTGTATACTTTATTTGAAACTATTTCCAAATTAAAAATTATATATTAACAATATTGTAAGCTTACAACATAAGTACATTGCATAATGCCATAGCTATACTACAATTAAGTAGGGTATTTTTATGTTAGGATCTCCACTTTGTTCTAACCAAACAAGTACATGGCTGACAAATACTTCAAATTTTATGGGTAGTTGGCTGTTGGCATCGCTTGACAAAAATAAAATCTAAGGGATTTTAAAAGTCCCACATGTACATACATAATGGTTGATAAGTGCAAGTACACAAGTGCCTAAGTCTACCTCCAAGTGGTATCAACCGGGCAACTTTCGGTAATATACCGGAAGGCCAACAGACATGGCTAAGAATAAAAACAATCTGTCTTGGGCTAAATAGTGATCAGTATTTCTGGTCTTGTTCAAGGCAGGTTGTCCTTGTTGCGTTGTGTCATATCCCTCACCCGGTGGCACAGCAATACAAGCTTTAAAAGGGTACCAATACCTTAACTGTGTAAATTGAATATTGGGAGGAATGAAACGGATGAAGATTTCCGAGGCTGACCAGAGTCCTATCTGGTACCACGGGATCAGTTAGCCCCATTTGCTTACCAAGTGCATGAACTGAAGATGGTGAGGTCCCCTTCGGGGGTACACGTGGTGGCTGTGGTTATCCCCAAGCGGGGACTGTAGATCGAAAGTAAACAACTGGGGTCCGACCCTGTACGGGCCCCAGAGTGACCGTGCAAGCGGCCTATGTGAACTAAAGGTTCAACAGTACAAAAGTTTCTAGAGTTTGGCGGATCTAAAACAAGATCTAGCCTAATAGTAGCAAATAAATGAGAAGGCCGGCAGAGCACTTGGAAGCATGTGGTGTTCGGTCCTGACTGGAGGTAAGAAGATTATGTAGTGTTGATGATGGTAGACACAAATGATCCTAAGTTGGAATTAATGAAGTGGCGTTTCCTATAAACAGAGCTGGGTGGTCGGCATCCGTAGTGGGTGTGGCTGAGAATCATAATCTTTCTTGCTTAAAGTTGGGGCTGTTACACTAGTGTGTGGATATTTGTGGTCGGTGCGGATCTGTTTTGGTATGAAAAAGGTGAGACCAAAACTAGAAACGCAAAGAAAGAAAAACGGGTTTAGATAGCCCAAACTCTTCACCAAGGTGTTCTGTTGTGGCTACACAGAGTCATAACAGAGAAATTGGTACCTAGACTGCTTGAACGAACCGAGCTTCTAGGGGCGTTGGTGGACGCCTAATTTCACCCTGTGTTAAGAGCACTGTGGGGTTAGGCCAACATGGCAGGTATCCACAATAATCTAATACACATCTGTACATACATAATCATGTGCATATAAGTATGTAGGTTTATGTTACTCAAAGTATGTTACAATTATTGTTCTTTTTTATTTTCTTTTTTGTTTTATTATTGTTTTTGTAACTTCAGTCTTTGTTTATTAATACTTTAATTTTTCACAGGGGATTTGTTTTCCTGTCGCTCATATAAACAAACATATTTATAACAATGACAAGAACAAGAATAAACATTTATAGTTAATGAGTTAGAATAATACATTTCTACATATGTATGTATATTATAATTCACATATGAAAACTCATACATAATCATTACTAAAACAATGTTATTGTTTTTTGTGTCTTTTATTTGAAGGATTCGTTCGTTCATTCATTTATATATTTTACTGTTAAGGACACTTGTCTGCCTATTTTAGTAACTTTCACACATAGTTTTGTAACAATATGTTCATATATATGGCTATGTGTGTGTACATTGTATACACATACTTACTCATAAATTGAAATACTCTCGTAAATACTAATCAGAGTTTTAGTGATTTGTTTGCTTCCAAGTAGTTGTATGTCTAAGTATTTAAGTAGACTGACGGGCTTCCATAGTAACGGCCAAAGTTTACCAGAAAAGTGTAAAAGTTGATTTTATGATCTGAGTTTCGGTCAAACTTCTTAATACTTTTTTAATCTGTGAACTTTTACCCATCAATAATTATGTGTTTTTAGTTTTTTTTTCTGGTAGTTCCTGTTATAAGAATTTTATTGTTTTATTTTATAGCTTTGGTTTATGGAAAATTTTTCTTGCGGAAAGAAATAAAACTTTTGATTGATTATACGAGATTAAAAAATAATGAATATTTTTTTATTAATAAGGACAAGAAACACTTGTTCACTTAAGTTTCACTCTGCATTGATGCTAAGTCAGGGGCGGGTTTAGGTGAAACCGCAATTTATCAATTAAATTTTGAAAGGCAACAAGGTACCAATAATACAAAAAAATTGTATGGGTTGTTAAAGAAACTAGTACATCTTTTGAAAAAATTTATCCCAGCTTAAATGCAGTTTCTCTGAAAACTACCCCCCCCCCCCAAAGCTCAATCTAGAATCCGCCCAGTGCTAAGTAATGGTTTAGAGTTGAAAAAAGGGCGTCATTTGAGTTAAAAGAATTTCTTCTTGTTCGTTGATTTTTAAATTTAATATAGAAAAATTTAAACAAAAACTAATAAAATGCTTTTTTATTTTAAAATGTTTGAAGCCTAACGATATTTATAAATCAATAGGAAATTTATTGTATTAATCCTTGTCAAAGCCTTTGTTTCAGGAATAACTTTTTCTTGCTACTCATTGCCACATGGCTATTATTGGTCGCAAACAAAATCTAAAATACTTCAAAGTTCTTGCGTAATTGAACAATTATTTAAAAAAAAAACTAAACTTAAAAAATCAAACAAAATATATTTACCCCTTGAAAGCAAAGCAAATAAATGGAAGAAAAACAAACATAAAAATTAATAAAAACAGAAAAAAAAAATAAAAAGCATGAGTTTGTTAGTAAAAATATTTTGTAGCAATAAAGTTGATAAAATAAAACTCAAGCACTACAACAACTATAAAAATATAAAATAGTTCTTGCCAAAGTCTGTTTATATTGGACGTTAGTAAGTCCATTGTATTTAACCCTCTCTCTCTCTCTCTCTTCGCCCCTATTTTCTGGTTATAAGTACTTGTATGTACTTACGATACTACGACAGTGTGCCAAACACAAACAAAACCAAAGCAAAAAAAAAAAATTAAATAAAAATTTAAAAATAAAATGTTAAAATGTTAGAGAACTGGGGAAAAATACTTTATTAAAAATACAAACACAAAATGAATTTGTTGTAAAACCACAATTAGAAGTCAACGACATTGAATGCTTGAATAAATTCACACAAAAAAATAAACAAATGTTACAAATAAAATAAAAACACACTTCAACTGCAATTTAATGGTTATTGGAATTACCATCTAATACAACTGCATGGGGCCAGCAACAGCAGTTATCATAGAGCAAATATTGTACCAATGCAAACAAAAGAAAATTTTATACTTATTAAAAACATCACTGGCTTTATCAGATAAGGACAAACCAATTTTGATATAATGTTGCAGAATTGTAAGAATTGTGTTTTAAGAAGGAAGTTGAAAACTAAAGGGATAGATGTGTTTAAATTTACTTCATTCATAATTTGTTTAACTAGTTTTTCCCACTAACATTTCCACCAATTTAGGAAAAACTCTGCTCTATTAAAGACTCTAAGAAATTTAAACCTTATTTTACTTTTAGTTTTAAAAAATTTTAAACGTTTAGTAAAATTTACTACAATTTTTGTAAATAAACATGATTTTAACTATGCTTAAATATTCACAATAATCAATTTTTTTAGCATGTAAGAGCTTTTAATTTTGCTCACCTACACATTTAAGCATAATTTTTTGTTAACATTTATTTTAATGTTTGGACCATGCCCATTGTCTCCACAATACCATTAAAGGGCCATATTTGTCATACAAAAGAAATAAATATTTTTTTCTTGCGGATATTTTTCTCAAAAAAAGGTATTAAAAAATTTACAATAAAAGATATATTGATAGTGCACCCTTTTATTTTGATTAGTACCCTGTTGAACTTGAAAGGACTTTCGAATTTTATATAAAGAAAAATTTTACACAAAGCAAACATAACAAAAATTTTTTTGATTATATAAAAATAAATTAATAATAAATTTCTTTTTTAATGTGGGTAGAGGTTCAAATTTAAATTTCACGGATAATATAACAGTTTTCGACAAAAAAACAGCTGTTCAATATATCCAATTTATGGTTTTAAAGTTCCTTTATTTTAACTTTTGAAACTTATATCTCGATTGATCTAAATTATTACTTAAAAAAACAACTTTTATATAATTAAAAAAAAAAATTCGAAATATAAAAAATTCTGCAAAAACAATTTCATCCTTCCTCCTTTTTGCACTTTTTAAGTAGTACACAACAGGTGTTTATTATTCGCTTATACGGTTACTTTCAGTATAAAAAAAATAGTCTGAGTCCCAATTTAAATTAAACCAATTTACTCAGAACCGCTTTTTTAGTCGATTAAAGGACGCCCATCCATACATCTTTTATCCGGCTTAGTATCCGGTAAATCTTGTAATGAAGGTTAAGTTGCATTTTTAAACACGTAAATAAAATAAGTAACAAACAAAGCGGAGGCATATTGGCGCTTGGAATTACCGATTCTACGGAGATGTCAGTCACGACGACGCAGTGGTCGAGTGTGCATTGCGCGTTCGCTGGGGAGACACAACAATTTTGTTCAAAGTATTCAGCAAATACGTGATGGACCGAGTGTTAATTAAATTTGTTCGTAGGTGCAGAGATTCCACGCCACTGCTCCAGCTATGAATGTTCCACAACCAGGGCCCAGTTAATCTTGAAGAACTCTCGAAAGCATTGAACTGGTTGAAAGCAGTTTACGTAAAAGTCCACAATTTTCAAAACAGAGAAAAGCAGCCTCACTTGGACTTTCAAGAGCGATTATTTATTAAATTTTTTTTAAGGGTCTCAAATTTCTTTCTTTAAAAATTCAAATCATTATAGAACTAAAAGAAAGTGACTTTGATTTATGCAAAATTTTTTCTGAAACAATGTTAAGGCGTTTTCGCACTGTAATTTCATTTTTGAAACGACGAAGCTCGATTTTACTTAAACGGCCACGTCAGTAAGCAAACCTGTCGTTTCTGGTCTTCAAGAATCCACAACCCCTTGATTAATGTACCGAGAGCAATTGCATTGCACCAGGATAACTGTGTGGTGAGCCTTATCCACGCATAAGCTAATTAGACTACTTTTTTTTCAAAAATTCTCGAGGCCAGGCGACGATTGTCAACCTTGAAATTTATTGATGCTTCAATGAGTTTGCCTCAGGAAAAGTGCCCCCAAAAAACTGATCAGTCGCTTTGGAGACACCCTTGGCCACTCGGGTCGCCCTATCTAACTCCCATGGATTGTTTATGGTGCTATCTCAAGGAGAGGGCTTGTTTCTTTAAAGGAAAATATTCGTCGAGAAATCAGCTCAATTAAACCAAGTTTACTGCACCGTATTGCACAAAACACAAGGCTCCGTTTTGAACAGTGTGTTCAACTCGACAGAAGACATGTGGATGATGAAGACATCTGTACCACTTACTCTCAAAAAATTAAATTCGCGTTTCCATTTTATCGGTCAATGCTTTTAATTAAACTTTGTGTCAATCATTACGATTTGTATTTAAGTGTATTTAAGTTTAAAAATGTTAATCTGCCACCAGACACCCTCTATTAAATGCTTGCATTCAAAGGCAACAGTACAGCCCTTATTTAAGCAAGTTTGTCCACTTTTTTGAAGATATTGTAGGCGAGTGGTTTGCGTGTCCTTCCAACTTTTATAAGTTTAGACTTGTGGCCTTAATTAAGAACTTTACATTTAGATGCAACTTAAAGATTTGTTGTAATAAACAAATTAATATTTTTCTACATAAATTTGCAAAAAATATATGTTTGATTTAATAGATATTCCAGTGTTTTTATTTATTTCTTCACAACAAGATTTTTCAATTTCAAAAAATACGTGTCATTTGTATAATTAAATACAATATTAAATAAATTAAAGTTTGAAGTCTTTTTTTATTTTTTGCCTTGAAACTTATTTAATGGGAAGACTTTTTCTAAGTTTAAGTAAAAGTTTTTATTTCTTGATTGTTATATGTTCTATATGCAAGTAAAGTTCCTTTATTTAGTTCTTTGTATATGTTTTCACAACTAAGTTTGAGTATTTTCTTTTGTACAAGTGTTAGTCAGTTGTTTACAAAATACTTAAGAAAATTATTTACTATGCAGCATGTTGGTGGCATACAATTTTTATAAGTACTTGGTAGTAAAAGTATATGAAGTATGAAAACTAACTTTATGCCAAACAAGCAAACATTTCGTTAACAAATAATTTAAATAGAGAAGGAGTTACAACATGAGTTTGAAATTTGTTTTTTTATTGTTGGTCTACTTGAAAAATAGTTTCAAGGATTGGTCAATTTGCACAAAGAGAGAGTCTAGCAATTATGTTACTTTTTTTCTTCTTTTCTTAATTCTTGTAAAGTTGAAGAAGTATTTTAGGTAATGGTATCTTTATACTAAAAAGTAAATAGTAAAATTTTTATATGTCTTTAGTCCAAATATCCCACATATGTTTTTTTACTTTAAGGTTTTATTTTTGTTCTAGTTTTTATCATTGCGACAAAAGTTTATTGGAGTAAAACAATATTATATGCTTCAACAATTTTCATCTATTTCTTTGATAACTTTTAATTGCTTTGAAAAACCATAAATACTAGTTCTTGTTGAGTTTAGTTTCTTACGTTTAAAAAGACAATTCAATTTATTTGTTTTTATTTTGAAACGTCTACTTCTTTTGTAATTAGAAAAGTGTTATAATAATGTTTTAATTGGTTTGTTAAAAAAAATCTTTTACGTTCTAAGCAGTAGAAGGAAAAGTCTCCCTAAGTTAATCTTATGAAAAGTAGAGGAGACTACATTTGATAAAAATTCAAATAAAGTCATACATAATATTTGACGAAAATATAAAAATTCCATCGTGAAAAATTGACGGCTTCTAAAAAGGAGAACATATTACATGTAGTTTAGTAATTTAATTTAATAATAATTTAACAATTTGAAGAATCTAGGACAGAATTATAACTGGCAGTTTAACTAAATTCGATGCTATTCTTAGCAGTGACTAAGAAAAAAGTAATTTAAGCAAACTTGAGTGTATTTTGACAAGGAATGGAGTTTTTTTTAAGTCGGCGATATTATCAAGTGGAGCCCAGGAAGCCTTTTTTTGGGAAACTTATTTACAGGCCTTTAGTAAAATAATTTATTATTTAGGTACCTTGTCTATGGAAGCGGAGACCTTTTAAAGAAAAAAAACATTAAGCCAATATATTTTTTTTGTTTCGACGATCAAAAAGCAGATTAGTTTTGCGAAGATAGATTAAATTACAATTTGATTACCTGTTAATATATTCACCTAAGAATTTTTATTCTGGAAGGACAGTGAAAGGCGATTTTGGTTGCTAGAATTAAACATTGCATTGTATCTACCGTAATAGTGACTTTCCAGTTATAAATCCATCCATTGAAAAGTAACAAAGGCCTCATTGCAACACCCGATTCAATATGCAGGTGGAGCTTGGCATCGGATTGAATTTTTCCTTGGGCGAAAGGGAATTTTGGACCTATCCACAAAACTGGTGTTATCAGATTAATGGACTTTTTACGAAAAATTGAATCCAGTGACGTTAAAAACATGGTATTTCAGCGCCAATTGTATACACTCCCGAGAGAGCTCGCTTTCCAGATGCCTCTGGTCACACTGTATTTCTAAATGTGGTTCAGCACATAAGTAGCCCATAAAATAAGGCGAACCTGGCAACTTCAGTGTAGATAAAATGCATTAGATTTACCCTGACCTAATATTTCTTCTAGAATTTTTTACATGCATATAGTGCACTCGGGGCTTTCCTTACTATTCTACACATCGAGCCACCACGACAGATTTATTTCTATAATTAGTTCTAAGTTTGTTTTTTCAGTAGCAAATTAGTGCCATTAAACCCTGGTAAAGTGTATATCCTATTACTTGTCTTTTTGTTAAAGAAAACGGAGTTCATCTCCTTAGGATTCCTTCTAAGCTGAATTTTTCCCTACCACTGGTGTTTCCTGAAAAGTGTAGTTTTCCGTACAAAGCTGACCGTACCCAAAAACATTCTTGTACTAGTAACCGAAATATCATTTGCGTTCACAGTAATTTAAGTAGGTCTTTCCAAGTCCACTTAGTTTGCCACTACTGGCGAAGACACAATTCCCAAAGGAATTTGTCAAAAAGCCGCCCGCTTTGTTCTTATATTTACCCTTTCTGTGCATATTTTTCTGAAATTCAAAGGCTAGATACATGGTTGGGCAGTTTTCGTTTATGCTATGCTTTTAATATTTGCACCCTTGAGAATATCATTTAAATGATCTACATTTCCTTGTCACCATAGTTAGGGACATTCTCGATTTGAAGATCAACTAAAAGAAAAACTAGTTTCACTAACCTTTCGGCAGCTGTCAACAGTTTCTTTCAAGGTCTTCGAAAGAATATTGGAATAGGGATTTCAAAAAAAACTTAATCTTTCGATATTCTCCAAAATACAGGCACATAGTTCAGTTTTAAACAATTTCTAAAAATTTCAGCATTTGCGTGTTCCAGTTGCGCCTCAAAGATCCGTGTCGTTCTGTGTGAATTGGGTACCAAATGATTTACAATCACTCAAACAAACGGCGAGTCTCGTTGTTTAAAAAAAAATTGAAAAGAAAAAGATAGATTTCCATCTTCTCTGAAAAAATTCGACCCATTTTTCAGAAGATTTGGTATTCCGATTATTTCAATACTAAAGAAAATAGGTGGAATATTAAACTTCGAGTTGTGCCACCTATTGCAACAGGTTTGGCAAAAGATTAGATTAACTTTTGGAAGTCTTACTTCAAGCACGGATTTTTTAATACTATGCATCTTTGTACGGTAGGGACACATCAAGGTTAGGTCGCTTCTTAATAGCTTTCGTGCAAAGAAAATTACTGAATTAACCCACAGTTTATATTACCGAAGTGAAAAAAATTTTAGAACAGCAACTCACTTGAAGCAAAGGACTTAAGTTCAGTGTTTGCTGAGTGTGGCCGTTTTACTCACATCTTTGCTTATAACTCTAACAATTCAAATATTTTTATTAAAAAGGAGACTGTAGTTTTCTTCAATAGTTTTTTAATATATGTTAAATTAATTGTGTAAAAAATTTTATTGATAACTGGCTTAATTTTCTAAATTTAAATATTGGTACAAAAGTTTTTAATGGTTTTTAATCCTTTATTTCTAAAAAAAGATCCTCCAAGAAAATATGACGGTTTTGAAATTTTCAACAAAACTTAAAAAAAGTCTACTTTTTATTGTGTGATCACTTTAAGGCCTTGCCAAAAATGAACTTTTTTTCATATTTCAGTCATTATTGTACTTTTTTGTACATTATTGCACATGTTTTAAAGAAAATAAAATTACATTTCCATTTTGGCCGCTTTATGTGGAATTTTGCAGTTTAAAGAATGTGCTTTTGTGTGGGTATATGGACACTTATGCATACTTAGAAATTCTCTAGTCAAGGAACTTGAACAAGGCTATCCTTTTTAAGTTTTAGAAAAAAAATTATTTAGAATGAACTAAATGCCTAACCTTCGAGGTAGGACTCTGCTGCTATAATCAGAAACTTTGTGTGCCGCAGCCAAATATCTTGATTGATAACTTCTGGGTAATATAAATTAAAAAACAAGTAAAAAAGCTATACTCGCTCAAGCTCGACCAAATTATAACCTACATTACATTTGTTTGGGTCGCTTTTACAGTTTGCGGCATAATGCTAAACATGGGTGTAGAAATCTGTCAAAATAAAGACATTTTCGGGTCAATTATAGCCAAAAATATCTTTTCCCGGAAGAGGATTGCATGGGCGCTATATCAAAAAATGGACTGCTCATATTTTTGTTTAATGAGCTCGTTAGGGCATAAAGTAAGACACATATGCAGAATTTTGTCAAAACCAAGTAGTATTCGAGTCAGTTGTAGCCCAAAAAGCTTATTGTGGGACGGACGGATAGACGGACAGGCTTAAATCGATTAATGAAAAGAAGGCGAGCCTTAGGCCATTATTTTTGGGCGTAACAAACATCTGCACAAATGCATAATACCCCTACCTCGTATGTTGTGTGGGTATAATAATCTCTTCGTATAGCCTTTAATTTAGTTAAGCTTTTTATTGCATAAATATTTTAATTTAAGTCTATGGGATTTCTGCAGCTAACATTCGCATAGACTTAGTTTGAAAAGTATTCGACATATTAAAGAACTTTTTGAAAATAATTTTGAAACTCCACGCTTATCTTTTATAAGGGTCTGTTACTTTGCTAAATATTGCTAAATAAGGGGAAGTTAGCAACTAAAAGCCATATATAAGTTAGTGGTAGCTCTTTTAGTGAAACTTGAGAAAGGAATATAAAAAGAACTTTATCTTTAATTAGAAAATTTGAATGTTAAATTTTTTTGCTTCATGTTTAGCTCATAAGCGTATACATATATTTTTTTACTTTTTGTATATAAATGCATGTATATATTTTAAAGCCTGTGCAAGTAATTGCTTTTCTAATTACTATGTACATACCTTCATAAAAATTTGTAATAAATGTGATAGTTGCTGCTACTGCAGCTCGTTTTGCTGTCATTTTTAAATAAGTTGTGCCACATACGTTAAAACATAAAAAAACTTTTTAACTACCCTGAGGGAAATCCGGGGGCTAGTGTTTTCAAATCATTACTTTTTTT
Organism: Melanophora roralis; assembly: GCA_963583895.1. Classification (NCBI taxonomy): domain Eukaryota; kingdom Metazoa; phylum Arthropoda; class Insecta; order Diptera; family Rhinophoridae; genus Melanophora; species Melanophora roralis. Next base: position 95,249,843 of record OY757188.1, on the reverse strand, counting down.
GCCTATTTTGGTAACTTTTTGACAACCTTATCAATAAAGCGCATATAAATGTTTTACTGGCCTTTAATGAAAACAGGATATTATATATGAGAGCTTTTTAGTCCATATAGCTTCATAATCAATATATTTTTGAAATTATTTCAAGCAAGAATTACTTAAATGTACTTTTATATCACTTATTTCAATGCCCACACATGTAAATAGAATTTGTGTCAGTAGTGAATTTTTAATGACATGCACATTTTAAATCTCTGTAGCAAAAACCACTGTTTGAGATATAATAAGCCAGTAAATTTGGTGACAACATCGTTACTGAATCATCGCAATTTTACCATTGATATTTCCTTCAGGGTAATAATATCCTTTAATATACATTAATGTGTATGCCTTGCAAATATACATATTAGTATGTTCATATGCGTGCATAGCTGCCAGATTTGACAGTTTATCGTCATTTTAAAGACTATTGATGGAAAAAATAGGCTTTTGATGTTTGGGCGATTTTCGTTCTGAATTCCACGATTTTAAATAGTTACATATTTATTGCTTTTTTTAAGAAAATCAGAGGCTGGAAATTTTATTTTTTCATTTAGGAAAAATACTTTCTTAAATATTTTTGCGATTGTTTGCTTATATAAAATTATTTAAAAAAATATTTTAGATAGAATATTTTTTACATAGCAAGGATTAGAAGTAAAAAAGCACATCTGTAAAATAAGTTATTCAAAAAGGGTCGTTATTGTTCCATATAAAGTTGTTTTAATTAGGGTATACACAAGGTAGTCATAAAGTCATATGTCTTACAAAAATAAAATGAACAAATAATACTGTAGTGAGCCTCCGCTCATAAATAAGTGTGATATTTTAAATTTGAATCAGCTACTGGAGAAAACAAAAAAAATAAGTAATCTCAAAAATATTTAATTACTGCGACTTTTTAAATATATCAACGGCTTCACTAAAGAGTTTCGACCGCCCGGCTCAGGTTTCTACTGTGTATGAGTAAACAATTAACACAGTTCAAAAAGTCTTATTATTATAGAACTTTTTTCTTTTAAGCACAGCAACATTTTTTTTTAACTATTGTAAAATATTACAAATTTAAGACAATATGACTTGATGGCATACCGTTTGAATACCCTAAATATATAAATGATTATTTGTGTCAATATTTGAACAGATTATCTTTTTTTATATTTGCAGCTGTTTTTGCTTAAAATTATCAGTTTTGCTTTAAGACTTGTTTCTATTTTTGAAGAAACTATTTTTAGGCAGTCATTTTTTATTCCGAGCTTTTTTATTATTTAGTTCAAAATTATAAAGAAAAAGCATAAACATTTTGGTTGACGATTCTTTGATAATATCAAAGAATTGTTTTGGCAATTTTGAAGATATTTTTCCTAAAATTTGACGATCATTAATCAGACTTATCTGGCAGATAAATATGCACGTAAAAAAACATTACGGTTGCCAGGGGAAGCTAAAAAAGTTATAATTTTTTCGCCTGAACAGTTACTTTTTTATAAAAATTTAAATTTAGGTGCTTTTTTCAGTGTGTATTTTCTAAAAAATATAATACAAATCAACCTGTGTTGTTCTTTGTATTTGGCTATCTTTGTTATTGATTTTTGTTGGCACTTGTGTTGTGTACATATAAAATCCGATCAGTGTTCGTCCCCCAGAGACACTATTGGCTAACATTGCTAATTACGCGCAACGCAAAGCATAAGTATTTTTTTCATTAGTTTTTTTATAACGGCTTAAAACGGAGAAAGTTATTTTCTTAATTTTAATAAATTTCTTTAAATTCCAAATTTTTAGAATCACACCTGTAACAGTTGTTTCAAATATATTTTCTCAAGTTCAAAATACCGCCATCCCTAGGAATAATTGCCTTAAAAATGAAATTAATGGCGTTGTTTTTTTCAGGGAGTGTTATGTCAATAATTATTTTTTCAAAAAATAAATAAAAATAGGGCCTAATGCTTTGAAAATATACATGTTACATAGAGGGTCAAAAAGTTACATAAAATGTAACAAATGTAACCAACTGGCAACGCTGTACCTAACATTTCTTTATTTCTCTCTGAATTTCATGTTTTCTCTTAAAAGAAAAAAACAAAAATAACATTTCTATATGCATATATGCACAGAAGCACCAACCACACATACACATACAAAATTTAATACGCCCTCATATTCAAAAATTGCAAATGGTTTTAATAGAGAAAAAGAATCCTCTATAATGTGATTTACCGATAATTTGCTTGTTTATAATGCAGCATATATTAGGTTAATAGACTTGCATGTTTTTCACCAAAAAAGATGTTAATTTTTTGGCATTTAACTAAATGTGTTTTTAGTTATAATTCTGGGTAAATAATTTTTAGCTAAAATTATTGCCAATATTTTATAAAACTAGAGAAGAAGATAAATTTACACACATTAGAAAATAGACACAAAAAGTGTTTTTGGCAAGTGAGATTTTGAGTAATTCTTTTGTATAATTTTTGGCACCTTAAAATAAATTTTGTTTTTGTTAATAATTAAAGCAAAAAGTTTATTAGAACAAAGTATTAAGGCTAAAACTTGATTGAACTAAAAAATTAAAAACAGAGAGAGTCTGAACTATATATCCGGGATAAACGAAACTTCTATCGAATTCCATTGTGCCCTTTTAAATTTATTATACCTAAACAAGAAATAAATTTAATAAACATTAAACTTAGTTTATTTTTATGCTATAAATTTATTTCTATAAAATAAAAATGAAAAAAAATTTACTGCACATTTATAACTTACTTATCATTCGTATAACATTTGTGTCATAATTTCCCATATAAAATAACATTTTTACAAATAGGAGATTATCCTTTTAAGGACAAAACTATTCGGCTTAATGTAATACAAATAAGCAAATAAAATTCTCAATCGTAAAATATAAAATACATTAAGAATTGCTTGAGCGCTCAAAATAGCTTATTAAATTTTATGACATAAATAAAATTTTAACAACTCATATAACTATTTTGCCACTTTAGTTATAATGAACTCATAAATAAATAATTGAAAAGTTTTAGAAACGGAAGGCGCCTATTTAAAAGAAAATATTATTTAATAAACTTGACGTACCTTTTCTAGTTTCAAGCAAATTCATCATCTGGAAAATAGAAAAATGAAAATTTTCGTAAGGGAAAGTACGTATAAATATTTAAAAAGGCAATAAAACTAAGTATCCAACATTATGCAGACAAGTAAGGTTAATGAAGTAATATATTATTTATGCATATGAAATTATATTCATTCATAATTTATTATTATCATTTATGTAATGACTGTTATACTTTATTGAGTACAAGGGAGAAGAAAACTAATTTAATTTAACTCCAACAATTTACTATAGTTTTTTAAGGCTGCAAAAGAACTTTCTGATGCCTACGTTGCACTGTGGGTTGAAATGGTTCGAATGTGACGCTCAATTAAATTTTTAAAATTAAGTTTTTGTATAAATATTTGGTATCGAAAAAAACTAGATAAAATTCTACATCACTATGTAAATTTTCAAGCACCTATCTTGTCCGCTGACTTCGTAGTGACGCGCCAAATGTATAATTTTTTGCAATTTTTTTAAAAATCGAAAAAGTAAAATTTAGCATTAAACGAGTCCGTAATTTCAAAATTTAACGTTAAAAAAGTGTTATTTTAAGAATGGAACCTTCATTTTCAGGTATCAAAATATATAAAAATGATGTAGTGTTTTTAAAAATATGTGTGAAAATATTTTTGACGATTTTTTTAAAAAAGGTCTAAAATCGGCCTATTTTGGATGTTTCGTGAACCATAACTTCTAAGTTAGTTGAGGTTGTGTTTTAAATCATATATTTTATAAAAGTATGAAATCCGAACTTGTTAATACCAAAAAGAAAATATTGGTTTTTATGCTCCATTTTTTTCTTTCAACATTTTTCTGTTTGAAGTCTTGGTTTTTCAAAGTCATGTATTCAACAAAACTAACGAGTATTTTGTTTTGCTATAGTCATTCGTTCAATGTTTACTATTGTTGTTATTGTTGTCGGAGGATTTTAATTTCAATAGAGATAGGTGCGTGAACAAGTTTCAGTCATCTAAATTCACGAGAGTGTTAAAATTATTTTGTATGACTCCTACAATACATACATTTTTAATTCATGGTCCCAAAATCATAAAATATGCCCTTTTACCGATTGAAGAACTTGCAGAAGAAGCTCAGGAAGCCAGAAATAAGGATTTTTAAAATTATAGGGAACAATTTGCTCGCAAATGCAGCCGAAAAAAGTCGAATGAAGATATTTTAAAAAGATTTATTCTCAGTTTAGATCCATTCATATCTAGTATTAATAAACAAAATGAGCGGAAAGAAAAGCAACAATTATCAAATTCCGAACTGCAGCTTGTGCTATCGCCTATTGTTTTTCAAGAAACACATGAAAGTGAGAGAAATGATAGCGAAGATTATGGTGATGAAGGTGAGAATAAACAAAATATGGTTTCTTTTTAATTGTATGACAATTATTTATAAAAAAAAAATTATAAAAATTTATTTCGTTACTTTTTTAAAAAACTTTTAAACTCTCGAAATCCTTCAAAACCCAAATTCAGACTTTAAACTAAACTTAAATTCATATTTATGCAAAATATATATATTCATTTTTTAGAAAGAAGACAATATAAGCTTTTGCTTGCTTCTCATTTTTTAAAAAAAAATCATTTTTCATTTTAAAATTACGGCGAAAATTCTGAAACAAACTATAATTTTCCGAAAAATAAAAATGTCTATAAAATCGTAAAAAGAAAATTTTTTTCGTGTATTTTTTTTCAGAATATGCCTTTTTATACATATTTAACGATTTGAAAAAAAAAAAAAATTTCAAAAAAATTTAATTTACGGCTCCCATGATTTAATCGCCACTTTCGGTGTCATCGAACCCACTGTGCGTTGTAGTAAACTCTATTTTAGTAAATGCAATTAATTTATCTGCTTTTAAGTATGTTTTTCCTTTTATTTTGTGACCAATTTTTATTTATTTTTAAGATTTTATTTAGGGGTTTCCTTTAGACTGACTTTGGTCACAAATATGTTTTAGATCTTAATAAAACAGTTTTTAATTTTTAAGTTTTTGCTCGACGTTTCGTTGGCTTTTTTCAAACTTCTTCATTGAAGTTATCTGTTAAATAAGTTATAATTTTTGTTATTTTCAAACTAAATAAATTAAAATGTATATCTGTATATATACATAAAACAATTTTTGTGAAACTTATCTGCTTTTATTTTATTTTTAAATTTAAGGTTATAAAGAATATGTTTCACTTAGAATTTTGTAATAAAAATAATACAAGAAAAGTTTTTTTATTCTTCAGAATTTTACTGATTGATGTTGGGTGTTACCATTTACCTTAAATGCCAGGGGTTAATTTAATCCAAGTTTATGTGTAACACATGTTTTATATGACTGGAATTATTCCACTCGCTTTTCTCAATTAAAATCTAGATCCCTTATAAAATTTTTAAATTAAAATTTTGTCGTAAAACATATTGGTGTTAAAATTTTAGTACCAAGATACACATAAATCATTTAAAATGATATATATAAAATTGGCCAAAGTACATATGTACTTAGATATAATTTGGGAAAAAAATGTACATCCTTTAAGCTTTATAGAATTGTTAAATTTATATTTGTTTGTCGTAGAATTTAATAGCTTTTTAAAGCCAATTATATCAGTCAAAAATATTACCTTTATTTTATATTTGTTTTTTATTTCCCTTCAATGCTTAAATGCATATACATTTCAACAAAATGATTTTGGTTACACTAATAAAAAAATTAAACTTACGAAAGTTTGTTGTTTTTGGAACTGAACGTTACTTCAACTGTAAAATCAATTCACTGGACAAATGACCTAAAAAAAATTTAAGACGCAACAGACTCTTCTAAAACAAAAAATTTTCGTAGAATTTTCAAATGATCTTAAGGTTTCTTGCCTACAACTTGCATCATTTTCTAACCTTAACTAACAACTAGTAGTGATTTTTTCTTATCTCAAAAAAAGCAAATATACCAGCACCCTGCTGTGAAAACCTACCATTAAAAAATTCTGAAGATGTCGATGACTGCAGCATTAGCCCTAAATAATATATATTTAAAAAGGCGATATTTTCTTCAGATTTAGATATATACAACGGCTTTAATAAAAAAATATTCAGGAGAAAATGACAAAAGTATAAACTGACAAATAAAAACTAAGTAAAAGAACGCAAAAACTATTCCAGAAACTTTAAAGGGAATTGATTTCATTACGGTATCATATCATACTACCCAAGTGGATAATCTGTTGAAGAAGAAAAAAATAAAAACGAATGAGTTTGGAAGTGGTTAACACACAATAAACGATCTTTCTCACTTCTCAGAACTTAGTCTTGTATTCTACAGTAAACTTTATTCAATTGAGCAGTTTTTTTAGCGCATATTTTTCTTTAAAGCCACAAGAGGTTTGAGATTGTCATTACGAACCTTTATTTTTTGGGGTAGCCCCATAAAAAAAAAACAATCCATGGGCATTAGATCGGGCGACCTTGGTGGCCGTAAAATGTCCTCTAATCGACTTATTAGTTTTTGAAAGAAATTTCTTAAAGCAAATTTGTCGACGCTTTGGTTGTGTTTGCACTCGATACAACCTGTTGACACCACGTGTGAGGGGCTTACCGGTTTTGCAAAAAAAATTCCGTAATCAAGAGTCGATAATATTCACCGGCCTTGAGAATTTTCGAAAAAAATGGGCCAGTTATCTCATGCATGGACAAGGCATACCAAACAGCTACCCCGGAGCAATACAATAGTCTTTGATGCTTCAAGTGAGGGTTGCAAGTATTTGGAGAGCAGTAACAGCAGTGTCGTTTGTTAACATGGCCGTTTAAGTGAAAATAATTATCCTCGCCCCAAAAAAAATGAAAATTACAGTGCAAAAACGCTTCAACACAGTTTTACAAAAATTTTTGCCTAAATCAAGGTCAATAATTTTTGTTTCTTAAACGACTTGAATTTTAAATGGGTAAAACTTCACATCCTTTTGTAAATTTTATGAATAGTTGCTTTTAGAAGTCCAAGAAAGGCCGTCCTTTTCTGTATTGAAAGACGCAGATTTCCCCGAAAGCTGCTTTCAACCAGTTAAATGTTTTCGGTAATCGTTGATGATTGACTGGGCCCTAACCGCGGGACATTCATAGCCAAAGCATTTGCGCGGAATGTCTGCATTTACAAACAAATTAAAATAATATTCGTTTTAACACGTATTTACTGAATACCGAACAACTTCAAACTTTGAACAAAATGGTCGACGAGCAACTATGTAAGAATCATTACTGTCCCCACAGCGAACACGCGTTGCTCACTCGACCATTGCGACATCTCGTGACTGACAAATTCGCACGCTCGATAATTCTAACGAGGTCACCCCCCCCCCCCCCCCCCCCATCACACACTTTATTACTACTTGAAATTGTCGTATTTAGAAATATAAATTTGCCACCAGACACCCTGTACTTATTAATATATAATTGCATTTAAGTTGGAAATTTTTGTTTTTTTTAAATATTTTAGCAGACCATTTTTCGAAATAAATAAAAAATTTATCTTCTACTGTTTCTAAACTACAATGAGAAAAAATGACTAAAAAATTTTCTATTTGTTTCTTTTAATATTTTTAATTTATTAAGTTGTTAGGGTTGCTCAAGGATAATAATTTATTCTTTATTAAAAGATCAAAAACAAAATAAATATTTATACATGTTCCTTAAAAAATTTGTGTCTAAAACAAAGCTTTTTAGAATAAATAATATGATACATTCTTTTGCAAAACAAAAATTTTAATTATTTGTTTTTATTTAAATTTTTTTTTATTTGCTTTCATCAAACAAATTGCTTTTGATATTTGTTTACTACATATACATACATCATTATTATGTTTATTCGTCTTAATATTTAGATTCAAAAATTTGTGACAAAATCTGCCTTTTTGGTTGAAGTACTACGTTTTCGCTACCATATTTGTACTACATTAACACAAATTTATTATTTTTTATTTGTTATGATATGAAAAAATATTAAATCAGAAATACATCCTTAAGTTAAAAGAGAATAAAAATTTACTTGTATGATGTTTACCATTAAAAATAAAGAAATAAGTTATATCTAACGTTATGTAAAATACATGATCCAAAGATAAAATATTAAATTTTGAAGGTTAAAAGGATTAAGTTGCTTGACAAAAGCAAATACAAAAGTTATATATAAAATGATCTTGAAAGCAAAAATATTACGTCAAATGATAAATTAGTTTTGTTTATATATATTAACGTTATTTAAAAAATTATAATTCTTTGGAAATGCGTTTCTCGTTAAATACTTAGGCCATGGGGTTTTTATCGGCCTGATCAACATGGTGTTTTTTTAAAGTTCGGTACAAAAAGAAAACACAAAAAAAATTTTATTTAAATTTTATTTTTTCACGAGATACACAAATGGCACAAATTCATGACAATGTTTTTCAAAATTTGGTCGCTGTTGCTGTTTAAGGCACCGTGTATCCTCGATACTTAATTTAGTCTATTTTTAAAGCATTGTTGGCTGCATGTCACAAATAACACGAAAATTTTTCAGTTCCACAGCATCAATTACTGCTCCTTTTTTAAAAAACTTAACGACTTTAAGAGGCCTCATATGGAGTAACTGCACCCAGAAAAAAATTGACACCATACGGTGTCAAAATGACCACATCCGTTGTCGAAAGTGTATCAACCACGTTTGTGGTCAAATTGTACACGTATGGTGTCAATTCGACAACGCAGTATTTGCAACGATATTGTTGTTAAACTGACACCATATGTGTACAATTTGACACCATCGCGGTGTCGAATTAACACCCAGCCGGTGTAGAATTGACACCCAACCGGTGTCGAATTGACAACCAACCGTTGTCAAATTGACACCCAACCGTTGTCAAATTGACAACCAACCGGTGTCAAATTGACACCGTTCGTTGTTGATTTATAAACCCTTGTTCCGTTCCCATTCCGTTTCTTTTTAATGAAAACACCATTTTAAGTTAATAATACATTGTTTTTATTAAACGAAAATATTGTTTCAAATAAAAGTACAAAAACTTAAATAAACTTATCAAAATCATTAATATTACCTCATTTTTTTCCAGCAAAAAAGCTTTTCCTTAAATTCTACACGCAGCCCCAATGGTGGCACTAGTTCCTTCAAATCTTCTTTCTTTAAATAGGGACAGCTTCTTAATGTTACTTGTGAAGCTAAAAAACCCAAAATATATGTTTATTATCGTTAATATTAAAATGTTAGTTTAACTTTAATTTACTTACATTTTAAATACTTAAAAATTGATTCCATATTAATAGTTTTTAAAAATTCCATGAGTTGAGCATCGTCACTGTCTTCAGCAATATTGTTGCTTGCAAAGCATGAATCACTGACCACTACCACATCACCATTTAATTCTAGTAGATTTATGTTCTCAGATAACTGAATTTCGTGGTTTTGTTCCATTTTGAAAATTTTTCGTAAAACACTTTTAACTGAAACCAAAATAATGAAAATTTTCCAATATTTTAGCGTTAGCAGAGAAATCGACACCGATACGTTGTCAAATTGAACACAAACGTGCTCAATTTGACAACTGGCGTTGTCAAAAACTAAATATTACGGCGTTAGCAGAGAATTTGACACCGATACGTTGTCAATTTGAACACGTTCGTGTACAACTTGGCAACGGACGTTGTCAATAACTAAAAATTTTGCCTCTCGAGTTTGAACTGACAACGTATGTGGTCAATTTGAGCACATTTGTGTACAATTTGACAACGGACGTTGTTAAAAAAATTTGACAACGTAAGGGTGTCAAGTTGACCACAGCCGTGGTCGATTTTGCAACGTCTTTTTTCCCTCAGTGTGGGAGATGTCAAATCGCAATACTTTTAGAAAAATATTAGAATTTCAGTTTTTGAATAAGAATTGTTAACACTTTTTATTTTAAATAAAAAAATAAATAATTTGCTGGTTATAGTTGCTGAGCATTTAGTTTAAACCACGTCTTATTCAAATAAGGAAATTCCTTGATGAAAAGATGTCTCCCAAGGTTTCGATAAAATATGAAACAAAGGCCTGTGAGTCTCTATAATTTTTGGAAAACTTCATAATCGACCGAAAGTGTATGATCAAAGAGGGGGACCACTTAAGTTGTCCTCAAGATAGTATTCTAGGACAAAATCTGTATTATGATTTATACAGCGGACATGCCAACCAACATTTAGACACACACGCCGAAATTTGCTGATGATACTGCTATTCTCTTTGCTGCCAAAGAAGTCTCGAGCCACTTACAGTAGCATACCTTCCAAGTTGAAAACGGGCAAAGTTAAGGGAATACTAATAAATGAAGAAAAATTTACTCATGTAAATTTTACCTTACGTACAGAAACGTGCTCCCCAGTCCTTATTACAAACATATGGAACCTACAGCATAAGAGACCAAATATCTTGACATTTACAAGGATCACCGCATTAGCTGGAAGTCACATATAGATGCGAAATTGACACAATTTAAACTTAAAACATCCCAAATTTATTGGCCAACTTCTTAAAACTCTGTGCTACGTTTGGTTGTAAATTTTATACAATTTTGAAACCATTTTGGTGCTTTGGTATACAATTCTGAAGCACTGCTTTCAACAAAAAGAAATTTCCCCGCTATTAAAACAAAATCCTTAGAATGATAACTGGTGCTCATTGGTATAATAAGAACAGCAATATCCACAAAGTGCTATAAGTTCCACAAGCTTATTGCAAAATCTTGGCCTAAGAGTAAACCATATATTTTGATGATCTCTTTTATTTAAGGACTTAAACTTAAGTCTGACACTGGCTTGTTTATATAATTTTATTTTATTGTTTTTTAATATTAAACGACCTTTTCTTAATGTTCTTCTTTTACGATTTGTTAGTAACGGGCTTTCAAGGTCATAAGTTATCTTAATGTAAATAAAACTATTATTTCATTATTTTATTCAACGTTTCGCTGGTATTTTCCAGCCTCTTCAGGGATATTTATTTTAAATCAATCTGGCAACGATATAAATTTTATTTTATATTTATTTTTTTTTGTACATTTTTTAAAAATTTTTTTTGTAGTAAAGTTTCAGAACTTTCCTTTTAAGTTTCCCAAATTTCTAATTGAATTTTAAAATACTTAATTAAATTTTTTTAAGCTTTTTACTTATTATCAAAAATTTCTAATTCCATTCGAAAATTTTCTGATTGAGAAAAGGACTGGTTTAAACTATTGACACGAATGCTTCCTTAGGATAGCGACTGTTTCTAGTCACATTTACTTTACGTTGCCATATGAAGGGACAATTGAATCTTAATTAACATTTAAAAGGAATCCTGGCAAAACCTATATGAGCTCTTTTTGCATTAATTGCCTAAGATCCAATTTAATCTAATATGACTTCCTAAGTCTATTAAATATGTTTAGCCATCTATCTGTGGTCCTTATTTATCATATTTTCATTTGTATTAAACTTAAGGCTGTATAAAACATTTTTATAAATTAATTTAGATTGTTGTTGGCTTAAATATATCTCTATGCTTTTCCTTGGTTCTTACGTCAAATTGTCAGTTTCACCAAATTTTGAAAGTATTTTTGACTATTGTCTGTTTATATATAATTATCTTAAATAACTCATTGAGACTTATTAAACAAACCAAAACTACAAAAATACTTACAAGAAACAACAAAACTTTTTTACTCTTTTTTTTTTAATTCTATTTAGTTACTTTTTTAATTTACAATTTTTGCATAATCATAAATTCTAGTTCTTAGGTTTCTCACAATGTTTGTATATATTTTTATTTAAAAAATTAATTGCTAATTTTGTGGTTATGACAGACGTCATTTAAATAAATATTTATAAATAACTTTAACAAAATTGCAGCTTTCCTCATCAAAATCTTAAAAAAGTTTGTTTAGCAAAACTTATAATTAAAATTGTTTCAATGACGCATGACAATTGGACATCCACATTAAAAGGAAACTTAGTTTAACATTTAACAAGTTTTTAAATCATTAATTTTTTAATGAATTATTTTCTTGTCATCTGACAAAAAATTGTATAGAAGCTGCTGCAAATTTTCTTGGGATAAAATTTTTGGAAGTAGAAAAGAGAATTAATCAAGCACAGTTAAAGCGGTTTTAGTACACGTAAAAAGTTCTGTATTAAGGTTTGCATTAAATTGTATTTTTAATATATTTCGGAATTGAAGTGTGTTAATTCAAACGTAATGTTTCATTATTTAACTGCTAACAGTACTCAAAGATAATAGCAGGCTGCCTACTTCAATCTCTTAAATACTAAACACATTTGTATGAGATGAATATTTATACGCCGTTAAAACTAACTTTCAACATGGATACTATAGGAACTGTCCCCGTATTAAAAAATTTTTAAACTTTATTTCACAAATCTAGTACCAATTATTTATGACAAAATATTCAATTCAAACATTTGCACAAATTGTAAGTATTTAACTGGCAGTAGTTCTTAAGTACATAAGTCAGGCAGGGTTATATTTAAGCCATTTTTGCTGCTTTAATTGGTTTCACATAAAGCAGTGCAACATTATAGATTGTGTTAATGTTAAAAGTTTTTTATAAATTAAAATACACAAAAGCCCCTGAACAACAACTCGCTCGTGTAAACAAAAGATGTTTTTAAATGTCAGTACACAAACTAAAACTTTACAAATGCAAGTGCTTTTAACAGTGTTCGCTCATGCCAAAAGAAGAAAATATCAAATTGTATTATTGTATGCATTTATATTTGCAAGTTTGCTTTCAGGTGCAAAATTTGTTTTGTATACTTTTCAAATATTTGTTTATTTATGTTATCACGCAACACACACACATTTGCACTAACGTCCTGTTCAGCATAGTTAAAACATATTTTGTATACATTTCCATAACAACTACAAATGCATATTTGATATCATAGAAAACAAACAAATAAACAAGCGAACTACCAACAAATATTTTCCAACAAAAACTATTGCAGCTTTTGTACTTTTCCTCATAACAGGAATATTGCTGTTTTTACCATGAATGAACTTGCTTAACATTCACATATTTATCTGAAGAGAATATTTTTAGTCGGTTTTTGTGTTGCTGGATTTGGCAACTTTTATGCAAATAAACATGTCAGTTTTTGCAGAATAGCATTTCGTTTTTAACCCTTAGTAAACCAATGCAGTAATTGGGGCCACATTTAAATAACTTGTTCATTATTCAGGATAGGGCCCGAAATTTGTACCTCAATTAGTTTTTGCAGTTTTTTTTCTTCATTAATTAAATAAGATTCTTTAGCAATTTTTTCATATAAAAAATTTTCATATATTTTAAATCAAAATTAAAAATTTTTAATTTAAAAATTACAATTTTTACAAATTTTTTTCAATTTTAAAGCAAAAATGCATCAAATCACTAAAGGACTGATAATTTGCTTTTAACGACCCAAGGGTTAACTTGATGTTGTTATTGTTGCTCCCTGTGCTAAAATCCATTTTCAGCTGACTCTACTTTTGTATACGCGACTCTTTTGCATTTGAATAAATAAATAATTTTCAATTTTTAATCTTATCTGTACGTGTTGCTAAGCTTATTTGTTAAGTTTTAAGTAATTAGGAAACATTATTTTAAGTGTGTGTTTTTGAAACCATACACCAGTGAAATGTAGAAAAAACAGGATTAAATCGTATAATGAACTGATATTTGTTGGTCAAAAATTTAATGATTTTAAATTTGAAAACTAATTCTTGGTTATGTTGTTTGAATATTTAAGATAATTAAAGGCTTTTTAATATAATAAATTCTTTATAAAGGGTGTTGTTTTAGTAACGTATATATTTAAGTTAAACAATTTTGCTAATGAAAGTATTCGGTACCCAGGTATGGATATTGCGGTTTCTTCAAAAATTTGGCAATGCTTTGCCGTTGCGCTGCAACATTGTCGAAACAAAAAGTGCTTTCTTCAAGCCTTACTATCCATAGAGCGGAATAAGACGTGACTCTTTATTGCGTCAGCAGCTTTCCGATCTTATGCTTTCGAGCTGTGTCAGATCATACCTTTCTCGCTACATCCAGAATAGGTACGAGCCTTTACTGCAACAAGGTAGTGAACAGAACCGATGTTTGCTCCTCGAACTGATCGTACGTTTGACACACTGGATGAATACCTTCTGTCAATCACAACCTGATCAATTTGGTTTCTTGTATTTTGATCTGATGATAGCCTCGTGGCTTTATGTATATCAGGATTGCAAAATCTTGTGCTGATAACTGCCATATTTTATCCGCGCTATAGTCTACTAGCTTTATTCCGTTATCGGAAGTTTTCTCGTGGAGGCAATATTTTCCGAGTGTTGGACCAAAGATATTTTCCCTACCTATTTTTGGGTCTAATTTGTAATAAATGAAATGAAACTACTTTTGAATGTTTTCTTTTTTATAGTGCGGATTGAACGCACCGTTTTATGTTTGATCAAGAATTGATTTCTTTATTGAATTTGCTTCGAATTTATACAATATTATTGCTTACCAAGCAATCTTACCTACAGTGGGAGATGTAATATTTGGTTGAACATTTTGCATTAGATTTTACTAGTGGTCATCGGAAAACATTTGTACAATTATAAAGTGTTGACTGTTTGTTTATTCCTACAGTACAAACATGTGTAAGAAATATTATGCTGACGTTATAATAACAACAACAATTGTCCAATGCTTAAACCGTTGACCGTACTTATGAATATATGTAATTTGATGCTTTTGTTTATTTTCAAATAAACATGTGCCATGTAAGTACGCTACATACAGTATTATACTACACCTCCCTTTTACGGAAGAATGGACACTCAAATTTTATTGCGTGTTCATTCTTTTATTAGTTAACATATAATTATTATATTGAACATGTTCAAGCTATATCTAATTGTCAATTTATTATTATTAATTACATTTTTTTTTTTTTATATGTGTTACTTATTTATTAATTATTGTACATAAATCTTAAGTCTATTCTTATGTACTATTTGGGTTTTATTTGTTTTCTTATCAACTATTGTTACATTATTTCTTAAATCAATATCCTTAACTTCAAAAGGACCATTATACTTTTGTTCCATCTTATGTCCTGATTCATTTTTGAGTAATACTAAATCTCCTATGCTAAAGTTATAATCTATTATATGTCTATCGTAACCTATTTTCTGTTTAATCTTATATTTATCTAGTAGTATTTGAGCTCTCTTATGTGCTATTTGTAACCTATATTTAGCTTCCTTGGCATAATCATCCATATTGTATAACGGTGTTATTCTGTCTAATTCGCTGAATTGTTGAAATTTATTTGGTGTTTTTGAAAATACTAGTTCATATGGGCAATAATTATGAACAGTGGATGGGGTTGTATTAAAACAATATGTAAAATATCTGAGCCATTCGTCCCAATCAGTTTTATCCACTGATATATATGAACGTACGTATTCGTTAAATGTACGATGACTCCTTTCGATTGTCCCTAATGTTTGATGGTGATGAGCTGTTGAAGTGAATTTTTCTATTTTCAAAAGATTACATAACTCCGTTAATATAGAGTTCTTATACTCTGTACCCATGTCCGATATGAGCGTCCTCATTGGACCAAAGGTAAGGATAAATTTGTCCATTATCGCTTTTGCGATAGTTTTAGCCGATTTATTTCGTATTGGAATGGTAACTAAATATTTAGTCAAATCACAAATTAAAGTGATTGCGTATTCATTACCTTCTATTGATTTGGGAAAAGGTCCAATTGTGTCCACGAACACTGTGTCAAAAGCCTTCGTAGGTGTTGGTGTGATTATCATTGGACTTTTCAAATGTTTCGTAGTCTTGGATACCTGGCATTTATGGCATGCCTTGACATATTTAGTAATGTCTTTTGACATATTTTTCCAGTAATAGTATCGTCTTATTTTCTCTAATGTCCTGTATATTCCACAATGTCCTCCCTGTAAATGGTCATCATGGTATCTGTGTATAATTTCCTGAATAACTTGTGTATCTTTTCCATTAACTTGGGTCACCTTGTTCAGTAGCGCTACCCTTAATTTCTTTAATATTTTATTGCCCTTATCCTTAAAATCGTGAACCGAGACTAATTCGAAAATTTTCTCGCTAGGTGCCACTTGTAGTTTATCTACGTTATGTTTACCGGCCACTTCCTCGAGCCTTGGGAAAAATTGTTCTAAATCAATATTCCCATTAATAAACAAATCGGTAATTCTCATATATGCTATAATTGATTTTCCCCGCTTCATGTAACACTTATCGGGTGTAATCTTTAATTTAAAATATTTTTTGACGTCAGTATTATTCAAAGGTATAAATACATTGGGCCTATCATTTTCCATTATCTTGTTCTGCCTATTCAAGTTATCCTTAATATTCCTGCTATTTGTCATCGATCTCGTCGTGACTTTTAATACACAGTCAATTTTATTATTCATGTCCTTCAAGTCTGTTATAGTAATACGTGATAGAGCATCAGCAACATGGTTGTCCTTTCCCCTAAGATATTCCACTGTAAAGTCATATTCCTCTAAGTCAAGTCTCATCCTAGTCAGTTTAGAACTAGGATTTCTCATAGAAAATAAATAAGTTAATGGTCTATGGTCCGTTTTTATAAGGAAATGTTTTCCATATATGTATGGTCTGAAATGAGTAACCGCCCAGTGTATTGCAGTTAATTCTTGTTCGATTGTTGACTTATTACTTTCACCTTTAGTGAATGTTTTTGACGCGTATGCCACTGGCAAATTTCTACCATCA
This sequence comes from Melanophora roralis, assembly GCA_963583895.1. NCBI lineage: Eukaryota > Metazoa > Arthropoda > Insecta > Diptera > Rhinophoridae > Melanophora > Melanophora roralis. Next base: position 95,232,863 of record OY757188.1, on the reverse strand, counting down.
TATTCTTGAGTTAATACCGCGCCACAAGCGTACTTGCTTGCGTCGGTTATTATACAAAATTGTTTTGTGAAATCTGGATACTTAAGTAGTGTTGGACTCATTAATGCCTTCTTCAGATATCCAAATGCGAAATCACATTCTTTCGTCCATTCGAACTTCGTTCCTTTTCTAGATAATTTCGTGAGATGTCTAGAATATTCTGAAAAATTTTTAATAAATCTACGATAGTAGTTGCAGAATGCTACAAATCTTTTCGCGCTGTCTGCATCTGTTGGTGTTGGGTAATTTTTTATAACTGAATATTTGCTGTCATCTGGTAGAATTCCGTTTTCTGTGCATTTATGTCCCAAATATGTTACTTCCCTCATAAAGAATGAGCATTTTTCTGGATTTAATTTAAGATTGCGCTCTCGGCACAAATCAAATACCTCTTTTAGGTTTGAAAGCATATGTTTCTCAGAACATCCCAGTACGACTAGGTCGTCCATATATAAGAATGCCTGATTTGGTTTCAAACCACTAAATGCTATTGTCATCATTCTTTGGAATGAATTTGGTGCTACTTTAAGGCCATATGGTAGCCTAGTAAATCTATATGCGCCATTGTTTGTCGAGAATGACGTTAAGTCTCTGGATTTGTTCTCTAATCCAATCTGGTGGAATCCAGACATTAAGTCTAAACAAGAAAAATATTTCGCCCTGCCAAGCTGGTCTAAAATGTCATCTATTCTGGGCAGTGGAAATTTGTCCGCTACTAATTTTTTATTTATTTGTCTGTAATCTATTACCAGTCTCCATCTTTTCTTGTCTGAGTTTGGTAATTGTTTCTTGGGTACCAATAAAATCGGACTATTATAAGCGGAAATTGATGGTTCAACTATTCTGTCCTGTATAAGTTTCTTAACCTGTCTATCAATTTCTTCTTTATGTGATTGTGGTATGCGATAATTTTTTATGTATACTGGTTGTGTATCTTGAACCCTTAGTCTCTGTTCATAGAAATTATTAGTGGTTATTGTTTCTGATTCCAAACCAAAAATATCACTGTATTCTGTACAAAGTTGTTCTAATGTTCCCTCAAATTGTTCCGGAAAATTTTTTCTCAGCGTTTTCAAAACTTCTGTCTTCCTAGCTAAAAAGTTATGATGATTATTCGTAACTATATTATAATCAGTGATACTTTCAGTTTTTATTCTATTTTTGTTAATTTCAATAATATTATTTGTAGTGTTTAAAAAACGTATATGTGCATTATCTGATTTCACCAATGTGTTTGCTATGAAAATGCCTGCTTCTATTTCCTGATTTGGTATTAGTATTTCCTTTTCTAAGTGTTCTAGTTTAACTTGACGTACAACTTCAGCTCTTGGTGGTAGAGTTATATTGTCAGAGTCATTTCCAATCTCTATTTCTATGGTATGATTCATATTGTGTGGTCGTAGGATAAGGTAATCTTGTTCTTTATCGAAATCTAATATACAATTATACCTCTTTATGAAGTCCATTCCAATTATTCCATCACATGGTATTGGAAAATTATTGTCTACTACTTGAAAATAATGTGGTATTATGAAATTTCTGTGTTTTAGTTCGCAAAATGTACTGCCTATTGATTTTATTTTCCCTTCTCCGATTCCACTTAATGTCGTAGTTCTATCGGTGTTTATTTGATCAAATGTGATATGTTCCAATTTTATCAGTGAAATATCAGCTCCTGTATCTATTAATAATGTTAATTTGGTGTTATTGGTATTAATTTTGATATTTATAAAAGAAGATAAGTTGAGGTTAAGGTTGTAAACTTTATTGTCTATTGAATTGTTCCTAGGGGAAAATTCGAGTTTTCCGAATCATTCAGGTATGATTCTGTTGCTCTCACGTAATTTCTGTTTCTACGGTAATTATTATTATTCTGTCCGTGTCTATTGTTATTATTATTATTATTGTTGTTCCTGTTTCGGAAGTTGTCATGTCTTGGGTACTTGTCCCCATTGCGGAAATTTCTGTAATTCTTACGGAAATTATTATCATTATTATTCCTTCGTCTGTAGAAGAGTATTGAGTTCTGTTGACCGGTTGCTTCAGTGCAACTATTAACGAATTTACTGACAGCCTCATTCATGCTGTTAAATTGGCCTGCCTCCATGATAAGTTTTACCTTATCTATTGTGCAGTTTTTAGTGAGTGCCTTTATAGCTACTTGTGTAGAATATTTGTTTGCCAGTTCGCATGGCAAACCATCAGATATGTACGCATTCTCCAATGATTTTGTCAAATTCTCAATTTCGTTGCAATACACATTTGCAGTCTTGTTATTTTGTCTAATATTCATTATCTTTGCTGACAATACTTCAACAGATTCCCCTTTTACTGTACTTTTCAGTCTGTTAATTATTTCTACTATCGTTGTCTCACTGGTTATAAGGTTTCTCGCAGTTCCTTTTAATTTTGTCTTAATAAGGGTTACTGCCACTTGCTCATGGTCTTCCTTTAGTGTATCTACCAGCTCAAGTGAGTCCAAGAATGTTCGTAAATTTTCAGGTTTTCCGTCAAAGTCGCAAATAAGCCTTGAGGCGGTGTTAAGAAATTCTACTACTGTTTGTGGCATTTTAAACTCTTCTGGACTGTCTGTGTCTGAAGTTTCACCTATTGATTCCAAATTAGGATGTCTCTCTGCTAACAATATTATATTGAGGTCTATTCTAATTTCCTCTTCAATTGTATGAGGTAGATCCTGGTCAATTTTGTACCTATCTAATATCTTTATTAATTGGTCACGTAAATGCCAAAATGTATCCAAAACTTCTTTTCTATGTTCTTTTGTGAATTTTGTATTATTCTCGTTTATTATTCTCCTTATTTTCTCTAAAGAGCTTATTATAGTACTCAAATGTTTCCTCACGGTTTCAGGCTTTATGTATATATTCTTATTTACGCATTTATATGCCTTTAAAAATTCCTTTTTCTCATTAATAATTATTGCTTTAATTATCTCCCATTTGTCCATTTAAATTTGTTCTAAATTATTTGCCTTACTAACGTATTTTCTTTTTAGTTTTCTACTATGCATTGAATAAATGCGGTATAAAAAGTTCAATATCATTAAAATTGTTATGATCACCAAACAAATTTCAATCTGTAGCAAATCTATTCCTCCTTGTCTTACTTTTACCTCGTTTATAACATTGGCCGTTGGCCGTTCCATTTTAGTTGTGGATTGACCCATTATCCTTTCTAATCTTTAACTCCTGCTAATTTCATCCTCGTAATGGTGTCATAATCTTCGTGTTCGTCTATGTTTTCCTTTGTGAGTTTTCTATCTATTCCTAATTTTCCCAGAAATTCTGTCATAAATTTAATTTCCTGTTCTAGAGTTACTTTATCTTCCCTGTAATCCCAATTTATCGGGTTTTTGTCTTTCTTCCTATATATATTTATTATATTCTATTATTATTATTATGTTTATTTACTTATTATTATTATTATTATTATTATTATTATTATTATTATTATTATTATTTATTTTTATTTTTTGATAATTAATAAAAAAATGTCTTACATAATAAAATATGTTTGTCAACGGCGGTTAACGCCTACTGACCTGAGAGTGCACAAAACAATGCACTTCGTTTATATAAAAACTAATTATTTCTAGCTAGTTTAGCAGCTATTAGCCGCTCCAGCTCCTCAATCCTTGCCCACAGCTTACAGGCGTCTTCCCAGCGTGGTGGTGTGGCACTGTTGACTTCTCTCAGTAGAACTGCCTTCTCTCAGTAGAAATGCCTTCTCTCTCTTTAGTCTGCAGAGGTAGCCTCCCCTCCGCTTGGGTTTCCGGGTGATTGGGATGTGTAACTCTTGGCGTTGGTCTTTCTTTTGTTGGCGCTTCTTGTATTCCTCAATTGATAGTGGTTGAGGGCCTTCCTTCATTGCTGCTGGCGACTGTTCGGCTAGTCTACCAGGACAAAATATATTTTAAAAGGGTGCTTATTATCTTAAAAGCACTTTCCCTTTTTCTTTAAATTTCATATTTTTTCTTATAAAGGGTGCTTGATTTTTCTTTTTCAGCACTATTCCTTTTAGAAGCAAATATTTAGTCATAAGGGTGCTTGTTTGATTTTAGCACTCCTTATGCTGGCAGGATCGCCATGTAATAAATGAAATGAAACTACTTTTGAATGTTTTCTTTTTTATAGTGCGGATTGAACGCACCGTTTTATGTTTGATCAAGAATTGATTTCTTTATTGAATTTGCTTCGAATTTATACAATATTATTGCTTACCAAGCAATCTTACCTACAGTGGGAGATGTAATATTTGGTTGAACATTTTGCATTAGATTTTACTAGTGGTCATCGGAAAACATTTGTACAATTATAAAGTGTTGACTGTTTGTTTATTCCTACAGTACAAACATGTGTAAGAAATATTATGCTGACGTTATAATAACAACAACAATTGTCCAATGCTTAAACCGTTGACCGTACTTATGAATATATGTAATTTGATGCTTTTGTTTATTTTCAAATAAACATGTGCCATGTAAGTACGCTACATACAGTATTATACTACAAATTCATCTAGGACGATTTTAACATCAAAGTCGGGGCAGCGGTCATAGGCTCTTGTAAAATATATTTTTGGTCTGTTCGTTCTTATCTTTGAAAGGGGCATGGGCACAGATAAGACTAATGCTGAAGAATTTGGCTTTTATACGAATGGTGGCTGGCTTCCCGACCACCGAATTAAATATGGAGGCAATTGTTTAGATGTGTCCGGCTAACTACTAATCTACCGCTAAAAACATATCTCTTTTCATGGGAGCTATAATACAACGCGTCGCTTTTGCTGTAGCTGTGACCTTTGCACATTTTGCTTTTTGATAGTTAGAACGATGCTTAAGTTAATTCAAGGATTATTTGGGATCTTGTTTATTACTCAGGAAATTAGTACTATCGGAAGTTGTTAATGTATGTGCATAACTCTTTACCAGTATGTGTGCCCTATTCAGAATTGATCCAAGACTCCCACTTTGTGGTATGTCAACCCGTTTTAGTTAGGAAAAAATAATCTTTGATGATTGTCGGTTGTAAGTGTACCCTTTTGAAAGGTTATAGGAATTTAACTTTCCCCAATCTGTAAATATGTTTTTCAGTACTATGATGTCTTCCATTGCTAGATTAATAACTGGTTAGAATTCAGTTTTTGTCATTTACGGTCAAAGTCAGTTTAATCTTAAAAGATTTCTCAAACAGTTTCTTTTTTAAATAAGTAGAATTATAGACATATGTATATGACCATGCTTTCAAAAAAGTCGTTTTTAGGGTTGGGAGTCACCGTTTCAACGGTAAATTTCAATATCTGCGGGGAGTATTCAAGCCGTAGGATGAAGTTAAAAAGGAATTTTATTATTTTATGTTTTGATTAGTTTGTAAATATTAAAATTATTGATAGTTTCTATAGCATCTAGGGATATGAATCATATTGTTATTGGTTGTCTACCATTAATAGAAAGTAATTTACTCACATCACATTGTGTAGTGATTTCATTGGGTGCAAGAAATAAAAAAAATTTTCCAAATAGCTTAATTGATAAAATATAACAAGACTTAAAATTTGAAAAATTTAATTCAATGATTTGACCCCTACCTACATGCATATCCTTGAAACGTATCTCGCTATGATCCGATAATAGATCCTTTTAAATTAAAAGCAATTTTTTCATAACGAGAATTATATCTCGAAAGAGTCGTATCTTTACTTTTAAAGTGTTTCTTAAACAGTGCTGTTTTATATGTCTCCAACAAATCTGTGAGTTGGTTTGTAGATACCTCCAGTTTTTTTTTTGTTTTTAACTGAGGCGACCTGTGACTCTGCCGCTGTTTTTTAATTTTTTCTAAAAATTAAAAAAAATTATTTTTGTTAATTTTTAAAAACAAAGAAATCAAGCCGTAGCCAAATAGGGATTTTTTTATACCAAGTACGATTAATCTGAAAAAATATTGTTTTAAGTTTAAAAACCTACTTAGTAAGTCTACAAATGTTAATTTAAGCTTAAAAAGGTTTAATTAAAAAATGAAATTTAAGAATAAAAATTTACTTTAAATTTTTTTTATGCATGTTTGTTATTTATTATTTGAAATTTTTTTTCTGTACTTGTCGTAGCTGGGCTTTAGGGAAGGGACTCTACGAGCGCTCTATTCTAGGCTATCGAGACCATTTTTTTATGTTAATTTATATTCAAAAACACTCAATTGTTTTAACTAGACAGGGCTTAAAAAAATCTATGTCCGGCTTGTACTTAAACTGCTTTAAGTGCAATTTTAAATAAACTCAAGTATAAATATTTTAATTATAGGACGTGATTTTCTTCCTGTTTAGGGGTTTCGTTTTTATTCCACCACATAGCGTCAGTTTTCATATCACTTGGTTTTTAGTCAAATAAATATGAAAGACATATAATGTTGTTGTGTGCAAATAAATAGATGAGATTCAAGATTTCGTCCAGAAGATCGTTAAAGTCACAAAAAAAAATAAGGTAAATAACGAAGTCTTGCCAAACTTGTGAGTTTTTCTGAGCAATTAGGAAAGTAGTTACTTGATTTTAAATATTACCGTTTAGAACTTTTCACGCCCGAACGAAACTTGTAAGGAAGACTAATTGCGAATTAAAACCTTAAATGCCATTAACAAAAAAAACTCTCTTGATAAAATTTTATATCTGAGGCTAAAGACTGTCATTATTTTTTTAATATATCCTTCGAGAAACACAATTAATTTAACAAACTCAAGAGAGATCGTTTTTAAAAATGATGACAATGTTTTTGTAGTCAAGATTTTTTTAATAAACTTAACAACATTCTAAATAAAATAAAAACTTCTTACTTACTTCAAATAATAGTAAAAAATTCTTTTAAGTCTTATCTAAATATTTGGAAAATTTTAAACAATAAAATTAGATATATACTTATGTACATATGTACATATGTACAAATGATGTAAAGGGAGCCCTAAACCATGAATTTGTAGGCACTTTGAACTTAATTAATAATAATACGAAAACTTAAAATATATGAATCTTTTTAGTGTTTTTTTTATTTTAAAAAATAAAATTTAAATTTTCCATATGATTTGAAAACTTTTTCAAATTTTCAAAGTAAACTTGTATTAAACATGAATCTTAACAAATAAAAAAAAGTGATATATTTTAAGCTTTTTGCTTTAATTATATTACAAACAATTTATAGTTAAATTATATGTTTTTTTTATGTTTAACAAAGTGACGACAAGGAATAATAAAAAAATATGATTTAAAAACTTTATAACAAAATTTGATGTATATACTTGTGTTAAAAATGATTTCGCATACATATTCTCATTTAAAGTCAACTTTTAACATATTTTTAATGCCACTTAGGGTGACTGGTATAAAAAACTGGCAACAAAATGCGGTAAAAGCTTTCGAAATTTGTAAAAATAAACAAACAAAGAACAAAAAAGTGACAACGAACATTAAAGTTTATGGCGGAAATAATAAAATTTTAAAAAAATGTTAAACAATAAACACAAAATTTAAATGGTAAGATTTAAAAAAAAAAAAAAAATTTAAAGTTAAAAAAAATATATAATTTAATTGTATAAAAAAGTATCAATTTGTATTTACAAACACACATGTATGGATACATATGTATATTGTTTAACACTTGCAAATAATAAATTATTAAAACGATTTTTAAAGACTTAATTTTACAACAGAAATTTATGATATTAATGCAGTAAATGATTTTATTTATTCTGCAGTTGCTTTCATACAAGTTATAAAATACTTTAAAATTCATAAAAAAATTCATTAAATCATTATTAAATCACGTTTATAAATATTTATGATTGATTTATGGCCAACGTCAATTTCGCCATATTCATGCTTATCACACTGAAAACACAAATGCTTCAAGGAAAAGGTTTTTAATTTTTTTGTTGTTGACAATAATATACACTACTCAAGCGATTGTTCTTAAATATAAATGCAACCGTATTTGTCTAGTTATGTTTGTGTTCTTGTGTTTGCTGTTGTTGTCGTATAATAGTGAGGCATAACGAAAAATGATGAAATTGACAGCAACAAGAGAAGAGAATTTTATAACTAAATCAATTATTTTTAAGTGTTATAAAAGCATGTACGAGAGTGTAAATTTATTTATAATATGCGACTGCATTTACTTTGCTCTGACAGTAATTTGTAGGATGCGAATTATGACATAACAAAGAGTTGTATTTATTTTTTTTTGCACTGTATAACTTTAGCAAATCATTAATGAAAAGCACCACAACTTAAATAAGTAAAACAAGGTACTTTAAAATATTAATGTATTTTTTTAAGAAAATTAATTTTTTAAGTTTTTAAATAAGAACTTTAAAACTATGATTTGTTGTATTATTTCCAAACAACCAGCACATCATAAACCCAAAAGGTCGCTCTACGGAAATAGCCCTAAATTAGGTTGAGGCGTTAATTAAGAGATCCTTTATATTTAAGCAGTAAACAATAGCGATCATTATGGAAATATAGAAAGCCTTCATCAGCGTGGGTAATTTTGTTATACTATACTTTTATAAATCTGAATATTGAAAAGTATACCAGAAACTGTCTGCAATCAGTGCTGAAGACGAAAGTAGTTACGGCAAGTCTTGGTTACCCCTAGATTGTGAAACCTCGCCAAAATTAATCACTTTAATCTCCTTTCTTGTAGAATTGAAAATAAAGCGATAGAGATAGGATATTACTTACCGGGATGATGTTCTAATACTAATATCGGGACTGCTTCGAGACGTTGCAATTTAGATAATATCTAGTAGCCCACATAAATAAATCTAAACTGATGCCATTGTCAGCTAAAACCAAGATGACAATCGTCAAAATACCATGCGATATTTTTCTTATGGATAGCGCTTAATATCTAGGTGTTATACTTGACTCAAAATTGTTATTAAAACTTAACACCCAGCTTGTGGCGAATAATTATTTAGCACGCTTTTACTTTTTTTGTAAGATGTTTATCAAAAAATTGGGACTAAATCCTAGCATAATCAATTAGATGTACATATGTAGTTTAAGTACATACGGTTCTTATAAGTGTTATGGTAAGCTATAGCAGAAGGAAAATATTTGGTTTGCATTAGAATAACAGGCGTATTTCGTACAGTTAGAGGCAGGCATTATTATTTATTTAACATCTGGTTCCTTTTTACCTTCATATATTAAAATATTTGCAAGTAGCGCAGGAAGAACTAGAGCACTGAGATATCTGCGATCAAGATCACACAGCTATCGGGAAATCTTAAATACATTGCCTTATACCCAGAAAGTGTTTCCTAACCTTACAGGGTATCTAATTAAGCTCCTTACAACATCTGCCTGTTGGATGGTGTACATTTTCGATAAAAATAATATTTTTGTTTAAAACATTCAAGCTGCTATATGATGGACTTTTTTTGTATTTTTATCGGCAGCCAGGTATACTCCTGCGCACAGAGGAAAAACATGGTTTAGTATGGTCACAGGAATATAAATTTTGCCAAGGTTTGGCGAAAAATGCATAATCATTGTGGTCATTGGCAGTCATTATCTCGATTATTAGTTATCAAATACATGAATGATGCTCTTAGAATATGGTTATCATAACACTGCTATATTTGACCACCAACCCTGAATAGTCGTTAAGGATTTAACGTGACACCTGCCATGCTGGCAATAGTTCACGGTGCTCTCAACTCTTGATGGAAACAATGCGTCCACCAGCGCCCCCAGAATGGCTAACCCAGGTACCAATTCTCTGCCATGACTCTGTATAGCCATAACAGACCCCTTGGTGAGGAGTTAGTATATTTAAACCCGAGTAGCGTCTCCAGTTTTGATGCCGCTTTTCCATAAGCACCGACAAGACACATCTCCACGCGCTTGTGAAACAGCACCCATCCTTAAACAAGAAAGATTATGATTATCGTGTCGCACCCAACAAATGCGACACCCAACTCTGTTAGAAGGATCTCTTTTCATTTAGACAAATCAATTTTTCCACTATCATCAATGCTTCATAATTTTCCCACCGACAGTCAGGACCAAGTCATGCACATTCTTCAACACGCCAATGCCGGCTACTACTCTGTAGGGTGCTTATCTGAGATCCTAGGGTCCCCAGCCTTGGCCAGTTTCCCTATTCAGCTACTTCCAAACACACTTACACCTTTTCAGCTATAAGCCTACTTCAACAGTTGCTCCTGTGCCTGGGTAGACCCGGCGAAACCAGAGACTCTATCTTGAGAGCCTAAGGTTCAAATAAGACCGCTCCAGTATATCAACGTTTGCTCTCAGTTGCTCCGCTTGTGGATAACCACAGCCACCACGTGAACGCCCGAAGGAGACCTCACCTCAGAAATCTACTTCCGTTAAAGTTCTTACCCATTTCTATTTAACACAGATATGGCGTTGGTACACTTAGAACCTTGTCTCCCACGAAGAGGTAGACTTAGGCACTTGTGCTGATGGAAGGTTGCCCGCGGTCAACCAACCAACCCTGAAGTGTATGAGACCATATGAGACGATTCCTAAAGTTAACCGCTCCAAGGCACCAATTCTGTCGAAAATGTCGCCGCTGTCGCTAGAAACAGTGTCCAGACGCAATGCCTTGGAGATAGCCATCAGCCGTTTGTCCCTAAGGCAAACTTTGTTCAAAAACCTGCACATTTTCCCGTAAAAAGTCCGGCCCATGTAACAGCTGCAGCCTGTTGACCACGAAACGCGTGTAACTATTGCCTCAGCCATCCTCAATCTCGAGACCGAAGTGGACGATTTTTCGACCAAAATCATAATAAACGATGAGGTGTATTTAAACCTCAGCGGGTACGTTAACCAGCAAAACTATCACTTTTGGGGCATCGAAAATCTACCAGTGATGCACGAAAAACCATCACAGCAGCTTAAAATGACTTAATGCTGCGCTGTTCACGCTTGAGTCATCGATGAGTCATCGAGCCATTTTTTCGAGGACGCCGCTGGTCAATCGAAAACAGTAGACGATGAGTGTTTTCAAGATATGTTAGCTTAGTTTTTTCTGCCACAATTGAACGGACTGAAACTGAAGGACATGCGGTTCTAAAAACACGGTGCAACGGGACACACTGTGCGAGCCACAACCGATATTTCGAAGGTGGCATTCCCGGGTCGCCTCATCTCTCGTTTTGGTGATTTTCATTGGCCAGCAATATCGCAAAATTTAACCGTTCCAGATTTGGTTTGGTGGGGTTTTTTGAAGTCTTGTGTTGACGTTAATAAACCTTAAACCCTGGAAGCTCCCAAAGCCTGAAATTCTGGCCGAAGTAATGAAAAATTTCAAGAAATGAGCCCGTGTAGCGATTAATTGTGAAGGCGCCTATTTGGCTTATGCAATCTTCTCGACTTGTATAATAAAGTTCTTACGATTAAGGTAAAAATAATCAAAAAAAAAAAAAACAATAACGAAGTTTTTTATTGAAAACAAAATGAGAGCCACACAATATTGGATGACTTTTTTGGCCCACCAAAGTCAATGGCAATGTCATACATTAATAATTCTGCAGTCGATTTGATTGCACTATTAGCTAGCTATTGCTTACAACATTGTTTTAAGAAAATACTTAAAAAAAGCTATATTTTTATAAGAAAATAAAAAAATATATCATTGAAAATATGTCTTCGGTATCATTGAAAATATGTCATCGAAAAAAAATAAGAAAAAATAAAACAAAAAATTTTATCTTTTCTGGTTATTACAGTACAATTATCGCGATTTTTTATTACATCTCTATGTGTTGGTATATGTTTAAACTGGAGAAATTTATTAAGGGCAGAATAACAAAGCTTATTTAAAATATCCTTATGACCATACTACCTTTAATTTTATAACTTACTAACAAATTTTAGTTAATGTTTTTTTTAGTGTGTCGCTCCTAAATCACAAACCTTTTATGCCCAAAAAGTTTTAATGCAACAGAAACCACTTAAAAGTTACAAATCAGCACTTTTACCTTTAACTTACCACAGATTTTATATATTTCCCCCCTCCTTTTTTGTAATTGCGTATATATTAGCATAACTGTATGTAAATGTGTGACATTTATTATCGTTGTATATGCTTGAAATCATTAAGCTGTGTCTTTAATACAAAGAAAATGATGACGTTAAACTTTAATGATTATTATGTTGAGGTCGCCTAATATTTCTGGTACAACAATTAATCACAGTTTGGGTGTCACTTAATTTAATGGCTGACATAAAATTTTGTTTCTCGTTTCATTTTTCCCTCTCGAAACACTGATAATCCCTTCTTATATTAAAGCAGCAGCAAGTAATAAAGATAAAAGAAATGTTTATTTTCGCCCCTAAGCATTTGTTATACGTACTAACAAGCGTACTAATAGCAGGAAGTCGTTTAGGTTTGTTTAGTATAATGAAAAGCTTTAAATGGAACAATTGTGTATTATTTTTTTACGACACGGTATTTTGCAAGGTTAATGCCATCTTAATGAGGGTTATAAATGTATTCAAAAGTTTTACGTCAGAAATGTAAATATTTTATGGTTTTATTTAGAGGGAAACTTTGATGTAATTATTTGTATAAGTTTTAGCTAATTGCATGCTTGAAGTCAAAGTTATAATTATGAAATCTGTTACGAAGAAGAAGATTTTTGATTGTAACATATTCTAGGTGATCATTTAATACACATAAACATTTTGGCATCTGTCTTGATATCAGATAATAAGCATTTGTTGCTTGACTTTTTGAGCTTTAAGGTATCAAATATTAATGCTCAAACTTGTTTTGAATTTATAAGAAAAATAGTTAAAGTTTATTAAAATTACAACAAGGATTTGCTAGAATTCTACAGTCAATATAAGGGTTTATTATTTCTCGTACTTTTCGTCTCCTAGGAAAACGAGAAATTTTTATAAAAACTCCAGGGATATTTAGATTATTTTTAATAATTATAATTAAAATAAATTTTCTTTAAACTAATTTATTAATTTAATTGAATAGCGTAAAAGAACATTCTAAAAGGGTCTTAGGTATGTAAGAGCTGAAGTTACAGGCGAGAAATGAAACGTGGCAGTTCTCAAGTAAACGTCAACGAGATACGTCTTCAGCGCTTGTAGTTAAACGGTGTCGCACACATTCATATTAAATAATGTTATTGTTTGTTTTCTTTATTTTCTATTCCTACTATTATTTAAATAAAATGAATTTCAATTAAAATATACGTGTTGCTTTTAGGTCAGAAGTGAGATCGAATTCACAAATCTTAAAAGAAATGTGTAATAAATATAATAAATAAAAAAGTAACGTTAAATGAACAAAAAAACTATAAAAAACAGTGACGCATGTGCAAAATAAAAAAAAGTAATTGTTCATATGTAAATTAGCTTGTGCGCGAATGTGATTATTAAGTTTGCTTGTGCGGGACGAGCCGGAATGAAAAATTGCTGATAAGTAAAAGTTCTTTGGAACAATGCAAAAACGGACACAAGCATACGAATATAAAAAAGTGATAATTAAGACCATCCTATCATGCTAGTGATATTGGTTGGCAGGCATTTAAGCATACGTAAATTGTGTAACGGCAAGCTAAATAATGTTTTTTTTAAATAATAACATAGAAACCAAACGTGCAAAGAAAAAATATACATATTCAAAAAAATAGAATATCAACGTATATAACAGTGGTAACGGAGAAAAAGTACATACATATGTACATATTGATGAGACCGTTTATGTGTATGGTTAATTTTGAAAAAACTAACAAATATAAAAAAACAGTGTTTAAAAGAAAAATAAAACGTAGTAAAATCATGTAAGTAACGATAAAACATGAATATAACAAATAACAAACGGTTGCAATAAACGATATTGAAAGCTCAACAGTGCTTGAGAAAAACGAAAAAACGTAACAGTAAAGAACCAAAAGTTGTGTCAAAAACGCTTAACGTTAATATCAAACAATTGATAAAAGTAAGACTGTGAAAAAAAACATAAAATGCCGTTAATTTCAACACTAAAAGTTGCCCTTTTAAAAGAGCTACTACGGGAACGTAATCTGTCAACGGTCGGTACGAAAAACGAGTTAGTGAAACGCCTCATAGACCACGAAGAGTCGGAGGAAGTCGAAATTGACGAAACGCAAACGAACGATAACTTGGCGGCACAAATCGATGACTTACGCGGAATGCTTGAAAATGTCATGGCTATTGTGCAGAACCAAGTAAATAAAACGGTGCAACCGCAAAACGATAATCGCGAAAACGATATTCGCGAAAACGACATCCGCGAAAACGTAAATGTAGAACGGCATCGCGATTTACAATCACTAAATCGGGAAACGCGTGAACGTAATTCGTACAGTGTTAGGGAAATCGCCGATACCCTACCGGAATATGATCCAATCAAGGATCACGTTTTTAGCATCGATCAATTTATCGACCGAGTAGATCAGTCGATGCAGGCGTATAACTGGAACGAGAAATGTATGATGCTGGCGATTTTTACTAAATTGAAAGGCCCTGCGAAATTGTGGTTGGACGCTTCTGCAACTACCTACGTTACGTGGCACGAATTGGCAGCAGCGTTAAAAGAAGAATTTGGTGTTGAGCCCGATGAAGCGGACATTCATTTCAAAATGTCAAGAGCAACAAGAGAAACTGGTGAGTCTATTAATGAATATTGTTTTCGAATGAGCGCTCTGGGTAGACGTCACAATCTGAGTGACTCCGCCATTATTAAGTATACACGCGAGGGGCTAAAGCATAGAGAACTACAACACTCTTTAGCTACTGTTCGATTTAAAACGATGAAGCAAATGCGCGATACATGTGAAGAATATTTTTCGAATATAGCAGGCTGCTCGCGCGAATCAAAGTCAACGCCAAAGCGTAATGAGTCTTGCAACAGTCCTGTAAGCAAACCTCCTGCAAGTGTGGAAACGACGACTCCAGATAAAAAACCGGTTGTATGCTTTAACTGCTCCGAAGCAGGGCATATATCAAGTGCATGTCCAAAGCCGCCGCGTCGAACCAGATGCAAAGATTGTCAACGTGTACATCCAAAAGGTACCCCCGAACACTGTGGTCAAGGTAGCGTCCGTTGCTCAAATAGCGTGGAAAAAGATTCGTCAAATAAGAAAGTCACGATCAATGGAGTGGACATGTTCGCGTTAATCGATACAGGCAGCGAGTGCAGCATGATAAAGAAATCTAAAGCAGCTCAACTCATTCAAAATAGGGAAAAATGTAACATCCGTATTAGCGGACTGTGTGGCGGAACGCTGGTGTTAACCGAAATGATCAACGCAGAAATAAACATTGATAACGTTAAAATGTTTGTGAACTTATACGTAGCTGATGATGATACGTTTTCGTCGGATTTAATTATCGGTAATGACATATTTACGAACAATAACATCCGCTTTATTTGCAACGGTAACGGGCAACATTTCGAGTATTTAAACGTGTCGGAAACGGAAATCGCGGAGAACACAAAGAGCGAAATAAATAAAATAGCACCCCACGAAAAACCGAGCGATACTGAAGCGGCCTCCTTACAAATTGCAAAAATCAGTATAAACGAAAACGATTTTTTATATTCCATGCAGATTCAAGACGAGAAGATACGTGAAATAGCGGATAAAATAAAAGCTGGTGACAAAAAAATGGCAAAGGATTTTGTTATTAAAAACGAACGACTCTTCCGCAAGGTGAACGAAAATCTTCTGTAGGTGGTTCCGAAAGCTCTGAGATGGCGAATTATTCAGGAACAACACGATAACGCAGGACATTTAGGAGTCGACAAAACGGTAACAGGTATCCAAAGACATTTCTGGTTTCCGCGTATGCGAAACGCTGTGAAATCGCATATAAAGTCGTGTGTCGAGTGTGCGTATAATAAAGCCCCAGGTGGAAGGGAAGAAGGCGTGTATCATTACGAAAATGTGGACCCCATACTTTTCCATACAGTTCACCTGGACCACCTTGGGCCATTCCCCAAAAGCGCAAAACGAAACGAACATATTCTAGTCATCGTTGACGCATTTACCAAATTTACCATCGTCAAACCCGTCAAAAGCACCGCAACAAAACACGTTCTTAACATCCTAAATGAGGTCAGCGAGTATTTCGGTATGCCATCAAGAATTATCACTGATCGAGGAACAGCTTTGACTTCACATGAATTTTCACGTTTCTGTCATGCTAACGATGTAAAACACATTCTTAATGCAGTCCGTACACCTAGAGCAAATGGTCACGCGGAGCGGACTAACCGAACAATTTTAGGAATGTTGTTGCCATCAGCGAAGGACGACAAACATTGGGACGAGCAACTAAGGCGTATCCAATGGTCAATCAACAGTATGCAAAATAAGACGACTGGCAAAACACCACAGGAACTTCTATTCGGCTTTCAACCAAGAGACATCTTACAGCATAAGCTCGTACTCATCCTTCACAATGATGACGTAATGAATTCTGAGGAATTAGACAATCTACGCCACGATACAGCCAAAAAAATTGATGCTAGTCGGAAAAAAGCCAAAGAGTATTACGACAGGAAACATGCCAAACCAAAAACTTACAACGAAGGTGATCTGATATTAGTTGAAAATGAACCAGCAGCAACTGGTGCCTCCCGGAAACTAGAACCTCGTTACAAAGGTCCTTTTATGGTTACTAGCGTTCTAGACAAGGATAGATATGTCGTAAAGGATTTGCCAGGATCCAGGCAGTTCTCAAGTAAACGTCAACGAGGAACGTCTTCAGCGCTTGTAGTTAAACGGTGTCGTACACATTCATATTAAATAATGTTATTGTTTGTTTTCTTTATTTTCTATTCCTACTATTATTTAAATAAAATGAATTTCAATTAAAATATACGTGTTGCCTTTAGGTAGAACAGGCAGCAGTTAAAGGAAAGGAAACAGCACACTTGGATCCGCCTAACTCGCCCTTTGTGTTACTTAAAGAGGTAGATAGAATAAGCTGAGTTGGATTGAAAAAACAAATTAAGGGAATAATAAGAAAAAGAAAACAAAAGAATGAAGCAAACTTGCCATGGGCTTTGGTGGGAATAGAACCTACAACTGCCATTTTGGTAGACTCGTGCACTTACAACTGATCTACCGAGCCACACTAAGAAGGTCTTAAAAATAAGAGAAAATTATATATGGAATTTTAGTTGTTACCTCTAGGTATAAATTGAAATTTCTGAAAACTATGTTCATCATCTGCTCATCGACTTAGTTGGTGAAATTTGATTTCAAAATATTTGACTCTACTTTCTAAATCAAAATTTATTGACGAATACAATTACTTCTCGCTGACCTTATTAAAAGCATATAAAAAGCAGATAATATTGATACAGTGTTAGTGAACCCATGATGAGTTAGTCTTTTCTTTGAGGAAGTTCTCCTCAACTTTTCCGTTTGACTATTTTTTTTGTAATTATTTGAGGCGACGCACAGTGCTGTGTCCCATAGACAAAAATACAATAAAAAAAAATGTTTTATATTGTAGATAAAAATATATAGGTCGACAGATAACAATAATTTTAAAATAAATTTTAAAGAATTTTTTCGATTTAGCTCTTTTTGTTGGCGCTAGGGGGCGCCAAAGTCAAAGAATTTGAAGTAAAAATGGCTAAACAAATACCCGCGTCTTACATGCTTCAGGAAAACAGTTGTAAAAAAATTTTTTTTTGGACTATGAGATTTTTTCTGTAGTAAATAACTATATTTGCAACTAACTGTCTAAAAAATTTGTTGTGATTTCTTTTTTTATAAGTATTTCTTAATGCTTTGAAAAATGCTTATTATTCACTTAAGCTCCAAAAATTTTTTAATTTTGATGGAAAATTAAAAAAAAAAAGAAAAATATGGTCTATGAGTTTTTTTCTGTTTTCAAAAATTTATACTGTTTTCTAATAACTGCAAGAAAAAAAATTTTTTAAATTTAACCGGAACTTTAAAAAAATTTTTTTTTTAAAAATGGCTATTTTCGTGATTTTTTCTCAAATTTCGACAGTTTTCTAAGGTTTAAAAGAAAACAAACTACAAATACTAAAAAATATAAATTTAAATTAATATTGTTTAGTAAAAAAACCGCAAAATAGTAAAATTTTTGCGTTTCTATGTATTTTACGCTATAAAATGATACTTAAGCCCCAAATTACCTAGGTTTTTTATTGTTTTAAAAAAATTATTGTAAAAATTTAATTTTTTGAACTAGGAAATTCAAATTGTTTCTTGTAATAGCTAACTATATTCGAAACCAACTGTGCAAAAATTTTCATTATATTATTTTGCTATACATAGTTTTTGTTGCTTTGAAAAATGCTTATTATTCACTTAAGCTCCAAAAATTTTTTAACTTTGATGGAAAATTAAAAAAAAAGAAAAATATGGTCTATGGGTTTTTTTCTGTTTTCAAAAATTCATACTGTCTTCTAATAATTACAAGACAAGTCTGTTGTGACTACTTATAACAAAAACTAGATCAAAATATGACAAAAATTTTATGTTTTTCATAAATCTTATAAAACTTTGCATCACAACAAACTAATACAGCAATTGAAAATCGCTAGATTTGACTCCCAGAGTTAGTAATAAAATGTTCCCTTGAGGAACTACATTTTGCAGTGGAAAATTTAAAACGGGAATCTCATTCTGTTTTGTAAAGCCTAATGTCGGATTCAAAATGCTTACCAGCAACAAAAGCTTTGGCGCTATATATGAATTTAGATTTGACCGAAAGAAAATATAGTGTGCTACGTAATACAATAAATGAAATACACCCAAATTGTTTTCCGTCTCTGTATGCATTACAAACTAAGAAAAAAAAGTTATTCCCTCTATTGTGGTATCTGAAAATGAATTTTAGGGTGCTTTTCTGAAGAAGCATTGGAAGCCAACCACAAAATCGTGAGAAAAGCAAAACTGTCCCATACGAGGAAAACGTCACGAAAATACACTCATAAAGATTTAATACTATCTTTAGATCTGTTTTTGACTCAAAAAGGAATCCAAAGACCAAAAAAATCTATTATTTGCAGAAATTGATATATATATACTTAAGAAAAAATGCTAATGAGCCAGTTGAAGACGACGAGACAAATGTTTCATTGAGCGGCAATATTTTTTGGGAAGATTCTAATACTGAAGAAGATTTATTGTAAAATATAATATACATATATAATTTATTAAAAAAAAATTATTATTAAAAAACGCACTTAAATTAAAATTAGAACGTATTTTAAATTAAATTTAATTTAGAAAGTTTGTCATTTTGTACTTTCACGTTGTCGTCAAAATCATAATGTAGAAGATTTTTAGCCAATTTAATTTTTATTTTCTATTTTTATAAATCAATTTTAATGTAATTTGGCACTAACATTTGTTTGACACATAATAATAACCATACCACCCAATTTAATGAGAATCGGCTAACTTTTGTAACAGTCTTAGCATTTTTGCAAAAAAGGATATATGGCAGGACCTAGAGTCCTTGCGTCAATCCCAATAAAAATTATCGCACAAGTTACCAGCACGGGATGTTAATAATGTACGGACTATTGTAACTTTCTGTGCATTTATGTAGTCAAAATTAAAAATTTCGTCCTTTCTATATATGGGCAGTAGGCGTGTCCTTTGCCCGATTTTTTCAAAAAATTGAATTTTTCTTAATTTAAGTATTTTATACTACTGTACCAAATTTCAAAGCTCTAGGACCACTCCTTCTATTTTTGTCCCATCACTATATGGGATCAAAGCACTGTGCGACGCATCAACCCGTCGCACAGTGCTGTGTCCCATAGACAAAAATACAATAAAAAAAATGTTTTATATTGTAGATAAAAATATATAGGTCGACAGATAAAAATAATTTTTAAATAAATTTTAAAAAGTTTTTTCGATTTAGCTCTTTTTGGTGGCGCTAGGGGGCGCCAAAGTCAAAGAATTTGAAGTAAAAATGGCTAAACAAATACCCGCGTCTTACATGCTTCAGGAAAACAGTTGTAAAAAAATTATTTTTTGGACTATGAGATTGAAATTTTTTTCTGTAGTAAATAACTATATTTGCAACTAACTGTCTAAAAAATTTGTTGTGATTTCTTTTTTTATAAGTATTTGTTATTGCTTTGAAAAATGCTTATTATTCACTTAAGCTCTAAAAGTTTTTTAACTTTGATGGAAAATTAAAAAAAAAGAAAAATATGGTCTATGGGTTTTTTTCTGTTTTCAAAAATTTATACTGTTTTCTAATAAATACAAGAAAAAAAATTTTAAAAATTTAACCGGAACTTTAAAAAAATTTTTTTTTTAAAAATGGCTATTTTCGTGATTTTTTCTCAAATTTCGACAGTTTTCTGGAGCTAAAACTATAAAATAAACTTACAATATAATAACATATAAAACCAAATTGATACCATAAGATTATAATAATTAACGAGATAAATTAAAAAAATAAGTATAAAATTGTTTTTGCCTCTTTTTGACGCTACAAGATGCTGCTAAATTAATAGATTGACGTTGGTGTTTCATTGTTTACCTCCCACCACTGCTGCTAACTTTTTTTCCCAAAAATATAGATAAGTTAGTATAAAAAATCGCTAAAAGTTAGCTAAATTTTTAAAATGTAAGCTATGAACTGCCAAAAAATTTGTTTTTTCCAGGTCTGTTGTGACTACTTATAACAAAAACTAGATCAAAATATGACAAAAATTTAATGTTTTTCATAAATCTTATAAAACTTTGCATCACAACAAACTAATACAGCAATTGAAAATCGCTAGATTTGACTCCCAGAGTTAGTAATAAAATGTTCCCTTGAGGAACTACATTTTGCAGTGGAAAATTTAAAACGGGAATCTCATTCTGTTTTGCAAAGCCTAATGTCGAATTCAAAATGCTTACCAGCAACAAAAGCTTTGGCGCTATATATGAATTTAAATTTGACCGAAAGAAAATATAGTGTGCTACGTAATACAATAAATGAAATACTCCCAAATTGTTTTCCGTCTCTGTATGCATTACAAACTAAGAAAAAAAATTTATTCCGTCTATTGTGGTATCTGAAAATGAATTTCAGGGTGCTTGTCTGAAGAAGCATTGGAAGCCAACCACAAAATCGTGAGAAAAGCAAGACTGTCCCATACGAGGAAAACGTCACGAAAATACACTCATAAAGATTTAATACTATTTAATACTATCTTTAGATCCGTTTTTGACTTCAAAAAGGAATCCAAAGACCAAAAAAAATCCATTATTTGCAGAAATTGATATATATATACTTAAGAAAAAATGCTAATGAGCCAGTTGAAGACGACGAGACAATAGTTTCATTGAGCGGCAATATTTTTTGGGAAGATTCTAATACTGAAGAAGATTTATTGTAAAATAAAATATACATATATAATTTATTAAAAAAAAAAAATTATTATTAAAAAACGCACTTATACGTATTTTAAATTAAATTTAATTTAGAAAGATTGTCATTTTGTACTTTCACGTTGTCGTCAAAATCATAATGTAGAAGATTTTTAGCCAATTTAATTTTTATTTTCTATTTTTATAAATCAATTTTAATGTAATTTGGCACTAACATTTGTTTGACACATAATAATAACCATACCACCCAATTTAATGAGAATCGGCTAACTTTTGTAACAGTCTTAGCATTTTTGCAAAAAAGGATATATGGCAGGACCTAGAGTCCTTGCGTCAATCCCAATAAAAATTATCGCACAAGTTACTAGCACGGGATGTAAATAATCTACGGACTATTGTAACTTTCTGTGCAGTTATGTAGTCAAAATTGAAAATTTCGTCCTTTCTATATATGGGCAGTAGGCGTGTCCTTTGCCCGATTTTTTCAAAAAACTAAATTTTTCTTAATTTAAGTATTTTATACTAGTGTACCAAAGGTCTGCACAAGTCAATTTCTTTGGTAAAGTAAGCCTATACACGTTAGCATTTTTGCAAAAAAGGATATATGGCAGGACCTAGAGTCCTTGCGTCAATCCCAATAAAAATTATCACACAAGTTACTAGCACGGGATGTAAATAATCTACGGACTATTGTAACTTTCTGTGCAGTTATGTAGTTAAAATTGAAAATTTCGTCCTTTCTATATATGGGCAGTAGGCGTGTCCTTTGCCCGATTTTTTCAAAAAATTGAATTTTTCTTAATTTAAGTATTTTATACTACTGTACCAAATTTCAAAGCTCTAGGACCGCTCCTTCTATTTTTGTCCCATCACTATATGGGATCAAAGCACTGTGCGTCGGTTCTTAATAATATTTTGTTGCAGACTCAGAAATCTTTTTTTTTTTCTTTTGCATGACATAGAAATAGTAGCAAAATATTTCCGGTTTCCTATCGGCTTCACTTGAACGCTTGTCTGAACCGATGCTTGGTTCTCGTTACAACCGCATGTCTCGTACGTACATATGTATAATTTTAAAATAAAGTTTTATTTAAAAATTTATCCTTAAGCCTTATTTTAAAAAATTCTAAATTTCTAAAATATTTTTAATAAAATGACTAATGTACCTAAATATTAAGTTGAATATATTAATGTTAAAAAAGTCACCGATTTCCTTAAATACCTTAAAACACAATTTTTTTGGAAAACTGTGATTAATATTAACTACTCTTGGGAAAAAATCAAAATTTAAACTACATTAAGCAAAACTAACTGTTTTTAAAACACAAAAGAATTGAATTGTTAAGATTTTTATTTCCCGGAATCCCTTCTAAAAATACCGGGAGAGCTGGAAATGTAAACAATTAAAATTGTCGCTTCGGGAGTTTCCAGGAAAAACCACTATTTATTATTGTTAAAAATTTTTTTTTTGATAAATTTGTTTAATTTTTAACTATATTAGAAGTTTGCTTAAGTTGTCAAGAATTTGCAAATTGTATGCGCTTTAGCTTATGTTCTATTTTAATTTTTATTATACAACATGACGTATGATTTATATTATTTAAAATACTACAGAATATTAGTTTTATTTTCTTCTTGTTGATATTTTATAAAACAAATAACTTTAACTAGGATAAGCATTACATAAAAGAAAAAGCATGAATAATAAAATATCATTGTCATCTAGTTTGTTATTATTGACTTAATTCTGTATGGCAGCGAGTAGATACCAAGAATATGATTTAAAAGTTTTTGTTTACTTCATTCTCTTTGGTAATCCTCCACTATTTTACATATGAGAAGTAAAGAAGAATAGAAATTATTTAAATATATGATGAAAATTTGAAATAATCTTAAAGGGTTGAAGGAAAATATAAGCTCAAGAGGATTAAAGGAAAAATATTTTTTTCAGTTATTTATTGTGTATCGTTGCACAACAAAAGATAATATTGGGTTGTTTATAACGGATTTATCTGATTACAAAAAATGTAAATAAAAAATCTCTTTTAATTTTCAAATTTAATTTTTTTTCCAACTTTAAAAAACTTAATGATTTTTTATACCAACATTTTTTTTGCCAATATTTAACTTTCTTCTAGTATAAGATTTTGCATAAATACACAAAACCAACTTAAAATAATGCTGCCATTAAACCTAATGTATGAAAGTTGAGGCTCATAAGCATGGCTGATTTTAATTACTCCTTTGCCCCAAATTGAAATTTAAATTAATTCATATGCATTTGTAACTGTTGCCGTTTTAAGAGTTATTTCAAAGGAAAAATGTGACCATCTGCTTTAATGACTTTAGAAGGATAAGGAATAGAGCAACTGTTAGTTAAATAGAAAGCTAAGAGCAAATAGATATGTTCGAAAATTGCATTTAATTTTCTTTTTTATGTTTGAAAGTACGAAATATTTACAGACACACACGCCTCTGCAATATTAGACATTTGTGAATACAAACCTACCATTTAAAATAATTCTGTGATAAATCTCTTATGTTTTCTATACATCCCTCAAGTTGTGTATACATACGCACAAGTGCAATTATTTCTCAATGAGTTTCATATATATCAATTCTAGTACAAGTGTATTAATCACGAAACATGTGTTTGCAGTTGTAGTTTTATTTATCAGGCACGAAAAAATTCTTTGTAGATCTTAACTTTGATTTGTGGCTTTAAATGAAATTGCATAAACATTTGTATTGAAAAGTTTAAAATTTTTTGAAAAAAAAATATGTGTAAAAGTTTTTAAAAGTTTAGTTCAATTTTCCAAAAAAATATGTTTGGAGCCTTAACAAAAAATGTTGGACTGTTGCAGTTATAACACAAGTATACACGGTTTTGGAGCTGAGAAACTACAAGTTATTCCTAAAACTATTTGGAGCGCTGAATTCAAACCCGGGATCCGTTTTTCCAGATTTGTTCTTGTTTTCGTGATATTGCATAATTACCGTTATTTGCGTTTTTTTAAAAAGATGATGTTACTTAAATGCAAATATCTCCAAAAATATATATTATTATTTTTATTAAAAGATAATACAATTGCTAAAACAACCGTTGGTTGTTTGTGAAGATTAGTCAAGAAATGATTGTGTTACAGTGGACACAATTTCAAAATTCATAAAACATTTTATGATATTTTGAAATGTTGCTCTTTGCAACTAATATTTTTTACACCAGTATATTTTATTACATAGGACATTAGTTTATTTCAATACGCACATTTTGCGCCGAACAAGACCCAGATTGGTGCAAAAATGACAAATCTACAGAAGATTTTGTAAATAAACCCACTTTTTGCTTCCAAATGATTGTCGGTTATATATCAGTGACTTTTGCTTCAGTGTGAACACAGTTCCACTCCTGCAACGGCGATGCGAGCAATTCTGCTTTTTGTTTCGATAAATCTAAATCGCGAATCAAGTCATTTAGCATACTTTGCGATATTATGTGTGTTTCTTCCATGTTAAAATCTTGGGTCGGTGACAAACTGTTCCTTGGTGACAAACTGAAAGTTCACCTAGAATTTGCACGCACACCTGGGCAAATTAGCAAAGGGTCATTGTTCGTACGGGGAACTAGCTTGGACACTGATGACACGTCAGCATATTTATACTTTGATAGTTTTTTTGCATTAAGACCGATCACACTGATCAAGCAAAAATAACAATCATCTACATGATTTTTCGGTTGTCTTCATAATATTGGCATTAAAAATAAAAAGTATGCTTCTCGACCAAGTGACCAGTTGTACAGTTTTGTGCTACACCCACGGGTTGTGAGTGTTTTCCACACAGATACCAAAATAATAATAATATGCATCTCTCAGCGCTTTTGATATATTTCTTCCACTTTTTCCGATAATATAACATCATCAAACATAACAAAAACGCTTAGAATCAACTTTGCCCTTTTTTCTTTCCATTTTAACATATTTTGGATCAAAAAATAACTTTAAGTTTGCAATTGAAATGACATTTCCCCCGATGGCAACAGCTGATTGCCGTTATTACAATGCAGTGCAGCCAAGATGCAAGAGCCCAAAAACTAGAACCAATCTTGAAAAACAAAAACCGATTTCGAATTCAGCGCCTCAAGTAACTTTCAGATTTGTTCTCATCGGCTCAGCTCCAAAAATTGACCGGAATTTGTAAACTTGTGTAATTGTTGTAGATATAAGAAGTAAATTCAAAATCTTCTTGGGAGATTATTTTTAAGATTCGTAGTTCAAGGGAATTTTATTCACTTTGTTTTAGAGAAAAGTAGGGGTTCACTGGTCCACTGGGGGAATAATTTAAAACATATGCATTAGAAAATTGATGTGCGCCTATGATATCCTAGTAGCTTTACTTTAGATATTTTCACTAGAAGGAGTCCGGAGCAGTTAAATCAGGCGACCGTGGAGGCCAGTCATCATTACCATTTCTTGAAGTAACTTGTTTTGGAAAACTGTCTCGCAGTAACTTCATTGTAATTCTTGTGCTATGCAATGTGTCACCGTCTTGTTAGTACCATATGCTAACCAAGTCCAAAGCATTCAGTTGTCGCATTAAAAAGTTTTCATCATATCACGATATCACTTCCCATTGAGTTACCGTTACGCCGTTTTCAGTTTCAAAAAGTAAGGTCGAATGATTTCTCCTGATCAAATTTCACCCTAGACTGTCATTTCTAATGGATGAAAAGTTGACTGCTAAATAACTTGAGGGGTTTTTATTGCCCAAAACCGACTATTCTGTTTATTCACATACCAATTCAAATGAATATGTGTTTCGTTAATCATAATGATTTTGATGAAAATCGGGGTTGTCATGGGTTGCCATTTTTATCGATTAAAACACGTTGGTTTACTGAGTATTATTCCAAAATAAATTTGCTACGTTTCAACTTTACCAATGCCAAATCTGAACTGTCAAGGCTTTTTTTATCACAGTGGTATCAAAAAAATACTTTTCTTGCCGGCGGGCACCCTGAATTTATCACAAATTTTAATACAAAAGATGATTTCTAACTGTTATATATTTTTATTGGGTTTTTTGGGTGGGAAATATTAAAAGTTTTATATATAAAAAAATCAAAATATTCTGGCGTTTTTTATATACTTGTCTGGCTATTTAAATTTGAATCCAACAAATTTTTAGAACCATAAAATATGTTATTTCAAACGATATTAACAAAAAGTAAATACATCAAAAACTTTTAAGTCTTTTTCTTGTTTAAATATATCTCTTACAAAGTTATAATCGATTTTTTATTTATACTCCCAAGAACAAATAAATCTTAACAATTATACTAAATTGGCTTAAGTACTTTTATATGTTCTAACTTAAACATTTATATCTTTCAAATCATACAAACACTTCTACACAACCACACGACCAACAATTAAATTTAACAAAAAAACTTTTAAATTTTCTTTCCTCTCCTGTTACATATGAGTAATTTTTTGTGCTCCAGTATTTGTTCTGATAATTTTTGTCTGACTGTCACTTTAAAAGACATTTTGTGGTTGATATTTTATTGTAAATGTTATAACATGGGGAGAAAAGTTTAAAGATGCGGTTTTGTTTGACTTGCAGTTAAAATGGTATTTTATGTCTTAATAAAAAGTCGAGTTTGTCAGTATTAATAAGAAAAGTGACAGGTTTTGTGGCAGTCAGTTTAAATAAGGTTAAAAAATGAAATATTTGGATTCTTTTAGGTATTTTTAAGCAAAAAATAAAGCAGAAAATTGCTGTTAGATACAATATCTTGTAAACTTAGATACGATAGAAAAATTAAAAATCAAAAAACTAAGAAATATTTCTTAAATGGCGAAAAAGGTGACCTGATCAAAAAAAGGTTAAAATTGCTTACGAAAAGCTTTTTTATTGAAGATCCTTAAAATGTTTATATTAAAAGATCTTATGCTTGTTTAACTCAAAAAAATGCTTTGCTTGAACTAAAATTTTTTAGTAGATTTATGTTTGTATAGACATATTACATTAGTCCAAAGTTTGCTAGATGATTGACACGACAGCCTTTTTTATGCGTTACAGTATATTTAACAAAAATTTTGAAATCCTGACCAGCAACAAAACATGGTTTCAATTTATCACTAAATACAATACCACAAATAGTTCGACATATCATTCTCGTTTGAGACTCAAGCCATTGACAGCCTTGCTGGGGTCAGATGATTTAATAAAATAAGGGTTTTTCATTTACCATCTTAGGCTGAACAGATGCAGTTTTAGAAAGTCAATGGTAGTCATAACCGACAAATTTTTATCTAGAAAATATGCTAACCATATGATTCATGAAAATTTTGTAAATTAACAGTTCCCAATCTGAGAATTGGTTTGAGGAAAAAAAAATTAAATTAAAAATAATAAGTTTTTTCAAGATTAAACGTCTTGACTTAAAAACCTTGAAAAAAGTTTGAGAAATAGTATCATAAAATAAACTTGATTTTAAAATCATCTTTTAATTAAGAGGAGAAGAGCGAAAAATTTTTGCAAATTTCCCTTTTTTTCTAATAAGGAGATAACAACCCTGATAAAAGTTAAAACTGATAAAAGAATACTATTTAATGTCTCTTATGCTTCTGCCCGGTACTAAGTGATACCAGAGCCGGGCACTTAGGAACAACTAAAGCCAAGTTGGTCCATTTATAATTTGACCAATTACTTTATGGATTTTACGTGAACAAAAACAAAAAATGTATTACACAGTACCTACTACGCTGTAAGTAATGAATATTTTGGCTCAAACACATACATATGTACAAATGTATTCATAAACGAAAAAAATTTCTAAATTTTTAAAAAAATTTAATTTTATGTGAAATACGGTTTGGGAAACGCAAGCTAGTGTTAGGTTTTAAAAAAAAATATTGATCGTAAACAATTATTGTGACAGTTTGATTCAGGCGGTTTGGTAATAATAAATTTGTCATAGCATATTCTGGTTGTGAGACAATTAAACAAATTGCAGCAAACGTGGTAGAATTATTTGGTAATTATAAGTCAAATGTTTTAAAATTGAAATAGATTTTTCAAAACAAAAATGTCAATTTCTTAGATATATATTATTGCATAAACTTTTTCCAACTTTACAACTTTTATTTGTATATAAATATTACGGAGTCCCCGTGACTAGTGGTAATGCTTTCCAAACAACTAATGGAATAAATATAGCAATAAAAAAAGCCAAGTCACAATAGGTGCGTCCTCGTACTTCTTGTTTAAAGGTTAACATGTTAATCGGTCATATATTTGAACACTCTAGTAGCACCCTGAAAGCGACAATAAAAACCTTTCACTATAGCCTTATGATTCCTACTTAAAACTTTATTTAAATTATTTTTCAGAATATATCTATATTGTTTTAATTTTTTTTTATTTTCCGCGGTTTTTCCTGAATAAAGATTCTAATTGTATTTTTTTTTTGGTTTTTTGATATTCAAACAAAGAAAGTACCACATTTTATTTAAATTTATTTTATTTTATTTTATTTTATTTTATTTTATTTTATTTTATTTTGTTTTGTTTTATTTTATTTCATTTCATTTCATTTCATTTCATTTTATTTTATTTTATTTTATTTTATTTTATTTTATTTTATTTTATTTTATTTTATTTTATTTTATTTTATTTTATTTTATTTTATTTTATTTTATTTTATTTTATTTTATTTTATTTTATTTTATTTTATTTTATTTTATTTTATTTTATTTTATTTTATTTTATTTTATTTTATTTTATTTTATTTTATTTTATTTTATTTTATTTTATTTTATTTTATATTATTTTATTTTATTTTATTATATTTTATTTTATTTTATTTTATTTTATTTTATTTTACTTTATTTTATTTTATTTTATTTTATTTTATTTTATTTTATTTTATTTTATTTTATTTTATTTTATTTTATTTTATTTTATTTTATTTTATTTTATTTTATTTTATTTTACTTTATTTTATTTTATTTTATATTATTTTATTTTATTTTATTTTATTTTTTTTTTTTTTTTTATTTTATTTTATTTTATTTTGTTTTTTGTTTTATTTTATTTTATTTTATTTTATTTTATTTTATTTTATTTTATTTTATTTTATTTTATTTTATTTTATTTTATTTTATTTTATTTTATTTTATTTTATTTTATTTTATTTTATTTTATTTTATTTTATTTTATTTTATTTTATTTTATTTTATTTTATTTTATTTTATTTTATTTTATTGTATTTTATTTTATTTTATTTTATTTTATTTTATTTTATTTTATTTTATTTTATTTTATTTTATTTTATTTTATTTTATTTTATTTCATTCTATTTTTTTAGCTTGAAGATAATTAATGAATCAAAATTTATTTTAAGCTTATGCAAATAAATTGTGTTAATATATAATTTAAAAAAAAAGCATTTTTCCTAAAAGTAATTTAAAGCTAGAAAAGAAAATTAAAAATAGTTTTAAAAATATTTAAATTCTAACAAAAGTTTGGTACTTTCCATACAACCTTTCAAAAAATATGTTCATATTACATTGATTTTTTTTATTTAAAAATCCCTTCTTTTGGTACTTATGCTTAACAATTAGTATATTGGATGCGGTGACAATTGCTTAGCACGTTTGCCAACAACAACAATGCCAACGACGTATGAGTAGTTTTAATTTAACCGTAAGAAATATTACTCATACGTCTGCACTGAGAATATATCTGTGGACTATTGACAAAAACCACTTTTTTGAAAAAAATTCATTTTACAGGAGAGCAAAAAAAAATCGCAAGTAAAGGTACATGCGAAAATTCAATATTGGAAAATAATTTAAATAACTTACTTACAATTTTAGGTCTTAAAACTTTTTAGATAATAATCACGAAAGTTTCTTGCGATGTTAAAGTAGTTTTTTGCTCTCCTGTAAAATTCACTTTTTTCAAAAAAGTGGTTTTGTAAAAAGTCCACAGATAAAATTTTAACCAATACTAAATGGGATATGAATTAATACTTATATTGGATAGAATTTGGCTTTTTACTTAATAACTACAAAAAATTATGCAGTAACTAAGCTTTTAAAAAAATTGTTTCAAGCTTATTTAAACATGTCTCATACTTTTTGTGTTAAAGAGATAGCATTTTGAGTTTTTTTTTTGAATTAAAATATTATCTTAAAACTTGTAATAAGTGTAACAAGAAAATGTTGCTGAGAAATTCAGGTAAACAGTTTGCCTTAAAACATAACAGCATCCCTCCCCAGCCAAGTGTAAAAGTGCTGTCATAAATATGCTTCATAAATCTTGCTTAATGAACTTTAAAATCTCTTAGAAATTTAAAGACAAACGCAAAAAATTTCCGTCGTGGAACATAATGAAGAATTTCTTAAATTTGTATGTAAATATTTACTTATAAGGATGCCAAAATATAGAGGTTTAGCTTACAAGTAATTAATCAGTGTAAAGTTTTATCTAATTATTAAATCGAATCAAGGTTGGGCAGCATTAATTTTACACATCTAATTTGTATTTATTATTCTTAAGAAAATAAATATTAAAATTCAAATTTTTTTGGGACTTTGATTTATTAAAAATGGATTACTCTACCGCTTAGAACAATTCCAGCTTGAATTTTTCTTTCAGAAATTTTCATTATGTATAAATGATTTTACTTGCTTCTGTTTATTTTTATTAAGTTGATTTTGTTAACTAATTTATTAAATGCTTATCTAACTTTTTGGTGTGTTAATTTACTTAGTTTTTTTAATTAAAGCCACTCTAATTATTTCTACTACACAACCATTTTGCCATTCTAAGCACGTTTGCTTTTCAGCAAAATATATTTTATAAGTAGAAAAGTTTTGGTTGCCCCAACTTTGACAATCTTTATTATTAAATGCAAATTTTCTGTCTTTTAACAAATTTTCGCTTCCATGAGTATAAACACATGCTTTAACATGTACATTTAATTGATAGAAAGCAAGAGTAGCCCGACGAAAATTTCGCAGCGAGTACAAGTGGCAATGGGAAGCCTTAAAAATCATGGTCAGGCAGAAGATTTAAAGCAGTTTTTGTTGGCCTATCATCTTGTGCAAATAACTCGCTTTATTTTATGGTAATGATAAACGACTTAGCAAATGAGTACAAAAACACAAAAGAAGGCCATAATTAAAAATTCATTTTTTGTTTTCTTTATTGTTTAAGAGTCATAATTTATTCACAGCCGTGTTGGGGTTTGCATAAAAAATTATAATTGTATTCTAATGGTAATTTTTTGATTATGTTAATTAGCAAGATGTTTAAAATTATTCTAAGTAAAAGTATCTTTTTTTAAATCCGAAAGAAGTGATTTGTGTTATTCCACCATTTATTTATTTATTAATTTAAATTTTTAAAAAATTAAAATTTTATGACTTTGGAAATATTTTTCTATGTCTTAGTTTTTGTAACCACATTTGATTTAAGCAAATGTACAAATGTTTTGTAACCATAAAATTTATTAAAAAACTTTGTTTATATTCATATAAGCCTTTTGCATAAATTTTACTTTTGTTTTCCTGTAACTAACAAATAAATTTGTTTTATTTAACCAACATGTAAATGTATGTAGAAAACCCTAAAAGTCAAAAACAAATTCAGCTTAAAGGAAACGTGCGAAAAAATTGTTTTAAGCACCAGCTTTGCATTTTGTATTTTGTTTTGCTCTTTCTGTACACAAACGTAAATATGTTTAAAAAAATTTTTGGTTAAAAATTTAAAAAGTTAAAAGTTGAGTGTAAAAAAACACTAAGACTGTTCCCTTATGACCATGTATAGTAAGATTAAATATACTGAAGTAACTATTTCTGTTTCAAATCCCTTGTTAGCTTGCACGATTTCAAAGTTATTTGTAGTTTCTAACATAAGATCATAAACAGATATGTATATACATACATATGGGCATTTCCATGTCATCGTACGTGACATTTGTACGCCTACAAAGTGGTGTAGATTTTGAAAAAAGAGTGGTAACTGAAAAATTGTTTCGTCAATATGCTACATTTAAAGGGTACTATAATCTAAAAAAAAAATCATGACTTTGAAAACCTTGCCGGCCAAAATATCGGGCGAAAAAGGCGCATATCGTACGTGACGAAAAACGGAAGTGATGTCGAGGTGCATGCACATATATACGAAAATCTGCGAATTGTAAAAGTTTTTTTTCCTTTGTTTAAGTTCTTTCACCAAGCCAAATATTTTTCCTTGATAATCCATAATTTTTAAATAAAAAAAGATTTTTAGATGATTTTGTTACGAACAAATCTTAATATCGTTCGTGACATACCGTATGTGACAGATTTTTCTCTTATAGTATTTGTCTGAAAAAAAATAGTTTTCTTTAATATATGTATACATAACAAATTTAAAAAGAATTAAAAAATGTTTATTCGGTGATAATAGCAATAAAAACAATAAAAGGTTATTTTCATTTCTTACTATGATAAGTATACGAATGAAGTTTTCTTATTTTTGGGATGGGCTGGACATTTTGCCATTTTTCATGGAGATGAGCAGAAAACCCTTCAATCTCTTCGGTAGCAACATAAAACAAATTAACTCCTTCCACATATTTATGAGCACATTCATAAAATGAGAAAGCATCTGGCAAGATTAATTTATTTGCTTTTACAATTTGCCAGACCTTTCTTTTAACAGTACCACCTACTCCATCAACTGCACCTTTACCATGTGATGTGGCAAAGAAGTTTCATTCTAAATGTTGGCAGCTAAATTTGTTTACAAAAGAGGGAATACTTTTTAAAATGAATTTGTTTTTAAATTGAGCGCTACTCCAATCAGAAAATATGTATATAGACGATATATCTTCATATTGTTCGCTTATTTCAAGCATAGTTTTTGTAATAAAATAGTAAACATCAAACTTATTGTGTGTTAATTCGTCGTTAATTATTTTTTTTGTCTTTTTTGGCTGCATCTGCGAACTTTTTTCGATAGACATGCTGTCTTTCAGCCTCTTTTTTCCGGTAGTTCTTTATTTGTTCTTTGTTTTTCTTCAAGTCCTCCCTCCATTTCTTTGTAGTCTCATAGCTATTTTTACCCATCTTAATAAAATATTTATAATTATAAAGGAATTTGAAAGTATTTAATTGAATTGTGTTACTTACAATATCGTATGCTACAAACTTTAAAAGACTATAAAATTTTTATTGCATCAAATTTAAAAAAAAATCGATCAATATTTGTTTGCGATATTTATCTTGCTTTGAACTTTTATTTTTAAATACTTGCGACCGGTCGAATTCAAATGATGACGACAAATAACGTTTTTGCATTACGTACGTGACATTAGAATATCATTCAAAGCAATCTATAAAAAATACCGCTATTCGAACTCTAAATTTTTAATTTCATAATGGAACTTGGCCACTGATGTTGTAACATTATTTTTAAAGTATATTTGGAATATTACAATTACCTAAATTTAGCCACTAGTTAAGACAAAATAGTTAATTTCAATTTCTGGAAATTGATCAAAGAGATTACCAGTTTAATCTGCTATTTTTGCTCTTTTAAAATTATAATTAGCTATAAATACTTTTACATAATAAAATTTAGATGTTTTATTGCTCTTTGGTATATTTAAAAAAAAGTTGCGATGACTTTTATTTTTCCAGCCGTGGTTGACATATTCATGGAAATGCCCATATGAAAATCAGTTTATTTTTATTAACCAATAAAAACTGCAACAAAAATAACATATAATTCTATCCTTTCCACTATATGTGTATATAGTTTGTTTGATATTTACATCCATGCTTCTTGCATTTTGATTTCGCGATAAATTTTTTAGAATATTTTAAGGTGTGACAATCGATAAGCTTAGAGGAAGAAGTAGTTGAAGTGAATTTTTAAACCCGTATTTTATTCTACTTTGGAAGCGGCTGCCTGTTTTTAAAAAAATCTCATTTTGAAGTTTTAAGAGATTTTGTCTTACCTTTCCTTTTTTATTTAATCGTATTTTTGTACAACACGGAAAAAGTATGTGCAAGTACAACACATACGATTATATTTTACCTTCAACACTAACTATGTAATGTTGCGGCCAAATTTTTTTGTTAATATTTGTTAAATGAACCTTGATATTTGCAAATCTTTTATAGAAAAACTGTTACTGTGCATCGCCAAATATAATTACAGGACTAGGTTCTGTAGTAAACAAAAACAGAACATGAGGTTATTAAAGTAATATTGCTTTTGTTAAACCTGTTCCTTAATGAAATGGATGCGGCACACAGAAATTTTTCTCTGTTAAAAATGTCCCTTTTATCCCTTATTGAGAAAATCACACTAAATCACCTCCTCAAGATTCTGTTACTCTTGTGGTCAGGTCTAAGGAGAAAACTGGTGTTCGAGGAGGCATAAGCTGAAGGCTTGATTTGTTTTTACTTCGCGACTTATGCTGTGTCTTGAACTGTCAGAAGTTTACAAAACGACTACCTAGCGTCAACTCTACATTTTATTTGGAATACAATTACCAATATACTCTTAAAAACCCAAACTGCCATTAGTTCTCCAATTGATGTATGCTTTTATTTTGAGAAAATATTAGTTTGCTTTGTCGCAAGCGATGTAGTTGGGTCAAAAACCAAAACGTTTTGATATGACGTTTTTTTTAAATTGTTAATGGACCAAGTTCTAGAGTAATAGATCCAGATCGTTGCCCAGAGTACTCCTGGCAAATTGCTTAACCTACATCTCGATATCCTACTAAGGTTATCTTGTATAGAGCTGCCCAGAAATCTGTGTCTCCTGCCAGCTATAGAAGGACGTTCGTTTTGAAGATAAAGAGCAGCCTCTTTCTTTTCCCTGTCACTACGCTAAAGTTAGTCACAGTCTATTTCCGTATTAACTCACTACCCAGTGACCTACAAAGAACGATGCAATACACACTTTCCATTACGGCTCAACAGCTGAATCGTATGCCTGTTATCTAACAAAAACCTAGATGTTCCATAAGACCCTGTAAATGTTTAGGTTACGCCACTTGCTTTACGCCACTTCGAGGAAGTGTCCCAAGAGACATTCCTGTCGATTCCAGGTAGGAAATATGAAAAACAGATCAAATTTTAGCCTGCCCATCTGTTCGTTTATTAGCAAAGTGTTTCCCGTGCACTAGGACAGAGACAAAATTTATGCTAGATAAACAGCCCAACCAAGACAACTCCTTTTTATTATTACTGGCTGGTTTATAAGGCTTCAAACCTTATAAATGGCAAATATTTCAACCTGCAACACTCGACATCTATTTAGCAGGCAATATGAGAAACCAATCTAAATGTTCTCTGTGTAGATGCCGGACCTCACACAAAAGTCCACTTTGCGGTCATTTGTTTGAATCCTGTTGTCGTCAGCATCGTGATACTTGCACCCACACTCCTATTCATTAATCATACTGAAGGGTGTGTACCCTGATCTCTCTTTCAAAGCCTCAATAAAGTAATATACTTCACAACTTACGTTAATCGGCCGGATATCCATGAAAAAAAACACTCTCGTGCAAGATTATAAAGTCAATGCAAAAACCTGTTTTGGTTTTCTACAAACTCTTCGTGAATTCACAAGTAGTGTAAAACTCACAGAAATAAAACGGTCAAACTATCCTAAATGGACAAATCTAGATCCAATACATTTAGGTGTCTTCATGATCCAAACAAACGGAGGTGTAGGGCACTTAAACCACTTTAACCAAAAAATGCAAATTTTGCGCAAATGCAAGCAGAATGAAGCTGCCTTTGAAACCCTTTTTTTATGTTGCCAAAATTTAAAAGAGAAGAAATATATGAAGAATCTTTTAAACTTTTGTCCGGAAGTAGGTATAATCTCAATTATTAATTTTAAATTTAGTTAACTGCGCGGTATATTAGATTTGGATAACATCAGCCTGTTGGGTCTTTCAGTATTCATCAGAGAGGCAGTAATTTTTAAAATAAAGAACAGGACGGGGTAAATATTCCCCACCATATACGTATAAAATAACTTTTTTTCTATGGCAATAAAAATTTACTCTTCTTTCGTTATCTTTTTGTCATTCCTTAACAGATATGAGAAAGGCCGCAAAATAATGGGCCTCATTTTCCTCACATTTCCGATAAAGTTTAATTTTTCGTAAAAAATTAAAGGAAAAAAATTTATTATTTGCTAAAAGTTGTTAATAAGATCAACAGTGATCAAATATTATAGATCAATATTTCAAGCACCAGGTGTGGTTGATTTTAGAAAACTAAAGGATTTTGCTTTTTCACCTCATATATTTGGATATTACTGCTGACATTGTGTATCTATAGAAGGATCTTATTAGAATGCAAAAACTAACCTTTTTTCTGGGTGCGGTACCATTTGGCCGCTTCTTAATGCAGAGATTTTAAAACCAGCACAAAAACAGTGTTCCATAAATGCTTCCTCATCTACCCTCGCTTTAAAAACCTTTATAAATTAATTCTGTATAGCAGTGCCTCTGCATATTAGGGTGTAAGAAAAAACTAACAAAAAAAAACGTGTTTTTCAATGTTTAACATGTCTGCATACATTTATATAATGAATGGTACTTGGTATGGTACACATGTAGCCATACCCATTGCATACTTACACTTATTCATATTTCCTTGCATGAACATGAACATTGTTTGTCGATTCTAAGCTACTTAAAGAAATGTAAATTTATATGGATTACAACATCAAGTACATGGTTTTTCAATATACGCGCTACAGCCATAGACAACAAGTTGAAATCAGCTTTTGTATTTTATAATATACAAACACGTTTTCATTATTCTATATGTAGACAAGTTTTATAAAATATTTTCACATATTCACTTAAATTTAAGTTAATACATATAAACACACATATGTACATGTGTATATGGGTACTTAACCCATTTTATATGAATTGTTTAAATTAAGCAGAACAAAAGCCTTTTGTGGATTATTGGTATTAAAGAAAAACATCTGCTAAATTATATGAAAATGCGCAAGATTTAAAAATAAAGCCACGTTTTGCTTACAAAATTAGGTCACAATTTATTGCCAACTTTTATTAAAAAGGCGCAAAGAAAGCTTAAGTTTCGTAAGGGTGTGATGAAGATAATTCGAAATATTTCATATTAAGCATTTTCTTTTTATTATGCAAAAATATTTTTTTATTAATATAAAAATAATAAACATTAAAGAATATTTAAAATTTATTTTTCGTTCCCTTGAAGAAATTTTTTACAGACGCCTTTACTCCATCTTATGTTTGATTCAGGAATACAGCAACACCGTTGGCAATGAGACTGCCGATGAGTCCGTACGCAGTAGCTTGGTTCTTGAGGTGGCCTATAAGGAAGAAACAATAGGACCACCAATTGGTCAATATTATAAGAGGATTAATATATGAATGCCTAACGTGGTGAATCGTTAGTATGAAAACGGGAGGAAATGCAAGATGGCTAGAGCTAAATGACTGGGACTGTGTTCAGCAAATACCAGGGGCCAAATCGTCGCATTCGATTCGAATCGAAATTTAATAATTCTTATTAGAATTTCTATATTAAAAGCATTGACAACTCGATCAATCGAGTGAAATTTCGATTCGAATCGAATGCGACGATTTGGTCCCAGGTTCTTCAAAACCTGGGAAAAAATAGGAAATTGGAGATGACAAAGCATAATTTCTATTACTGTTCGAGATTTCTTACATAGTGTAAAGATTTTGAATAAAAAATTTCTTTTAAATCTTATTTGGTTCATAATACGATATGGATGACTATGTGATAGGATGGAGAATCACTGGAATTGTTTTCTGTCTTCTCAGCTTAAGACTAAGTATTTTTTACTTATTAGGTTTACTTCTTCTAAGGTGATTTCTTATTTTTTTTCTTTGAGAGGGCGGCCAAGAGATCCAGAACGTCTCTAAATGTTAATTTATAAATGGTGTGCCCCTTTTAATCTAATTTTTTTTTGTTTCTTTGTAGCGACGAGTCATATTCTTACTTAAACGTCCACGTCAATAAGCGAAAGTGCCGTTATTGGCAACCTTCCATTGAAACAAAAAAAACATTGCATTGCCCCATGGTAACTGTTTGGTGTGCTTTATTCACGCATGATATAATTGGACCATTTTTCTCGAAAATTCTGGAAGCCAGATGACGAATGTGAAAGGCGAAAATTATTTGCGAAAGATTGCGGATGCCATTTCATTTATCGTGTTCTTAACACATGTGATTTCAACAGGATGGGTCGACTGTTACCACAGCCAGAGCTTCGATAAATTTGCTTCAGTAAAATTTCCCCAAGAACTGATCAGTCACTTTTGGACATCCCATGGCCACTGAGGTCGCCCAATCTAGCTCGCATGGATCTTTTTAATGGGGCAACCCCAAGGAGAGGGTTTATAATGACAATCCCCAATCTTTTGTGGCCTTAAAGGAAAATATTTGTCAAGAAATTAGCTCAATTGGACCAAGTTTACTGCAGCGTGTGGCGCAGGACACAAAACTCTGGTTTTGAACAGTGTGTTCAACTATACGGAAGATATCTGGATGACATACTCTTTAAAAACTAAAATCCGCATTTTAATTCTAAGTTGTAAAATATGAATTTGCCACCAGACACCCTGTATCGGATTAACACGATGAAAATTTTCATGAAATTACTTACATGAAATTTTTGTTTGTAGACAAAAAGGGCGAAGAAGAGCCTACTTTTCCAAACCATTATTCACAAAACATAAAATTTCATGAACAATTTTATCGTGTAAGTCTAGCATTAGAAAACATTTAAGAATTATAAACTAACTATAAAAATAATTTTGATCTCATAAAAAGCTTTTTGAAATACTGAATAACTCTACAAGTTGCAAATTAGGAAGACCTTAAAATAGCATGACTCACAAAATTGGACACCCACTCGAAGTCGGAAGACGTTGATATAAATTTATAGCAGACCTTGCTTTATTTTAAATACTTTTTTGTTTCATAAAAAATATCACTTTCCCCTTGTTCTTGGGAAAGTCTGTACTAAATTTTGATAAAATTAATATTTGGACAATTTTTTTTATATTAAACGTAACGTTTTAAAAAAATCTCGTAATTTTAAGCCCACTTATGTCTGTTGGTCTATGAGCAAGTAGCAACCAACCAACTTCGTTTAAAACACTTTTAGAAAAAATTATTCAAGTTTAAAATGGTGAACATTTTCTAAATAATGGTTTCAATTTCTTGGCATTTAAAATCTAGTTTGATACAATTATAAAATTTTTACATATGTTAATTTTTATTTATTGTTGAACTAATTGTTTTTAATACAAATTTTTGATTTTTAGTTTGGCTTTAGTTCATATAATTTCTTTTTTTTTTCATTAGAAGAAATTATTATTTTCCGTTAATGTTGAAAGAAACTTTCAATTTGAAAAAAAGCTGATTTTTCTACCGCTACTAGCCGAGTAGAATGCATTTTCGAAAGCAGCTACGCAATTTCATCATCAGTACTCTTTGAACGGT
>OY757188.1:94988606-95185138 GCA_963583895.1 Melanophora roralis | reverse complement strand
ACTATAATTTTCCGAAAAATAAAAATGTCTATAAAATCGTAAAAAAAATTTTTTCCGTGTTTTTTTTTCAGAATACGTTTTTTTATACATATTTAACGATTTGAAAATAAAAATTTCAAAAAAATTTAAATTAGGGCTCCCATGAATTAATCGCCGCTTTCGGTGTCATCGAACCCACTGTGCGTTGTAGTAAACTCTATTTTAGTAATTGCAATTAATTTATCTACTTTTATTTTTAAATTTAAGGTTATAAAGAATATGTTTCACTTAGAATTTTGTAATAACGATAAAACAAAAAAAAAGTTTTATTATTTTTTAGAATTTTTCTTATTGATGTTGGATGTTACCATTTACCTTAAATGCCAGGGGTTAATTTAATCCAAGTTTATGTGTAAACATGTTTTATATGACTGTGATTATATCACTTGCTTTTTCTAATTAAAATCTAGATCCCTTTAAAATTTTTATGTTAAAATTTAGTCGTCAAACATAAAATTTTAGTGCATAAATCATTTAAAATTATACATTTGCAAAATTTGCCAAAAAATTTACATCTTCTTAGCTTTTTATAACTGTTAAATTTGTATATGTTTTTCTTTGTATTAAGAAGTTTTTTAAAGCCATAATCAGCCAAAAATATTACCTTTATTTTATGTTTGCTTTTTTATTTCACCTTTAATACTTAAATGCATACACTTTACAGCAAAAAGGTTTTTGTTATACTAAAACAAATTAGGCTAACGGAAGTTTATAAGAATAAATATGTATGTTGGTTTATAGGTCTCAGATGGAACTGAGAGCTACTTCAACTGAAAAATTAATTCACCGGACAAATAATCCGAACAAAATTCAAGACGTAACAGACTTTACTTTAACAAAAGGAGTTTTCGTGGAATTTTGGAAGGATCCTTAGGTTTCTTGCCCACAATTAACACCATTTTTTGACCTTAGTTGATAATTAAAAGTGATTATTTCTTATCTGAAATAAAGCAAATATAGCTGCACCCTGCTTTGAAAACCTTCCTTTAAAAAATAATTAAGATGCTTTAAAGGGCATTGATTTTATTACAGTTGACATGGTTGACATACAATTAACGATCCTTTTGATAAAACAATAGAGGTGCTCCAGGAGCCCACACAGAAAGAAAACTCGCTTTCTAAAATCATGAATTTATCCAAAATCTTTCTTGAAATTTTTAAGTACGATTCTTACTGACATTTTCTTAAAACAAGCCTATTCGGATTGCTTCAACAAATCAAGCAGAAAAAAGCTTGTTTTAATATATTATTTAACATTTGAAAACAAAGTGTCTCGGTGGCCTAGAGGTAACGCGCTTGTGCTGCAGTGCAGAAATCCCTGGTTCGAATCTCAGCTTCGGTAAGTACAAAAAATGAAATTTTTATAATATAAACTAATTATAAATTATAAAATAAAAATAAAATATAAAATACTTCTTCTTTAATAAAGCTCCATAAGTCAAAAAAATGAC
Organism: Melanophora roralis; assembly: GCA_963583895.1. Classification (NCBI taxonomy): domain Eukaryota; kingdom Metazoa; phylum Arthropoda; class Insecta; order Diptera; family Rhinophoridae; genus Melanophora; species Melanophora roralis. The sequence continues at coordinate 95,183,648 of OY757188.1, read as the reverse complement.
TTAATGAATTAATCCCGGTTTCGGCTTAAATCAATCTTTTTTCACGCTTACATCAAGTACGGTTCCTAACTTAAATCAATTCTCTTTTGGCTTGATTGTGGCTTAAAGTAAGAAATTCGTACTTGAAAAATTTTACTTGGAGTAAGAAATTTCGTACTTGATTTAAGAAAAACCGTACTCACCGTACTTTTGACACCGCTATGGCTTGATTTAAGTAAAGTTTTCTTTGTGTGTACGTGTGTTTTAGGAGAACGGTAGATGAACTTGAGGGTTCTACAAAAAGAATTCCACATTCATGCTTTTATAATATTCACCGTTGACAATCATCGCCCGGCCTCGAGAATTTTCGAAAAAAATGGTCGCATGCATGGATAAGGCATACCAAACAGCTATTCCTGGGCAATGCAATAGTTGTTTATGCTTCAAGTGAAGGTTGCGGATATTTGGAGAGTAGTAATGGCAGTGTCGTTTGTTAATGTGGACATTTAAGTGAAAATAATTATCCTCGCCACAAAAAAATATTTAAATTACAGTGCAAAAACGCTTCAGCATAGTTTTACAAAAATTTTTGCGTAAATAAAGGTCAATTACTTTTAGTTCTTAAACGACTTGAATTTTAAATGGGTAAAACTTCACATCCTTTTGTAAATTTTATGAATAGTTGCTATAAGAAGTCCAAGAAAGGCCGTCCTTTTCTGTATTGAAAGACGCAGATTTCCACGGAAGCTGCTTTCAACCAGTTAAATGTTTTCGGTAATCGTTGATGATTGACTGGGCCCTAAATGCGGGACATTCATAGCCAAAGCATTTGCGCGGAATGTCTGCATTTACAAACAAATTAAAATAATATTCGTTTTATCACGTATTTACTGAATACCGAACTACTTCGAACTTTGAACAAAATGGTCGACGAGCAACTATGTAAGAATCATTACTGTCCCCACAGCGAACGCGCGTTGCTCACCCGACCATTGCGACATCTCGTGACTGACAAATCCGCACGCTCGATAATTCTAACGAGGTCACCCCCCCCCCCCCCCCATCACACACTTTATTACTACTTGAAATTGTCGTATTTAGAAATATAAATTTGCCACCAGACACCCTGTACTTATTAATATATAATTGCATTTAAGTTGGAAATTGTTGTTTTTTTTAAATATTTTAGCAGACCATTTTTCGAAATAAATAAAAAATTTATCTTCTACTGTTTCTAAACTGCAATAAAAAAAAAATGATTAAAAATTTTTCTACTTGTTTGTTTTAATATTTTTAATTTATTAAGTTGTTAGGGTTGCTCAAGGATAAGAATTTATTCTTTATTAAAAGATCAAAAACAAAATAAATATTTATACATGTTCCTTAAAAACTTTGTGTCTAAAATAAAGCTTTTTAGAATAAATAACATGAAACATTCTTTTGCAAAACAAAAATTTAATTTATTTATTTTTATTTTTATTTTCTTTATTTACTGTCATCAAACAAATTGCTTTTGATATTTGTTTAATCCATATACATACATCATTATTATGTTAATTCGCCTTAATATTTAGATTCACAAATTTGTGACAAAAGCTGCCTTTTTTCTTGAATTATAACGTTTTCGCTACCATATTTGTACTACAATAACACAAATTTATTATTTTTTATTTGTTATGATATGAAAAAATATTAAATCAGAAATACATCCTTAGGTTTTAAGAGAATGAAAATTTACATGTATGATGTTTACCATTGAAAATACAGAACAAGTTAAATCTAACGTAATGTAAAATACGCGATTCAAAGATAAAGTATTAAATTTTGAAGGTTAAAAGGATTAAATTGCTTGAGAAAAGCAAATACAAAAGTTAAATATAAAATGATCTTGGAAGCAAAAATATTACGTTAAATGACGGATTAGTTTTTTTATATATATTAACGTTATTTAAAAAATTATAATTAGTATGTGCCTCGCTTTTTCTGCTGCTAAAAAAACCTATTGTCTTGAAATGCGTTTACCAATAGATATTTAGGCCATGGAGTTTTCTATCGGCCTGATCAACATGGTGTTTTTTTGAAGTTCCGTTCAACAAAAGAACACAAAAAAAATTTTATCACCTTTGTTTTTTTTTAAAGATCCACACATGGCACGAATTCATGACAATAATTTACAAAATTTAGTCGCAGTTGCTGCTTAAGGAACCGTGTAACCTCGACACCTAATTTTTCCCATTTTTAAAGCATTGCTGGCTGCATGTCACAAATAACACGAAAACTTTTGAGCTCCACAGCATCAATTACTGCCCTTTTTTTAAAAAACTTAACGACTTTAAGAGGCCTCATATGGGGTAAATGGGAGATGCTAAATCGCAATACTTTAGGAAAAAATATGAGAATTTCAGTTCTTGAACTGGAATTGTTAACACTTTTTATTTTAAATAAAAAAATTAATTAATTGCTGGTTATAGGTTCCGAGCATTTAGTTTAAACCACGTTTTGTTCAAATAAGGATATACCTTAATCAAAAGATGTCTCCCAAGGTTTCGATAAAATATGGAATCGACCGAAAGTGTATGATCAAAATGGGGGACCACTTAAGTTGCCCTCAAGATAGTATTCTAGGACAAAATCTGTTTATAATTTATACATCGGATATGCCAACCGACATTGAGACACACACGCCGACATTTGCTGATGATACTGATATTCTCAGTACTGCCAAAGAAGTCTCAAGCCATTTACAGCAGCATACCTTCCAAGTAGAAAACGGGCAAAGGTAAAGGGAATACTAATAAATGAAGAAAAATCTACCCACGTAAATTTTACTTTACGCACAGAAACGTTCTCCCCAGTCCTTATTACAAACATATGGAACCTATGCCATTAGAGACGGAATATCTTTACATTCACAAGTCACATATAGATGGAAAGGGGACACAATTTAAACTTAAAATAAGCCAAATTTATTGGCTTACTTCTAAAAACTTTATGCTTTTTTTGATTGTAAACTTTTTGCAATTTTAAAATCAATTTGCTGCTTTGGTATACAATTCTGAAGCACTGCCTTTAACATAAAGAAATTTCCACGCTACCAAAACAAAATCCTTAGAACGATAACTGGTGCTCCGTGGTATAATAAAAACATCAACATCCAAAAATAAGTTCTACAAGTTAATTTCAAAATCCTGACCTGTGGAAACCATATATTTTGATCATCTCTTTAATTTAAGGACTTAAACTTAAGCCTAGCACTGGCTTGACTTATATTATTTTATTTTATATATAATTTTTTTCATATATTTTTAAAAAATTTTTTGTAGTTAAGTTTCAGAACTTTCCTTTTAAGTTTGCCAAATTTCTAATTAAACTTTAAAATTACTAATTAAATTTTTTAAACTTCTTACTCATAATCAAAAATTTCTAGTTCCATTCGAAAATATTCTAATTGAGAAAAAGACTGGTTTAAACTATTGACATAAATCTTCCTAAGGATAGCGACTGTTTCAAGTCACATTTACTTTAAGTTGCCATATGAAAGGACAATTGAATCTAAATTAACATTTAAAAGGAATCCTGGCAAAACCTATATGAGCTCTTTTTGCATTAATTGCCTAAGATCCAAATTATTCTAATATCACTTCCTAAGTCTATTAAATATGTTTAGCCATCTATCTGTGGTCCTTATTTATCATATTTTTCATTTGTATTAAACTTAAGGCTGTATAAAACATTTTTGTAAATTAATTTAGATTGTTGTTGGCTTAAATATATCTCTATGCTTTTCCTTGGTTCTTGCGTCAAATCGTCAGTTTCACCAAATTTTGAAAGTATTTTTGACTATTGTCTGCTTATATATAATTATCTTAAATAACTCATTGAGACTTATTAAACAAACAAAAACTACAAAAATACTTCCAAGAAACAACAAAACTTTTTTACTCTTTTTTTTAATTCTATTTAGTTACTTTTTTAATTTACAATTTTTGCATAATCATAAATTCTAGTTCTTAGGTTTCTCACAATGTTTGTATATTTTTTTATTTAAAAAATTAATTGCTAATTTTGTGGTTATGACAGACGTCATTTAAATAAATATTTATAAATAACTTTGACAAAATTGCAGCTTTCCTCATCAAAATCTAAAAAAAGTTTGTTTAACAAAACTTATAATTAAAATTATTTCAATGACGCATAACAATTGGACATCCACATTAAAAGAAAACTTAATTTAACATTTAACAAATTTTAAATTATTTATTTTTTTATGAATGATATTCTTGTCATCTGACAAAAAATTGTATAGAAGCTGCTGAAAATTTTTTTGGGATAAAATTTTTGGAAGTAGAAAGGAAAATTAATCAAGCAAGGTTTGCATTAAATTGTATTTTTAATATATCTCAGAATTGAAGTGTGTTAATTCAAACGTAATGTTTGAATTTTTAACTGCTAACAATATTCAAAGGTAATATCAGGCTGCCTACTTCAATCTCTCAAAAGCTAAAGACGTTTGTATGAGATGAAAATTTTGACGCAATTAAAACTTCACCACAACATGACTACTTTACTAGCTGTCCCCGTATTAAAAAAATTTTAACTTCATTTAACAAATCTAGTAAAAATTTTTTTTGACAATATATTCCATTCAAATATTTACATATATTTTTAAGTGTTTCATTAGCAGTAGTTCTTAAGTACATAAGTCGGGCAGGGTTTTATTTAAGCCATTTTTGCTGTTTTTTATTGGTTTCACATAAAGCAGTGCAACATTATAGATTGTGTTAATGTTAAAAGTTTTTTATAAATTAAAATACACAAAAGCCCTTGAACAACAACTCGCTCGTGTAAACAAAAGATGTTTTTAAATGTCAGTACACAAACTAAAACTTTACAAATGCAAGTGCTTTTAACAGTGTTCGCTCATGCCAAAAGAAGAAAATAGCAAATTGTATTATTGTATGCATTTATATTTGCAAGTTTGCTTTCAGGTGCAAAATTTGTTTTGTATACTTTTTTAAATATTTGTTTATTTATGTTATCACGCAACGCACACATTTGCACTAACGTCCTGTTCAGCATAGTTAAAACATATTTTGTATACATTTCCATAACAACTACAAATGCATATTTGATATCATAGAAAACAAACAAATACACAAGTGAATTACTAACAAATAATTTCCAACAAATACTTTTGCAGCTTTTGTATTTTTCCTCATAACAGGAATATTGCTGTTTTTACCATGAATGAACTTGCTTAACATTCACATATTTATCTGAAGAGAATATTTTTAGTCGGTTTTTGTGTTGCTGGATTTGGCAACTTTTATGCAAATAAACATGTCAGTTTTTGCAGAATAGCATTTTGTTTTTAACCCTTATTAAACCAATGCAGTAATTGGGGCCACATTTAAATATCTTGTTCATTATCCAGGACAGGGTCCGAGATTTTAACCTCAATTATATGTATTTTGAAGTTATTTTTATTTTTATTAATTTTAAAAGACTCTAAAGCAATTTCTTCATATAAAAATCTTTTAAATATTTTAAATCAAAATTTAAAATTTTATATTTAAAAATTACAAGTTTTACAATTTTTTTTTTCAATTTTAAAGCTAAAATGCATCAAATCACAAAAGGACTGATAATTTGACTTAAACAACCCAAGGGTTAACCTGATGTTGTTATTGTTGCTCTCTGTGCTAAAATCCATTTTCAGCTAACTCTACTATTGTATACGCGACTCTTTTGCATTTGAATAAATAAATAATTTTCAATTTTTAATCTTATCTGTACGTGTTGCTAAGCTTATTTGTTAAGTTTTAAGTAATTAGGAAACATTATTTTACGTGTGTGTTTTTGAAACCATACACCAATGAAATGTATAAAAAACTGGATTAAATCTTATAATGAACTGATATTTGTTGGTCAAAAATTTAATGATTTTAAATTTAGAAACTAATTCTTGGTTTTGTTGTTTGAATATTTTAGATAATAAAAGGCTTTTTTTAAAATAAATTATTTATGAAGGGTGTTGTTTTAGTAACGTATATATTTAAGTTAAACAATTTTTCTAATGAAAGTTTTCGGTACCCAGGTATGGATCTTACGGTTTCCTTCAATAATTTGGCAATGCTTTGCCATTGCGCTGCAACATTGCCATAATAAAAAGGGATTTCTTCAAGCCTTACTATTCATAGAGCGGAATAAGACGTGACTCTTTATTGCGTCAGCAGCTTTCCGACCTTATGCTTTCGAGCTGTGTCAGATCATACCTTTCTCGCTACATCCAAAATAGGTACCAGCCTTTACTGCAACAAGGTAGTGAACAGAACCAATGTTTGCTCCTCGAACTGATCGTACATCTAACATACTGAATGAATGGCTTCCGTCAATCATACACTGGTCTATTTGGTTTCTTGTATTTAGATCTGGTGATAGCTACGATGCTTTGTGTATAAAAAGATTTCGAAACCTTAGGCTGCTAACTTCTATATTTTTTGCTGCGTCAAAGTCTACTAGATTCATTCCATTATCGGAAGTTTTCTTGTGGAGGTAATATTTTCCGAGTGTTGGACCAAAGATATTTTCCCTACCTATTTTTGGGTCTAATTCATCTAGGACGATTTTAACATCAAGGTCGGGGCAGCGGTCATAGGCTTTTCTAGGCTCTCGTAGAATATATTTTTGGTCTGTTCGTCCTTGTCTTCGAAAGCGACATTGGCACAGAAAAGACTAATGCTGAAGAATTGGGCTTCGTATTGGTGGCTGGCCTCTCGACCACCGAAATAAATATGGAGACAAGATGTCTAAATGTGTCCGGCTAACCCCGAAACCACAGCAAAACACATCTCTTTTTTTATTGGAGTTATATTACAACGCGTCGCTTTTTGGTGTAGTTGTGACCTTTCCAGATTTTCCTTTTGTATAGTTAGAACGATGCTTAAGCTAAGGGTTTTTTAGTGTCCTAGGAAATTAGTGTAATGGGCAGTCGGTAATGTGTGTTCATAGGTCTTTGCCAGCATGTTTGCAATAGTCATCATATATAGAATTGATTCAAGAATACCAGTTTGTGGTATGTCACCCCTTTTTTAATTAAGGACAAATAATTTTTGGTGATTGTTGGTCGATGATATAATTTTCTAAAGGGCTATGGAGATTGAAGTCTTTTTAACTTGCACCCATCTTACAATATGTTTTTTAGTACTACGATGCCATCCATAACCAAACAACTGACTGAAATTCAGTTTTTGTCATATACGGCCAGAGTCAGCTTGGTCTTGAAAGATTTTTCAAACAGTTTTATTTTAGAACTGTATGCATAATTGAACGTGTTTTTTAAAAATGGTTTTCTGGGTAAAGGTGAATTTCAATATTCGCAGGGAGAATCAGGCCAAAGTTATGGCGTTAAAAAGAAGTTTAATTATTTTATTCCTCTAGCATTGGAAACTATTTAAATCGTTGAGAGCTTCTGTAACATCTTGGAATATGAATCGTATTTTGAGTAGTTATTTAGCATTAATAGATGGAAATTTAATTACTCCACATTGTGTAGTTATTTCATTGAGTGAAAGAAATAAAAAAAAATTAGCAAATACCCTAATTGATAAAATAAAACCAGACTGTAAACTTGATAAATTTAATTCAAGGATTTTATCTCTACCTACATATATGTATAACCTTGAAACCTATTTTGCTATGATCCTTTTAAATTACAAGCAATTTTTTTATAACGAGAATCATATGTTGGAAGAGTCGTTTCTTTACTTTTAAAGTGTTTCTCAAACGGTGCTGTTCTATATGTCTCCAACAAATCTGTGAGTTGGTTTGTAGATTCCTTCAGTTTCTTTTTGTTTTTAACTGAAGAGACCTGTGATTCTGTCGCTGTTTTCCTATCTTTTCTATATTCATACAAAACATATTTCATCCTAACAAAAAAAAAATCTGCTGTATTCAATCTGCCTCTAAACAAAAGAAACAGGTTCAGTGGCTTTTATATTATTTCGGAGTTTTTAACGCAAGGTTTTTTTAAAAAGTAGGAGCTAATATATTTTTGAGAGTTAAAAAAATTTAACTTTATAGATAAGTAAAAATTTCTAGTTGCATTTTGGTGAGGAATGCAAATGGTGATAACATATTGAAGCAAATGATGACTTTAAAAAAATACAAAAAAGAAACAGCATACATAGGCAAAACTTTACTCTAAGTTTGGTGAGGTTGGTTACCGTTTTCTTCAGTGGATCCTCGAAAACCTGGTTTCTATTAGCTTTTGTTTTAAAAACAATTCAGAAAGGGCTTAATATCAAATTATATTCAGAAATATTTAACTTAAGACTCCATTCAATATAAGTTGTTACTTTTTATGAAAAAAATAAATTTCGTTTCCGAATTTTTCTATTTTTTAATTTTTTCTAAAAATGAAAAAAACAAATATTTTTGTTAATTTTTAAAATAAAAAATTCAAGCTGTAGCCAAATAGGGATTTTCTTAAACCAAGTACGAATAATCAGGATCAAAAATATTACTTTTAGCTACATTTAAGTCAAAAAATATTGTTTTAAATTCAAAAATCTACTTAATGAGCATAAAAATGTCAATTTAAGCGTAAAAGTCTATTTTTTTATATTAAACAGCATTATTTAAGAATAAAAATTTACATTAAATTTTTTTATGCATGTATGATATTTATTATATGAAATTTTTTTTCTGTATTTGTCGTAGCTAGGATTTAAACAAGGACTCTCAAAACTGCAACACCAGCGTTCTATTTCTAGGCTACCGAGACAACTTTTTTATTATATTATATTCAAAAACACAAAATTTTTTTAACTAGACGGGACTTAAGAAAATCTTAGTCCGGCTTGTACCTAAAAGATTTCAAGTGCAATTTTAAATAAACTCAAGTATAAATATTTTAATTATGGGACGTGATTTTCTTCCTGCGTAGTGGTTTCGTTTTTATTCCACCACATAGCGTCAGTTTTCATATCACTTGGTTTTTAGTCAAATAAATATGAAAGACATATAATGTTGTTGTGTGCAAATAAATAGATGAGATTCAAGATTTCGTCCAGAAGATCGTTAAAGTCACAAAAAAAAAAAAATAAGATAAATAACGAAGTCTTGCCAAACTTGTGAGTTTTTCTGAGCAATTAGGAAAGTAGTTACTTGATTTTAAATTTTACCGCTTAGAATTTTTCACGCCCGAACGAAACTTGTAAGGAAGACTAATTGCGAATTAAAACCTTAAATGCCATTAACAAAAAAAACTCTCTCAATAAAATTTTATATCTGAGGCTAAAGACTGTCATTATTTTTTTAATATATCCTTCGAGAAACACAATTAATTTAACAAACTCAAGAGAGATCGTTTTTAAAAATGATGACAATGTTTTTGTAGTCAAGATTTTTTTAATAAACTTAACAACATTCTAAATAAAATAAAAACTTCTTACTTACTTCAAATAATAGTAAAAAATTCTTTTAAGTCTTATCTAAATATTTGGAAAATTTTAAACAATAAAATATAAAATATACCTTCATATGTACATATGTATGTACCAGCTGGGAAAACAAATGCTGTAAATGGAGCCCTAAGCCATTAATTCGTAGGCAGTTTAAACTTAATTAATAAAAATATAAAAACTTAAATTATATGAATTTTTTAATGTCATTTTTATTTAAAAAAATAAAATTTAAATTTTCCAATGATTTGAAAACTTTTTCTAAATTTCAAAGTAAAATTGTTTAAAACATTAATCTTAACAAATAAAAAAAAGTGATAAATTTTAAGCTTTTTGCTTTAATTATATTACAAACAATTTATGCTTAAATTATATGTTTTTTCTTTTGTTTTATGTTTGACAAAGTGACGACAAGAAATAATAAAAAAATATGATTTGAAAATTTTATAACAAGATTTGATGTATATACTCGTGTTAAAAAATTTTCACATCAATATTCTCATATCAAAGTAAACTTTAAACATAATTTTAATGCCACTTTGGGTGACTGGTATAAAAAACTGGCAACAAAATGCGGTAAAAGCTTTAAAAATTGGTATAAAAACACACAAAAGAACAAAAAAGTGACAAAGAACATTAAAGTTTATGGCGGAAATAATAAAATTTAAAAAAAATGTTAAACAATAAACACAAAATTTAAATGGTTAAATATTAAAAAAAAAAATAAAATTTAAAGTTAAAAAAAATATATCATTTAATTGTATAAAAAGTATCAATTTGTATTTACAAACACACATGTATGAATACATATATTGTTTAACACTTGCAAATAATAAATTATTAAAACGATTTTTAAAGACTTAATTTTACAACAAAAATTTATGATATTAATGCAGTAAATGATTTTATTTTTTCTGCAGTTGCTTTCATAAAAGTTATAAAATACTTTAAAATTCATAAAAAAATTCATTAAATCATTATTAAATCACGTTTATAAAAATTTATGATCGATTTATGGCCAACGTTAATTTCGCCATGTTCCAGAACATGTCTGTCTATTTATCACACTGAAAACATAATTGCATCAAGGAAAAGTTATTTAATTTTTTTGTTGTTGACAATAATATACACTACTCAAGCGATTGTTCGTTAATATAAATGCAATCGTATTTGTCTAGTTATGTTTGTGTTCTTGTATTTGCTGTTGTTGTCGTATAATAGTGAGGCATAACGAAAAATGATGAAATTGACAGCAACGAGAAGAGAATTTTATAACTAAATCAATTATTTTTAAGTGTTATAAAAGCATGTACGAGAGTGTGAATTTATTTATAACATGCGACTGCATTTACTTTGCTCTGACAGTAATTTGTAGGATGCGAATTATGACATAACAAAGAATTGTATTTATTTTTTTGCATATATATGATATAGATATATACTTAAGCAAATTATTAGTGAAAAGCACCACAACTTAAATAAGTGAAGCAAGAAGTTTCAAAGTATTGATAAGTGTTATTAAGAATAATATTTTTGTATGTTTTAAAGTAAGAATGTTTAAATGTTTGTTTATTATATTATTTCCGATATAATCAGCACTTAGTGAACAGCACGCTTAACCAAAAAGTCGCTCTTCGCAAATAGCTCTAATAAGATTGTGGTATTAATTAAAAGATCCTTTAAATTAAATCAGTATACAATGGCGACCCTTGTGGACAATGAGAAAGCCTTCAATAGCGTGGTTTATTTTGCTATTTAAGACTCTTTTATAAATCTGAATGTTGATCTACTGAATCGAGAATAGTTAAGGCGATGATGCTGCAACCTCACCAAAACTAATTACTATAAACTCCTTTCTTATACACAGAGGGAAAAAATCGTTCGAAAAGCACCGAAATCGACACCATCCGTTGTCAAAAGTGAGCTAAGCACGTTTGTTCTCTATTTAACAACGAATGGTATCAAGTTTTTAAGAACGTTTGGCTCTTATTTTGATAACAACCGTTCTTATTTCGACAACAGCCGTTATTATTTTGACAACGCTTAATTCTTAACTTTTTGCAAAGAATTAACCCATTAGAGAACAATCAATTTAAAAACACGTACATATGTACACACATTTTTATGTATTTTTTTAACAACAAAATTTGTGGGGTAAATCGTGGAAAACTGTTTGTAAGAATCGTGATGTTAAAATGATGGCCTATTATATACAACTTTTAATTCCAACCCTTTGCTAAAAAGTATATTTGTAGTTTGTATATTCGTGTTGAATTGTTTAAAAAGGTCTTCAAATTCTTTTATCAATAATGAAAATGAACTATGAACATACATTTTAACACACTTTTTACCTACCTTTTAAAAAATTTTACCAATAACAGAATTTATTGGAGACATTGTTGTGCTATTATTTTCGTTGAGCCAACCCTACTTTATATCATACCAAAAGAGTTCGTTTATCGATTCGAAATTAAAAGCGAATATGATAAAATTTTAATTTAACTAAAAATATCTACACATACTATCTTGCATACCATAGAGTGTTAAAAATTAAATTAAGAACAGGCCGTTCACAATTTGACAACGACTGGTATTTTTAGGATTTTCGTTTTTGATTTGACAACATTTGGTGGTTTTTATTATTGCGTTCTTGATTTGACAACGTTTCGTTTTATATTTGTGAACAGATGTTCTTGAAAAATGAAAAACGCTTCGTTCACAATATGATACCAGCCGTGCATGATTTTAGAACCCCTTTTTTCCCTCTGTGTAGAATTGAAAAATAAAAGGGATAGGGTATTGCTTACAGGAATGATGTTGCAATGTCAGTATCGGGATATGCTTTCAGACTTTGCAATTTGAATAATACCTAGAAACCCACCTAAATAAATCCAAACTTGAACTATTGTCCACAACAACCAATCGATGCCAATCGTCGAACTACGTTGCAATATTTTTCTAATGGATAGTTCAAAATATCGAGATGTAAAATTTGAGGCCAAATCGTTCAGTAAACTTTATGGTAAATAATTATGCGGTACCCTCTTACACTTGTTGTAAAATTTTTGTTAAAAAATGGCAACTAATTCTTAGCATAACCAAATGAGTGTACATAGTTAAAGTATATATCCAGTCCCTACGTATGTTATGATGAGGTCCAGTTAGAGGCATGCACTATTAAATATTCAATCGGTTCCTATTTACCTTCACATGAACAAGACCGCGCAACTAAAGGCAGATCTTCAGTTCATAATCTTATATCCAGAAAAATTTTCCTGACCTTACAGGGACTTTAATTCAGATGTTTTGCCGCATCTAAAAGTAGGGCCTGTTAGATGGTGTACATTTTCGACATATATAAAAATTTTATTTATAACATTCAAGCTGCTTTATTATGGACTTTTTTGTATCTTTATTAGCAGCCAGATAGTACATCCTTGCGCAGAGAAAAACATAGTTGAATATGGTCACGGAAATATAGTTTTTTCGAAGTTTTGGCGAAAAATGCAATCATTGATCTGATTGCAGTTACGATTTAATATTTGTGGTTATTATTACTTTGGTCATGGGAAGTCTTTATCTTGATTATGGGTTGTCAAATAAATAATGTTTTTAGAATATGGTTATCATAACACTGTTCCATTTGATTACCAGCCTTGAAGAGTATGAGACCACACAAGACGATGCCTAAAGTGGACGGCCCCAAAGCGCCAATTCTGTTGAAAATGTTGCCGCTGTTAGCTTGGATGTCAATCTGTCATCAGAAACATTGATCAGATGCCATGCCTCGAAATTCACCATCAGCCGATCACCCCTTAGGCAATATTTGTACAAAGTCCAGCACGTGCATCAGCTGCTGCCTGTTGACCACCAAACGCGTGAGACTTATGCCCAAGCCATCCTCTATCTCGAGACCGAAGTGAACGATTTTTCGCATAAAATCATAATAGGCGATGAGGCTTTTCTTAACCTCAGCGGGTACGTTAACAAGCAAACTTATCGCTTCTGGGGCACCGAAAATATACAAGTGATGCACTAGAAGCCATTACACCAGCTCAAAATGACTCCATGCTGCACTGTTCACGCTGGAACGCTGAGAACGCCGCTGGTCAAACTACAACAGGGGACAGTGCGCGCTATAATTCCATGTTAGCCAAGATTTTTATTGCCGCAATCGAACAAGCAAAACCTGGACGACATGTGGCTCTAAAAAGCGTTGCAATGACAGGCAATGAAGGTGGCGTTTCCATGTCGCCTCATCTCTCGTTTTGGCGCTTACAGTAGCAGGCAAGATCACCTTATTCAACCGTTTCACAATTGTTTTGTAGGGTTTTTTGATGCCTCTTGCTTACGTAAGCAAGCCCCAAACTCTTGAAGCCCCAAAAAAAATTTGACATAAGTGCGAAAAACTGTCGCCCGAAATTCCCGCCGAAGTGATGAAATATTCTAAAAAACGAGCCCGTATAGCAATCATTTGTAGTGGCGCCCATTCGGCCGATACTTTTTTTTCGACTTTACCAGTAAAATTCGAAGGGTTCAGGAAAACATTATCAAAAAACAAAATCGATTTTTTTTATTCAGAAAAAAAAAATGAGAGCCCAACGATATCGGATGACTTTTTTTGGCCCACCAAAATTAACGGCAATAAAATACATTTAAAATTCATCAGTCGATTTGATTGAACTATTTTCTAATCAAAAAACTATATTTTTATAAGAAAATAAAAAAATATATCATCGAAGATATGTCATCGATATCATCGAAAATATGTCATCGAAAAAAATAGCAAAAAATAAAACAACAAATTTTTATCTTTTCTGGTTATTACAGTAGAATTATTGCGATTTTTTATTACATCTCTATGTGTTGGTATATGTTTAAACGGGAGAAAGTTTTAAAGGGCAGAACAACAAAGTTTATTAAAAAATAGCCTTATGACCATACTTCCTTTTATTTCATAACTTACTAACAATATTTAGTTTATGTTTTATTTAGTCCGTCCCTTCTAACTCACTTTACTCACCTTTTATGCCCAAAAAAAATTTTATGTAAGAGAAACCACTTAAAAGTTACAAATCAGCACTTTTACCTTCAAATAACCACATATTTTATATATTTTCCCCCCTTTTTTTGTAATTGCATATGTATTAGCATAACTGTATGTAAATGTGTGACATTTATTGTGGTTGTATATGCTTGAAATCATTAAGCTGTGTCTTTCGTACAAAGAAAATGATGACGTTAAACTTTAATGATTATTATGTTGAGGTCGCCTAATACTTCTGGTACAACAATTAATCACAGTTTGGGTGCCACTTAAATTAATGGCTGACATAACATTTTGTTTCTCGTTTAATTTTTCCCTCTCGAAACACTGATAATCCCTTCTTATATTAAAGCAGCAGCAAGTAATAAAGATAAAAGAAATGTTTATTTTCGCCCCTAAGCATTTGTTATATGTACTAACAAGCGTTCTAATAGCAGGAAGTCGTTTAGGTTTGTTTAGTATAATGGAAAGCTTTAAATGGAACAATTGTGTATTATTTTTTTACGACACGGTATTTTGCAAGGTTAATGCCATCTTAATGAGGGTTGTAAATGTATTCAAAAATTTTACGTCAGAAATGTAAATATTTTATGATTTTATTTAGAGGGAAACTTTGATGTAATTATTTGTATAAGTTTTAGCTAATTGCATGCTTGAAGTCAAAGTTATAATTATGAAATCTGTTACAAAGAAGATTTTTGATTGTAACATATTTAAGGTGATCATTTAATACACATAAACATTTTGGCATCTGTCTTGGTGTGAGATAATTAGGATTTGTTGCTTGACCTTTTGAGCTTTAAGGCATCAAATATTTATGTTGAAACTTGTTTTGAGTTTATAAGAATAGAGTTAAAGTTTATTTTAAATAACAACAAGGATATCTAGCAAGAGGTTTCTTTAGTCAATATAAGGGTTAAATTTTTCTCGTTTCGTCTTCCAGGAAAACGGAAAATTTAAAAAAAATTCCAGGGATTCCGGGATCCTTTTTAATAATTATAATTAAAATTCATTTTCTTTAAACTAGTTAAATAATTTTAATAAATAGCATAAAAAAGATTCTAAAAAGGTCTTAGGTAGAATCAGCAGCCGTTCAGGGAAAGGATACAGCCCACTTTGGTTCGCTTAGTTCGGTCCCTTCATGTTACCTGGAGAGGCATATAGATAAGGTTGAAAAGGAAAAAAATTTTGAGAAAGACAAGAAAGAAATAACAGAAGAAAAAAGTAGGCTTACAAGTGCCTCTGTTGGGAGTCGAAATTATAACCCCCAGACAGGTAGACTCGTGCACTTACAACTGATCTACCGGGACACCCTAAGAAGGTCTTAAAACTAGGAAGAAAATTTTATCTGGAATTCTAATTGTTACCTCTAGTTATTACTCGAATTTTTGAAAAAAATTTTAAATTGGGTGTATAGACACATGTCTGGCCATTTGCTTAGTCAATTTATATGGGATTTCAGAATATTGGGCTCTACTTTCTAAAACAACGTTAAGTGACGAATATAATAACTTCTCGCTGACCTTATTAAAAGCATATAAAAAGCAGATAATATTGAAACAGTATTAATGAACCTATGGTTAGCTAGTCTTTTCTTTTAAAAAGGTTTTTTCAATTTTTTTGTAATTTTTTTAAGTGACGCATCAACCCGCTACTCTGACATTTACAAGTGATTATCTTGACAAAAAAAAAAATGCTGCGAATATGCGTATTTCTTTGTCTAGCCGGTCCTTAATAAATTTTTATCGCAGATTCTTAAAATTATTTTACTTTTCTTTTGCATAACATAAAACTAGTAGCAAATTACTTCTGGTTTCCTATCGGCTCCACTTGAACGCTTGTCTGAACCGATGCTTATCGATGGTGATTGTTACAACCGCATATCTAGTACGTACATATGTATAAATTTAAAATATAATTTTATTAAGTAATTTCTCCTCAGGGCTAATTTCAAAAATTTCTTAAATATTTCATTTAATAACTTATTGCACCAAAGCATCTTATTCATTTTTTAAGCATCCATGCAAGTGAATTTATTTAATAATTAAGAAGGACACTAATCTCTTTAAAAACTTAAAATTTTTGTTTTTTTGTAAACCTGTGATTTAGTTAAAAAACAAAATAATAAAATATATTAAGCACAAATAACTGCTTTAAAAAAGCAAAAAAAAAATAAATTGTTAAGTTTTGTTTTTATGGGGGTTTCCCACGGGCTATATAAGGTCAATTGCTTTCATATATAAATAAAAACGAACTATATATTCATTTTCAATTTTAGTTTTATTTTCCCGACGTTTCGTTTGCTTTTTTCAAACTTCTTCAGGGGTTCTTGTTGTTGTTTTTTGAAAATTCTGCAAAAGTACAATAATTTAATATAATTAATTATTCTAATACACTATCACAGTCAACACTTACAATTCGTCTTACATTGCACAATTATATATTTTATATTATTCTAAAAAACTGGACTTCACAACACAGATATGAATAATAAATAATTAAATAAATAAATAAACATGTAAACAAACTAGTAGTCAGACTTAATGCTAGTATCACAGAACTTTAACTAATTAAATTATCGCAACAGAGTATTGAAGCTTTGTTTTGTCCTTATCCTCTTTCGTGTTCATAGTCTTGTGTATTTTCTGTTGTATGCGTAGACCCTCAATAGTGTATCGTTTATTTTCTCTTTTTTCCTTGTCAAGTATTTTTACATCTTTAAAGTTGATTGTGTGATTGCACTCTTTTGCATGCTGGGAAAATGCCGTCGTTTCTTTGCCTTTTGTTATGTCTGATTTGTGCTCTTTAATTCTTGTTTCCAATGTTCTCTTTGTTGTTCCAATATATACCATATCACATACCTCTTTTTCATTGCCATCACATTTGATTTCATATACCACATTATCGATCTTTAATTTATCTCTTTTTGATTTATTATTTGTAAATAGATGCCTAAGAGTTCTGTTTGACTTGTATGCCATAGTTGTTTTTTGTTCGGCGAGAGTGTTCTTTAATGTAGATGTATTTGTTAATTTTGGTATGTAAGGTACACTCAAAAAATTTTTTGTGTCATTTTGTCTTGGTGTTTTTTCGCTTTTGTGGTTTGCTAATGTTTTACTAATCAAATGGTTGGTTATAAATGTTGGATAATTATTTTTGCTTAAAATCTTTCTTATTTTATCAATGTCATTTTTCCTATATTTTTCGTCAGTTATTGTTAAGACTTGGTCAATTAAGTTTTTTCAGTGGTTGTGTTGAGTGGTAGTTAATGAGTCTACCTGATTCCACTTCTTTTGTGTACCGTTTTGTGAAAATTTTTTAACTTTTTTAAGTTTTTAATTCTCTTTTAAAAACCTCGGGTGATCAGGAAATATAAACAGTTGAAATTGCCGCCTCGGGAGTTCCCAGGAAGAACCACTACTCGATACTGATTTCGAGTAAAAATTTTTTTGAAAATCCTTATGTTTAAAAAAAAATTTTTTTTAATAAAATTTTATAATTTTTAACTTAATTATACTACTGCTTTAGTTTTTTTGAATTTGCAAATTGTATGTGCTTTAGCTCATGTTTTGTTCTAAGTTTTATTATACAACATAACGTATGATTTATATTATTTAAAATACTACAGAATATTAGTTTCATTTTCTTCTTGTTGATATTCTATAAAACAAATAACTTTAACTAGGATAAGCATTACATAAAAGAAAAAGCATGAATAATAAAATATCATTGTCATCTAGTTTGTTATTATTGACTTAATGCTGTATGGCAAGGAGTACATACCAAGAATATGATTTAAAAGTTTTTGTTTACTTCATTCTCTTTGGTAATCCTATTCTATTTTACATATGAGAAGTAAAGAAGAATAGAAATTATTTAAATATATGATGAAAATTTGAAATAATCTCAAAGGATTGAAGTAAAATATAAGCTTAAGAGGATTAAAGGAAAAATATTTTTTTCATTGTATATTGTATATCGTTGCATAATATAAGATAATATTGGGTTGTTTATAAAGGATTTTTTTGATAAAAAATAATGTAAATAAATATTTATTTTAATTTTCAAATTTAATTTTTCTTCCAATTTAATAAAACTTAATGATTTTTTAAGCCAACATTTTTCCTTTGAAATATTTTTAATTCTTAAAGTATTCAATTTGCATAAAGACACAAAACCAACTTCAAATGATGCTGCCACCCAACCAGTTGCACAAATGTAGATGCTCATAAGCATGCCTGATTTTAATTACTCCATTGCCCCAAATTGAAATTAAAATTAATTCATATGCATTTGTAACTGTTGCTGTTTTAAGAGTTATTTCTAAAGAAAAATGAGACCATCTGCTTTAATAGCTTTAGAAGGATAAGGAATAGAGCAACTGTCAGTTATATAGAAAGCTAAGAGCAAAAAGATATGTTCGAAAATTGCATTTAATTTTCTTTTTATGTTTAAAAGTACGAAATATTTACAGACTCATATTTACAAACACAGACACACACTTCTGCATAATTAGACATTTGTGGATACAAACCTACCATTTTAAATAATTCTGTGATAAGTCTCTTATGTTTTCTACACATCCCTCAAGTTGTGTATACATACGCACAAGTGAAATTATTTCTCAATGGTTGTCTAGCATATCAATTCTAGTACAAGTGTATTAATAACGAAACATGTGTTTGCAGTTGTAGTTTTATTTATGAGACATTAAAAAGTCCTTGTAGATCTTACCTTTTACTTGTGGCTTTATATGAAATTGCGTAAACATTTGTATGAAAAAGTTTAAAATTTAAAAAAAAAAAATTTGTGAAAGTTTTCAAAGTTTCAGTTGCGGTTATAGTTGTTGTAAATATAAAAAGTAAATTCAAAATGTCCTTGACAGATTGCTGCAAATCTTTTACAGGACTTTTGGTTATGGAGTATTAATCATAATCTAATCTGTTAAAAATAAGATGTAACTACATCTAAAGGGAAATTACGCGAAGAAGCTGCATTAAATCTAAAAAATTATTTACTAAAGGAACTTTCCAAAGTAAGTTTTTTATGCAAAAATTTCCAGGAAGGATTATGTTCATCATACAAAAATGAATGTTAAAAGATAAGTAAAAGAAGTGACTTATTTTTAAAGTTTCGTAGTTGAGGTGAATTTTACTCACTTTGTTTTAGAGAAAATTGTGGGTTCACTGATTCACTGGGGCCTATTTTAAAACAATTGCATAATTCTATTAAAATTTAGAAAATTGATGTGCGCCTATAATAATCCAGTTGCTTTAATTAAAACGAACGCAGTAACCCATTTAAAATACGTTGCTATGCAAAAGACTTTTCCGCCAAATATTACGTTAAATTAAGTCCATATTCTTAAACAAAAAGGGTGTCCGCCGGCAAGGCAAACTACTTTATTAATAATTTTTGGTTAAATGAAAAATAATGGATCTTATATTGATTTATGTTTTATATAATGTCAGCAATTATGTATAAAATAAAATATCCAATATATGTCCGCCTATGTTAACCTCACAAATGCGAGCTTTTTTGAGCAAATTTTTAATTATATTCTCACACATTTCACGCGGTATTTCAATAACTTAATTACGAATTTTTTTTTTGAGTTACTGGTTTGTTAGCATAAAGATTGCTTTTCAGACATTACCACAAGGAGAAGTCAAATCAGGTGACAGTGGAGGACAGTCATTATCACTATTTGTTGAAACAACTTTTTGTAAAAAAAGGTCTTGCAGTTAATTAACTGTAATCCTGGCCACAAGATGCACTGTCTTGTTAATACCACATTTTAGCCAAGGCCAAAGTATGCAGTTGTTGCATTAAACATTTTTCAATCATATCACGATATCGATTCCTTTCGAGTTACTATCACGTCGTTTTCAGTTCCAAAAAAGTAAGACCCAATGATCCTCCTGACCAAATTGCACCCCAGACTGTCTTTTTTTATGGATGCAAAGATGACTTGTAAAAAGCTTGAGGGGATTTCATTGCCCAAAACCGACTATTCTGTTTATTCGCATATTAACTCAAATGAAAAAGTTCGTCGTCACTCATTAGAACTTGTTCATGAAAATCGGGGTTTTTATGTTTTAACGATTAAGACGCGTTTACCAAATATTTTTTCATAGTAAATTTGTCACGTCTCTACTTCACCACTGCCAAATATGAACTGTAAAAACTATTGTCGTGTCAAAATAAAATAGTTTACCTTGCCGGCAGACACCCTGTGTTTACCATAAATTTTAATACAAAAAATTACTTCTAGCTGTGCGCTATTTTAATTGGGCTTTTTAGGTTGTAAATTATAAATACACGCTATTCTTTGAAAACTTTTATATTTAAAACACATACAATATTCTAGCGTTTTTTATATACTTGTTTGGCAATTAAAAGTTGAATCCAACAAATTTTTAGAACCAGAAAATATCTGTTATTTCAAACGATATTAACAAAAAGTAAATACATCAAAAACTTTTAAGTCTTTTTCTTGTTTAAACATATCTCCAACAAAGTTATAATCGATTTTTTATTTATACTCCCAGGAACAAATAAATCTTAACAATTATATTAAATTGGCTTAAGTACTTTTATATGTTCTAACTTAAACATTTATATCTTTTAAATCATATAAACACTTCTACACAACCACACGACCAACAATTAAATTTAACAAAAAAACTTTTAAACTTTCTTTTCTCTCTTGTAACATATGAGTAATTTTTTGTGCTCAAGTATTTGTTCTGATAATTTTTGACTGTCACTTTAAAAGACATTTTGTGGTTGATATTTTATTGTAAATTTTATAACATGAGGAGAAAAGTTTAAAGATGCGGTTTTGTGTGATTTGCAGTTAAAATGGTTTTTTATGTCTTAATAAAAAGTCGAGTTTGTCAGTATTAATAAGAAAAGTGACAGGTGTTGTGGCAGTAAGTTTAAATAAGGTTAAAAAATGAAATATTTGGATATCTTTAGGTATTTATAAGCACAAAATAAAGCAAAAAATTGCTTTTAGATACAATATCTTATAAGCTACGATACGATAGAAATATTGGAACCCAAGAAGCTAAGAAAAGTGTCAGAAATATTATTTTATCAAAACTGTTTTAAAAATACTCACAAAATATATTCGGTATCCTAAGCATTTTTTCCTTAAGGTGTGATAAGACTAAATTTTTTAAAAAGAGACTTAGCGTTTATTCATGA
Source organism: Melanophora roralis (assembly GCA_963583895.1). NCBI lineage: Eukaryota > Metazoa > Arthropoda > Insecta > Diptera > Rhinophoridae > Melanophora > Melanophora roralis. The sequence goes on along the minus strand of OY757188.1, from coordinate 95,161,946 downwards.
AATTTAAAAAAGTTCTGAATTTTCATTCGCTTTAAAATCCAAATCATTCAAAAGGTCTGATAAGACTGAATTTTTTAAAGAGATGAATCGTTTATTCATGATATATAAAAAAATTTCTGAATTTCTATTCGCTTTGAAATCGCAAAAATTTTTGTGAAACCATGTTGAAATATTTTCGCAATGTAGGTCTAACTTTTGGACCGACCATGCTTATTTTTTCTTAAGCGGCCACGTCAACAAACAAAACTGCCATTACTAGTCTCCAAAAACACCCAACCCTCGATTGAAACATAAAGCACTATTCCATTACCCCAGGGTAACTGATTGGTGTGCCTTATCCTCGCATGATATAACTGGACCATTTTTTTCAAAAATTTTCGAGGCCATGCGACGAATATCAATGGTGAAAATTGCCAACGCATGATTACAGAAACGTTTTTACCAAACATGCGAGCTCGTCTGTAGTACTTTTCACACACGTGGCTTTAACAGGATGGGGTGACTGCACACAAAGTCAGAGCTTTAACTAATTTGTTTCGAGAAAAGTTCCCCCAAAACTGCTCAGTCGCTTTGGAGATATCCCTTGGCCACCATGATTGTGCGGACTAGCTTCCATGTATTTTTTTTTTTTGATACTTTTAAGAAAGGGTTTGAAAATCAGTTCTGGCTTAGGTGCAAAATATTGGTCGAAAAGCCAGCTTAAATTAACTGAGTTAACTGTAGTGGTGGGCGCAGAACACAAGGCTTCGCTTTCAACAATGTGTTCAGCTCAACATCTGGAGGACATACTCACTAAAAGTTAAAAACTGCATTTTCATTCTGTCGTTCAATGCTCTTTAAAAACCTTTGTGTCAATTTTTGCGTCTTTTATTAAAGTTTGAAAATATAAATCCACCCACAGACATACTTTTTGTGAATTAACTGAACAACAATTTTAAAAAAAATTACTTAGTACTATCTACAGTTGCAAGTTGTGAATACTTTGACTTAAACACATACGTATACACAAATATATTCATCAAGGAAAAATTTTCTCAATTTAAAGAAAATAAATTTTACGTCGAATGCCCTAAAGGAAATGTTAACAGGCGGTAGAGTCTGATTCTGATGATTTTGTCATAATACATTTGTAACCAATATATTTTTGCCTTTTTGTAAATTTTTTCCGGTTTTTAGGCAATAAAACAAATTCCAACAAGCGTGGTAAAATTATTATACAATTAGTTTAAATAAAATCTATATAAATATATTTTTGGGCAATTTACTCACATGTATTGGTTAACAAATTTAACGTACTACCAATGAACAGTGTTAATGCTTTCGTAAAACCCTAAAGAAATAAGCAGAGCAACTTAAGAAACAAAGCCACAATTAGTGCAAGCAATTGGCGCGTTCCCGTGCTTCTTGTTTTTAGGCAACCTATATCAAAGTTTTAAAATTTTTTTTTATTTATATTTTTCCATTTATATTTTGGTAATTTTGTGCGTTTGTATATACAAAAGAGGTATTAATAAAATTTGTGGCTTAAGTTTAAAATTTTAAACTAAATTTTTTAACTAAGCTTTCCTAAAAAAACAAAAAAAATTATAATCAGCCTATTTTTTCCGCATTTTATCTAAACAGCATAGGATGTTACCCAACATATGTAAATATTATGAAAAATCCTTTGTACCTCCTTTTTAGTAGGTTATGTCTTTTTGTTTATTTATTGCACAAAAAACCTCTTAGAATATCAATAGTTAAAATGATTTACTCAAGACTCAAATTATAATTAAGACTTACTTTCTTACGTACCGTAGGTAAAAAAAGTTGTTTTTTAAGCAGATATGCAAATTTTAATTCAGACATAAACCTTGACTCTTCAGTAGAACTTTGAAAGTGGTAATAAAATTACCAGTGAGGATTTTTTCTAAGAGTTATTTAAAGTTAGAAAATAAAAATTAAATAGTTTTAAAAATGTTTCTACGTTTAATTCTAAGGATTGCATTGTAGTTATCATACTACCTTCAAACAAATTTATGTTTATATCACATTGTTTTTTTATTATTTGAAAATTTCTCTTTGGTTACTGATGCTTAAGAACTAGTGTGATGGACAGTGTATTCGATGGGGTGACAATTGTTTAGCACGTTTGCAAACAAAATATATAAAAATTCCAAGGACGTATGAGCATTTTTAATTTAACAGTAATAAATATTACTCATACGTCTTCACTTAAAATATATAAGAAATTTTACCAATACCTAATAGGTTATGAATTAATACTTAAAGTGAATAGAATTTGGGCTTTTACTTAATAATTACAAAAAACTATGCAGTAACTAAGCTATTTAAAAAAAATTATTTCAAGCTTATTTAATCATGTCTCATACTTTTCATGTCATGTTAAAAAGATAACATTTTGATTTTTTTTTTAATTCAAATATTATCTTAAAATTTGTAATGCGTATAACAAGAAAATGTTGCTGAGAAAATCAGCTAAACAGTTTGCATTAAAACACAACATCGCCCCTTCCAAGTCAAGTGTAAAAGGACTGTCATAAATATGCTTCATAAATCTTGTTTAATGAACTTTAAATCTATAAAAAATTTAAAGACAAACGCAAAAAATTCCGTTGTTGAAAATAATGAAGAACTTTTTAAATATGTGTTCCAAATATTCACTTATAAGGATGCCAAATTATTATAATTTAGCTTACAAATAATAAATCAGTGTAAAGTTTTATCTAATTATTAAATCGAATCAAGGTTGGGCAGCAATAAATTTACACATTTAATTTGTATTAACTATTCTTAAGAAAATAAATATTAAAAATCAAATCTTTTTTGTGACTATGATTTACTAAAAATGGATTATTTTTGCTTTAAACAATTTCAGCTTGAATTTTCCTTACAGAAATTTTCATTATGTACAAATTTTTTTACTTGCTTCTGTTTATTTTTATTAAGCTGATTTTGTTTATTAATTTATTAAGTGCTTATCTAACTTTTTGGTGTGTTAATTTGCATAGTTTTTTTTTTATTAAAGCCACTCTTATTATTTCTACCAGACAACCATTTTGCTATTCTAAGCAGGCTTGCTTTATATTTCATAAGTAGAAAAGTTTTGGTTGCCCCAACTTTGACAATCTTTATTATTTAATGCAACATTTATGTCTTTTAACAAATTTTCACTTCCATTACTGTAAACACATGCTTTAACATGTACATTAAATTGATAGAAAGCAAAAGTAGCCTTGCAAAAATTTCGCAGTGAGTACAAATGGCAATGGGAAGCCTTAAAAATCATGGTCAGGCAGAAGATTTAAAAGCAGTTTTTGTTGGCCTATCATTTTATGCAAATAACGTGCTTTATTTTGTGGTAATTATAAACGACATCACAAATGAGTACAAAAACAAAAAAAGAAAGCCATAATTAAAAATTCATTTTTTGTTTTCTTTATTGCTTGAGAATCATAATTTATTCACAGTCGTGTTAGGATTTGGACAAAAAATTGTAATTGTATTTCAATGGTAATTTTTTGGTTATGCTAATTACCAAGATGTTTAAAATTATTTTAAGTAAAAGTATCTTTTATTAAATCCACAACAAAAAAGGGATTTGTGTTAATCAACTATTTATTTTTTTATATTTATTTTATTTTAAATAAAATTTAAATTTCAAGAGTTAATAAAAATACTCAAATAAAAATTACCACCTTCTATGGTTTCAAAAGAATTTATCTATGTCTTAGGTCTTTTCTATATATGTATAGATCTTTTGTAACCAGATTTGATTTTAGCAAATGTACAAATGTTTTGTAACCATAAAATTTATTGGAAAACTTTTTTAGTATGCTTATAAGTCATGCATTTTTGTTTTTCTGTACCTAACAAATAAATTTGTTTTAGTTAACCGCTTTGTAAATGTATGTAGAAAAACCCAAAAGCCAAAAATAAATTCAACTTAAAGAAAACGTGCGAAAAAGATGGTTTTATGCAAAGTTGGTGCATAAAAGTATTTTGTTTTGCTCTTTCTGTGCACAAACGTAAATATGTTTAAAAAAATTTTTGGTTAAAAATTTTAAAAAGTTAAAAGTTGAGTGCAAAAAAAAAAATTAAGACTGATCCTTCGTGAGCATATATAGTAAGATTAAATATACTGAAGCTACTATATTTTTGTTTCAAATCCCTTGTTTGCTTGCATGATTTCAAAGTTATTTGTAGTTTCTAACATAAGAGCATATAAACATACATTCATATAAAATAAAATAAACTGATTTTTGTTAACCAACAAAAAATATAACAAAAATAACATATTTTTCTATCCTTACCCCTACATGTGTAGATAGTTTGTTTAATTTTTTCTTTACAGCTTTGCTTCTTGCATTTTGATTTCGCGATAAATTTTTTAGAATATTTTAAGGTGTGACAATCGATAAGCTTAGAGGAAGAAGTAGTTCAAGTGAATTTTTAAACCCGTATTTTATTCGACTTTGGAAGTGGCTGCCTGTTTTTAAAATAAATCTCATTTTGAAGTTTTAAGAGTTTTTGTCTTGCCTTTCCTTTTTTTATTTAATCGCATTTTTGTTTAACACGGATAAGGTCTGTGCAAGTGCAAGAACAACACACTTTACTTAAAAGGGAAATATTAAAAAAAAATATTTGCTAATTAAGCATGGATACTTGCAAGTCTTTTATAAAAAAACTATTACGATGTAGTTCGATTTTTAAGAATGACACTACTAAGCTCGAGTTTACCCTATTTAACTACCTTCAAGTAATTTTTTTCATAAACCCATTGCCAAATTCCATAACAGGACTAGATTTTGTATTAGAATGCAGAAACAGAACGTAAAGTTTTGAAAGTAGTATTGCATATGTTGAACTTGTTCCCAAGTGAAATTACTGCGGCATGCAGAAATTTTTCTCTGCAGAAAATCCTCTTCAATACCTCAAGAATTTGTCTTTCATATGGTCGGGTCTTAGAAGAGAATTTGTGTTAGAGCAGGCATAAGCTGGAGCCTTGATTTATGTTTACTTCTCAGCTAACGCTGTATGTTTAACTGTTAGCAGTTTACAAAACTACTATTTTACGTCAGTTCTACATTAAATTTGAAATACTTATCAAGCTACTTCTCAAAACCCAAACTGCCATTAATTTTCCTATTGATGTATGTCTTTATTTTGATAAAATAGTAGTTTGCCTTGTCGCAAGCTGTGAAGTTAGGTCAAAAACCAACACGTTTTGACATAACCATTTTACTAGCAATATGCTGCGTTTTTAAAAAATTGTTAATCGACCAAGTCCTAGAGTAATAGATCCATGTCGTTGCTCAAAGTGCTCCTGGCAAATTTCTCAACCTACATCTCGATATCCTACTAAGGTTATCTTGTATAGAGCTGCCCAGAAATCTGTGTCTCCTGCCAGCTATAGAAGGACGTTCGTTTTGAAGATGAAGAGCAGCCTTTTTTTTCTCCCTGTCACAATACTAAAGTATGCCAGGGTCTATTTCCATATTAACTCACTTCCAAGTGACCTACGAGGCACGTTGCAATACACCCTTTCGATTACGGCTTACCTGCTGAAAAGTATGCCTGTAATCAAACAAAAAGCCACATGTTCCATTGAATCCTGTAAATGTTAAGGTTACGCTAGTTTCTTTACGCCATTTTGAGAAAGTGCCCCAAGAGACATTGCGATTGATTCCAGGTAAGAAATATGAAAAACAGATCCAATTTCAGCCAGCCCCTCTGTCCGTTCATTACCACAATGGTACCTGTGCACTAGGACAGAGACAGATTTATGCTAGATAAACAGCCCAACCTAGACAACTCCTCCTTATTATTTCTGGCTGGTTTATAAGGCTGAAACTCTTATAAATGGGAAATATTTCAACCTGAAACACTCGAAATCCCTTTAGCAGACAATTTGAGAAAACAATCCCAAGATTTTCTAAATAGATGCCGGACCTTGCACAAAAGTCAACTTTGCAGCCATATGTTTGAACCCTGTTGTCATTATTTTACACGAACCTACCTTCACCCACACTCCTATCTATTACTCATATAGAAGGCAATGAGGACACTGAACTCTCTGTCAAAGTCTCATTTGATATAAACCATATTTCACAACTTATGTAAATAAGCCGGATATCCATGAAAAAAATAGAGATTCGCCCTAAAGAACCTCTCGTGTGGGTGCAAGGTTTAAGGTCAATGCAAAAAACTTCTTGGTTAATACGTAGCAGTTTGTTTTGATTTTCTGCAAATTCTGCGTGAATTCACAAGTAGTGTGCAACTCATAGAAACCAAACAGTCAAACTAACCTAAATGGACAAATCTAGATCCAATACATTAAGATGTCTTACTGATCCAAGCAAACGGAGGTGTAAAGACTCTGACACAACCTTAACCAAACAATGCCGATTTTTTCCAATACAAACAGAATGAAACTGCCTTTGAAACCCTTTTTTAATGTTACCAAAATGTAAAAGAAAAGAAATACAGTGAACTCGCGGAAACGTGAACTAATTTTTACCAAGGGTGTTCATGTTTTCGATTTTGTTCACGTTTCTGATTGGATATGTTTTAATTATTTTCTAACGAATTTAATTTTTTTTTATTAATTTATTGTTACTAGTTCAAAAACATCCAAATCTAGTCAAAACTTAACAACGCTGTAACCGAAAAGTCCAATTTAAAAATTGTAAAACCTAAGTTTTTTGGGTAATACATAATTGTCTTATTAATGTGACCACAAAAAGCAACCTTTTGCAAATAAAACTATGTATATCGCTTATAGATCCTTTTATTGCATAATTCGGGGACTCCCAAAATTAATAAAATTAATGTAAACAAACAAAAAACCTCAGAAAAAACTGTTCACGTTTAAAAGCTTTCAATGTTTGTTCACGTTTTAGAGTAGTTAATGTTAAATAAAAAGTGTTCACGTTTCTGGATGTTCACGATTCTGGATATTCATGTTTTCGCGAGTTCACTGTATATGAAGAATCTTTTAAACTTTTGTCCGGAAGTAGGTAATATCTCAATTATTAATTTTGAATTTAGTTAACTGCGCGGTATATCAGATTTGGATAACATTAGCCTATTGGGTCTTTCAGTAGTCATCAGATAAAGCAGTTATTTTTAAAATAAAGAACAGGACGGGGTTAGTATTCCCCACCATATACGTATAAAATAACTTTCTTTCTATGACAATAAAAATTTACTCTTCTTTCGTTATCTTTTTGTAATTCCTATTAGATATGAGAAAGGCCGAAAAATAATGGGCTTAATTTTCCTCACATTTCCGATTAAGTTTAATTTTTCGTAAAAGTTAAAGGAAAAAAATTTATTATCTGCTAAATAATCTTATTAACAAGATCAACAGTGGTCAAATATTGTAGATCAATATTTCAAGGGCCAGGTGGGGTTGATTTTAGAAAACTAAAGGATTTTGCAATCACTTCATATATTTGGATATTACTGCTGACATTGTGTATCTATAGAAGAATCTTATTAGAATGGAAAAACTAACCTATTTTCTGGGTGCGGTACCATTTGGCCGCTAAAATATACAGAGATTTTAAAACCAGCACAAAAAATTTGTTTCATAAATGCTTCCTCATCTACCCTCGCTTTAACAACCTTTATAAATTAATTCTACATAGCAGTGCCTCTGCATGTGTGGGTGTAACAAAAACTTACAACAAAACGTGTTTTTCAATGTTTAACATGTCTGCATACATTTATATAATGAATGGTACTTGGTATGGTACACATGTAACCATACCCAATGCATACTTACACTTATTCATATTTTCTTGCATGAACATGAACATTGTTTGTCGATTCTAAGCTACTTAAAGAAATGTAAATTTATATGGATTACAACATCAAGTACATGGTTTTTCAATATACGCGCTACAGCCATAGACAACAAGTTGAAATCAGCTTTTGTATTTTATAATATACACTCACGTTTTCATTATTCTATATGTAGACAAGTTTTATAAAATATTTACACATATTCACTTAAATTAAAGTTAATACATATTAACATACATATGTACATATGTGTATGGGTACTTAACCCATTTTATATGAATTGTTTAAATTAAGCAGAACAAAAGTCTTTTGTGGATTATTGGATTATTGGTATTAAAGAAAAACATCTGCTAAATTATATGAAAATGCGCAAGACTTAAAAATAAAGCCACGTTTTGCTTACGAAATTAGGTCACAATTTATTGCCAACTTTTATTAAAAAAAGACGCAAAGAAAGCTTAAGCTTCGTAAGGGTGTGATGAAGATAATTCAAAATATTTCATATTAAGCGCTTTGTTTTTATTATGCAAAAATATTTTTTTGTTAATATAAAAATAATTAACATTTAAGAATTTCTAAAAATATGTTTTTCGTTGCCTTGAAGAAATTTTAACAGATACTTTCACCTCAGATTATGTTGGGTTCCGGGATATTGCAACATAGTAGGAAATGAGCAGCCGATTAATTCACTCGCAGTTGCTTGGTACTTGAGATAGCATATAAGCAATAAGAAATAGGACCACCAATTTGTAAGCATTGTGAGAGAATTAAGATATGAATGCCTAGCGTAATGAATCTTCTGTACGAAAATGGGAGTAACTACAAGATGGCTAGAGCTAAACTACTGGGATTGTGCTCAAAAAACACCAGGATACTCAAAACATGGAGAAAAATAGCCATAGGAATCAAAATTGCGATTGTATTTGGGATTGGCCCATTAAGGCCTAGGAGGAGAAGACGGAATCGCAGGACTCCGGATAATTTTAGGTTTCGTTGCTGATAAGGGGAGATTGGAGATGACAGAGCATAATTTTTATCACTGTTCGAGATTTTTTTTAAAAATGTGCAAAACATTATTTGGTTTATAATACGACACTGCTGACTACGTGATAGGGTGGAAAATTACTTGAATTGTTTTATTTTTTCTCAGCTTAAGACTAGGTTTTCCTTCCTATCAGATTTACTTTTTCTTTACTTTATTTCTTTTTTTTTCTTTGAAGGGGTGGCCAAGAGACTCAGAAAGTATCTAAGGGCTGATGATGGTGTGCCCCTTTTGATCAGCCCTCGCACGGCACATCCCACTTTTTTTGGGAGCGACGAGGGACATTTTCACTAAAATCGACCACGTCAACAAGCAAAACTGCCATTACTAAGCTCTTAAGACCAGCAATGCTCCATTGTTACTATGGTTACTATTTGGTGTGCTTTATCCACGCATCAAATAATTGGACAATTGGTTTTTCGAAAATTTGCTTCGGTAAATTTCCCCCAAGAACTGATCAGTCGCTTTTGGGATATCCCATGGCCACTGAGGTCGCCCGGTCTAACTCGCATGGATCTTTTTGTGGGGCTACCTCAATGAGAGGGTTTATATTGACAATCCCCAATCTCTTGTGGTTTTTAAGGAAAATATTCGTCAAGAAATCAGCTCAAGTAACCCAGGCTCACTACAACGTGTAAGGCAGGATGACATACTTTTAAAAAAATAAAATTCGCATTTTAGTTCTATGCTCTAAGGAAAACGTTGTGTCAATTATTACGTTTAAAGTATGAATCTGCCACCAGCCACCATGTACCAGACTTACACGATTTAATTTTTCATAAAATAACTTACATGAAATTTTTGTTTGTAGAACAAAAGGGTGAAGAAGAGCCTAATTTTCTTAACCTTTATTCACAAAATATAAAATTTCATGAAAAATTTTATCGCATAAGTCTAGCATTAGAAAACATTTAAAAATTAAAAACTAACGACACATCTTCATAAAATTAATTTTGATCTCATAAAAAACTTTTTGAAATACTGAAAACTCTACAAATCACAATTTGAAAACAGCATGACTTACAATATAGGACACCACACGACTCGAAGGCGGAAGACGTTAAAATCAAATTATAAAAACACAGCCCAGGCCTGAATTTATGCAAACACTTTTTTGTTTCATAAAAAAGTATGTACTAAATTTTGGTCAAATTAATATTTGAACATTTTAAGCCCAACTAATGTATGTAAGTTATATTTTATTTACTCTTTAGCTTTTTTAAAATGTTATAATAGTTAGTCTTAAGCACCTATTCAATCAATAAAGTTGACATTTTTATGAAAACAAAAGTAAATTGTGTAGTAATTTAAATTACATAAGTTGTATGTAGGTATATGAGAAAGCATTTCTTAAAACAGCGACAAATTCATTTTATTACTTAACTTGGTTAAAATTTTTTTTTTGAATTTTAGAAAAAATTATTCAAGTTTTAAAAGGTGAACATTTTCTAAGTAATAGCTAACGTTTCTCGGCATTTAAAATCTTAGTTTGATACAATTATAAAATTTTTTACATTTTTAAAAAAATGTTTATGCCGCTTAAAAGTTGCCATTTTTCTTTAATGTTAACAAAACTAAGCAGATACAATTTTTTTAGCTGAGTTTTGCTTATAGCAATACAAACCGTAACACCCATGACTCACATTAATCATATCTGGTAATCAATTTGTTATCTCAATTCAAGATAATACTTTCATGTTTCTCTTATAAAAAGAAATATAATTTTTGATTGATTGACTATGATTTTGTTACGCCTTAATGTTCTGTTTTATGCCTAAAGTGATGTTTCATTATCTAATCCTTATTATATCAGTTTTGCCTCATTATCCTTATTAATGTGATATCTAGGTTGTTTTTAAAACAAGAAATATCCACTAAACTTGAGCTCCTTGTGGAATGTTGCTAATAAGTTTCTATTTATATTAATATTTTAGTAATCAGCTTCATAAAACCTATTAGCATGAGATATTTTTAAGAGCACACTATGGTAAGCGACTTAAAAAAAATGTTTGCCACTTCATTAGCAAAACAAATTTCAAGTGGTCGAAAATACTAACAATGCGATTTTAAATTTATGACTATCTGTAAAAGAAATTCACCCAAAACGGTTTTCAAAATTTTAATTTTATTAAATGACAAGTTAAACAAAATTATTAGGCCTTGGAAAAATATCCTTAGTTTCTTAAAGAACAGATCCTGTCATAAAAAAATGTAAACTTTTAAAAGTAAAATTTTAATATTTCTTGTACAAGAAGTTGTAAATGTTTATAAATTTGTTGCCTTTTTTAGAAATATTTAAAATTTGTTTTTATATATATCTTGCATTGGCCGAATAAAGCTACGGTAGCCTATTACACTTGTTTTAAAATATTTAGCCCAAAATCTGGTTTTACCGTTGATATTGTCAAATTAAGTTACACTGCAGAAGAATGTCCAGCTTAAACATAAAGTTGATATACATCAACAAAAAGAAAACCAGTGTGAATGAAAAAGACACGAGCACTAATTACAAGTCCTTCAGAAGAACATTAGGCAAATGTGCTAACGGTGCAGTGAGACTTAGGAGCATTGGAGTTTTTGAGATGGAATATCTCCAACCGGACTTTGATATAAAGTTTGAAGTTTTAATCATTTTCAGGAGCAAGAGGTGCTATCATCTGGAAGATTTTGCTGCCAGAAAATTTAATGGTGGTATACGATTTCTAAACTGCTTAAAGGATTTTACAAATTTCCCATATTTTTCTGTTCTCCCATCAGTTTATAACCACAAACTTTACTTTCTTGTTCTTATTATATTCAATTTTATTTTAAAAGTTTTTTCTTAAATGACGTGCAATGTGTTCCCACTAGATATTTGTTACAAAATAAAAACTTCACATTTTCTCGTATGTGAACAAATAACTTTGGTTTTCATTTTCATATACAAACTTGTATCAGCACATAGGGGGGTGCATCATGTGCGCGTTCACTTGTAAAAATCTTTGTAGTAAAAAGTTGACTTCAACTTTTTATTGTGAATGTCTGCCAATCTTGTTTAGTTTGGTGTTTATGGTGCTTAAGATTTTTATTTTATCTATTTTTAATGGTCGTGTGGAAAATCTTTTTACTTCTCTTTGTAAAATTATTTTATAGTGGCATTTGGTTTTCTCACTTTGTGAATTTTTGCAAATTTTCAAGTTAATACCAATTATTAATTGTCAGAAGTTATTTAGAATTTTTGTGGATGTTTAAATAAGTGAAAACCTTGAGACTTTTTTCCCATAGAAATTAATAAAACAGTAAATAACTCATACTTTTTAAACGTTTAAAAAATTTTAAACTAGTATTTATTTGAAAAAGTACCAAATATAATTATAAACATTTGCTGTTGCACAATATTGTGTAGACTAAATACTCATTTTTTTACTGCTGGTGCGTACAATATAGAAAAATATTTTTCTTAAAGTTCTTTAATATACAAATGCTTCAGTGGTTTTTTTTTTTCACAAACAACAAACACCTGCATTAATGTTGATATAGTTTGGGTGTTTGGTTTTTGATTTTTATGTTTACATTTTTCTACTTAGCCAAATAAACTCTTTAAACCAAGTTTTTTTTATAAATTTAAAACGCAAATATTTTCCAGTCGAAAAAATACGATTTTATTTAATACTGAATTTGTTTTAACAAAAACTTAAGCATGTCTGAGAGTTTTATTTAGTTTCTAAAAAAGTTTAAATAAACAAACATTCATTGAAATTCATTTACAAATAAGAAACTTTAACATAAAAATATTAAAAACTAAAAAAAGGCTGAAACTATTTAACGTTGGCTTCAAAATTGTTGTATTCTATTTTATTTAATATTTTTCTTAAGTTCAGAAGAAGAACTTTATTGCGGTTTTAAACAGATCAACATTAAAATTACACATGAACGATAGATAATATACCAAAGAAATAAAATAAATTCAAATCAAATAAAATAAAATAAAATAAAATAAAATAAAATAAAATAAAATAAAATAAAATAAAATAAAATAAAATAAAATAAAATAAAATAAAATAAAATAAAATAAAATAAAATAATATACAATAAAATAAAATAATATAAAATAAAATAAAATAAAATAAAATAAAATAAAATAAAATAAAATAAAATAAAATAAAATAAAATAAAATAAATTAAAATAAAATAAAATAAAATAAAATAAAATAAAATAAAATAAAATAAAATAAAATAAAATAAAATAAAATAAAATAGAATAAAATAAAATAAAATAATATACAATAAAATAAAATAATATAAAATAAAATAAAATAAAATAAAATAAAATAAAATAAAATAAAATAAAATAAAATAAAATAAAATAAAATAAAATAAAATAAAATAAAATAAAATAAAATAAAATAAAATAAAATAAAATAAAATAAAATAAAATAAAATAAAATAAAATAAAATAAAATAAAATAAAATAAAATAAAATAAAATAAAATAAAATAAAATAAAATAAAATAAAATAAAATAAAATAAAATAAAATAAAATAAAATAAAATAAAATAAAATAAAATAAAATAAAATAATATACAATAATAAAAAAAAATATATAAAAAAAAAATAAAATAAAATAATAAAATTAAAAAAAATAAAATAAAAAAAGAAATAAAACACTGAGCCATAATATTTTTGCCCACCTTCAAGCCTAAAAATATAAAAATAAAATATTTTTATTTAAATTATTTAGTCGATTTTTCCAAGCTTTAAGTATATTTATTTATTTTTAAAAAATTTTTCAATATTTTGCCACTCTAGTGTGTAGCATCATCAGGAGGTTTAAATAAAGACTAATGTGTGTTATTATATTTTTAAAATTGGCCTTAGCGCTTATCCTTAATAATTTCCAATTTTCTATATTATAATTTTTTAAGTATAGACTTTAAATTATTTCAAACCAATCGTAACCAAAAAAAAAATATTAATATTAACCTTTTACAAAAAGCGCTGATAAACTGATGGGGGGGTTGGAATTATAGTTTTACAAAACCTTTTGTTGTAAGGAACAATCTTGGTATTTTTATGCAATATTAAAGCTCTATTTAAAAAAAAACTAAAATAATGTTGTCACATATTTACAATTAAACTTAAGAAAAAAATCAAGTGCCAGCATGTTAAAAACAATTTTCCGTAATTTAATTTAATGCTCCTTTTTTTTAACACCCTCTTAGTTATTTTAGTCCTATAACTTATTCAATATACATATAGTTTTTTCTTTTTAAATTTCCAAACAGAAAAACTGTTTGATTTAGTATTATTTTCAACTAGTTTTGCATATTGTAAGGATTCCCATTTTTGTTCAACTAAAGCTTAAATATTTTTTTAAGATGATAGAGTATGTAGATAACGATTTGAAAGAAACTTGAATTTGTTATAAGTTTTAGGCAATAAAACGGAAAAATTTTACCTTAATTAGACCCAACTAAAGAAGTTAAGCAAAGCAGTTTTTCTTGAAGACTTAATACAAAAAACTCAAACTTTTATAAAAATTTATAAATAGTAGATTATATGCTTACTTTTGCAAGCTCCTTAAATAAATTTTGTTTAAGACTCTTATGAGATTAGATTAATATCGTGGATTTTGATAAAGAAAACTATATGCCTTCGTTCAACTTTTAAAAGGAGTCATATTCTTACTTGAACAGGTATGTATGTTTATTTGTTTCATGGTAAAAAAATAAATGATGTCTTAAATCGGTAACATTTTGGCTTGGCAGCCGTAAATACTAACGGGTATTTTTTATTTTCTTAGCTCAGAATGTTTTAAGATTTTTAAATATATCCTAAAAATTTTTTTCGCGTTAATACGTTTTTACAAATTGAGACTCCTGTTGGACATTTTTAGCGACAATTTTTATATTGCTCTTTGCAAGCCACAACAAAGATAAGCTAGTAAACCCCATATATAATTTTTAGACCAAAAGATATAATTTTTTTTCAATTATCACAGGATCCTTTATTATGCATTTAAGGCCTTCTTGTCTCTTATCCTAAAGCATATCTTGTGATGCATTCCGGAGTTTTTCATAAATTTCCGAATTTTATTTCATTTTCGAATTTTTACTTTTATGAATATATTGTTTAATTTTTATCATAAATTGTTATTGAATAAGAATAGAAATGTGGTAGATATGGCGCTGGCTGTTTTTTTTTATCAAAACTGTTTAATTTTCATAAATCAGTATCGAACATGCCCGTATGTATACTTATAAGAGACCCAACCACTGTACTAGCTTAATCTAATACAAAGCCTACCACACCTCACAGTTTTAAAAATATTTTTTTAAATTTGACATTTTTTGGCAGCAAAACAAAGCCTGTTGTTTTTTGTGATGACTAACTCAATTTTTTCTGTTTCAAAAACTATTCTTAGTTCAACCATGGGTGGCTACAAATTCTAAACTAAGTAAGTTATTTAGTAAAAGCCAAACTTTTTTACAGGAAAACAGCTTACAGTAGTGGCGAAGATCAACTTTTTTATTTGGTCTCAATAAAATATTTCCTTTTTCTTCTATTTCTTCTCAACTACCTAAAATAAATTTCATATTAAAAATTTATTAATATATACTTATTATCACACTATTTGCTCAAAAAAAGAGTTACAAGTCTTTTTCATAAAATTTAAGTATTAAAATATTCAAATGTACACAAAACAATTTTAAGTGCGATTTAAATGATAAAATTCCAACAAATGTTTTTTATTTGAAATTATAATTTCTTTAATCTTATTAAAATTAAAACAAAATGCTAATAATTGGGGAGTTTCTTTTTGTTGCATCTTCTTTTATATTTTATTTGACAAAATATCTTAACTCGTCTGTAGAATTAGTTATTAGCCTTTTTCCTTTCTTTTATTTTTTTTTATCTTTATTATAACTTTTTTACTTTTGTTCTCTTGTCTCATGTGTATTTAAGTGGGTTAAAAAGTTTAACATCCCTTTAAGTTTTCTCAAGGGTAAAAACTATTTTAATGTCAAGGGAAGCTTTTCGTTAAATACTGAATGTTAAAAAAGGTTAACTTTTTGCATAACTCTTTCAACAAAAAAGTTTTTTTTTTCCTTAAGTTTCTCATTTGGCTGGAAATAAAGAATTGATACTGACAGCTTCTGAATGTTTTACAATAAGTGAAATATATATTATTAATGTATACATAACATATTTATTATTTGTATGTTAATATTATTTTTGATTTAAGATAAAAAAAAAATTTGTTTCTTTTACTTCTAATGCTTAAAGATTATTTGAATAGAAAAAAGTTTTCAGAGATAACACTGAAGATAAATAAATTTTAATAGTAAATTATTTAAGTGTTTAACAGAATTGAAATGTTATCTGATATATGTTTATACGTTAACTATCTAAGTGTCCATTAAGGGAAAAATATCACATTTTCCACTTGAATTTTATATTATGAGATTGATTTAATTTGCTTAAAGTATTTTTTTAAGGTAAATATAAAGCTGTAGCTTAAACAAAAAAAAAATTTTATACTCGATTACTCTTTTTTCTGTATTTTCTCTCAAAAATAAAAAAAAAAAGAATTAAAAAATTTTTATTAAAAATTAATCTAAAATTTTAAAAAATTTATATTTTTAAAAGAAATTTAATTTATTTTATAGGTTTTTAAAGCGGCAGTTGAAATTCGTATTAACAATTACCTGATTGTTAGTACTAACTATAGTATTTTCACGCTAAACCACTCACGAAATTTCTTGGTTGGAAATGCAAAACTAAGAAATAGCCAATGTAATCTGATTGTATTTAGAATATAATTACCGAGATAGAAAACTTGAAGTTTTCTAAATATTGCCGAAACACATCAAAAAATATCTTGCGATTCACATGACAAAATTTCTAATTGTTATTCAACACAGTTTAAATTAGGTAAAACCAAAATATTTTGTAACTGCAGACATAACATTGAGAGGGGGGACTTGCCTTCAAGCCCACTTGATACTTCAACAATTAAAGCACTTCTAAGCCTTAAATATAGCAAAGGCCCAGGACTAAGCAAACTTTAAATCATCAACCGAAATAAATTCAAATGACTCATGTATAGAGCAAATAGAGTCATTAAAAAAATAAGCCTCAACCAGGTATACAAATTGGCATGTAATAATGGTTGAAAAATGAAATTATTGGACGAAATAATAAAACAGCCTCGATCATGCTTCTAACCAATAGCTGTCGCGTTTTTTATAAATAATATTTCGATGGGCTAATTAAACAAAAATTGTGAATCAACAAAAATCTTTTTGTTCTTTCCCGTAGTTTCTTATATCGTTTGAGGCAAATTTATAAGGCAAGCTTTAGCCCCAGTGGGAAAGACAACCTGAGACCTTTACATACAGCAAGAAACTTAATAAGGAGGATGAAGCTATCTTCTTCGCAAGTTTCATGTAAAGTCCAGGAGAACAACATTTTGACTTGAGCGAAAAACTTGCCTTAATATAAATTATATGCCTTTTTTAAGTTTGTATAATGTACCACCTATTTTTGTTATATTGTTCTAATAAAAATTATCCTCTAATATTAGATATACTCCAATCGACTGAAAATAGATTTAATTCGATCATTAGCTTTCTTTCTGTTGTTGTTATTTTTATTATTATTTATATTTCTTCTTAGCAACTTATCTTTTAAAATACATATGTATATAACGTTAAAAACAAATTTGCTCTAAGATGCCAATCAAAGGGTTTAAAGTATCCACATTACGTATAAGCAATATTCTTTGTTTTATTATTAAAAATAATCATACGCCATAGTATCCTCTTTTATCTTAAAACTTTCAAACAATTTATTATAAAAATTTCTTTTATCTTAAATTGCGCATATAGACTCGAATTACTCAGTGTGCTATACTTGACATGAAAAACCTTCAGTTAAAAAAAAATATCCTTTACACACTTAAAAAAGAGGACTGCATATAAAAAAAATTGCATATTTATATTTAAAATACATATATTCCAAGAATTTCCAATTTAAAATATAACATTTTAAGCATTTTTCTTCTTCAGTAAGAAGACATATAAAAAGATAAAAAACCAGTACATAAAATAAATTTTCAAAGGGAAGAGTCTTGTTGAAATAAATGAACCCGATAAAGAAAAAGAAACTTTTATTGCAGAAAAAAGAACGACTTTAAAACAAACCAAATAAAAAAGTAAAAAAAAAATTTTACCAAATAAACATATATAAAACTGGTTTCAGCAAATATGAATAAACAAAACTTAAGGAAGTTAGTTTTTTATTTTGTGTAGACATATATGTATATACCAACAACCAACTTTGTAAAAAAAATAGCAGAAAAAAATTTGTAGAAACGTAAAATATAAAAAGTATATTGAATAAAATATTTTACATAAAAAGGTTCTATTTAAAAATTATGTTTTTCTTTTTAATTTTTATTGATTAAAATTTAGAAAAATTCACCCAAGGTTTAGTTACATGAATCAAACTAGGCTTAAAATCATTTATCTTTTTTTTATTCAATATATCCCAGAAATGTGTCGTAATCAATAACAAAGAGAACAGGAGCGTTTCTTAACATATTTGTTTACCAAACGTCGGGTAAAACATTTTTACGTGCATTTTCTTTAAATACAAAATAAAATGCATTAGGAAAATTAAAACCAGTCACAAGATAGAGCAAAAAAAAAAATCAAATTATTTAAAGTCAAATTTTTTTGTTCAAAAATTGAATCTGCTAATGGAATTGCGGCAGTATTTGTTGCAAATTGAAATGTTAAGAAACTATAAGACAAGATGACAAGCAAATAAAATAAAAAACTCCAAAATCTTTCGTTGATGTTGGAACATTAGGAACATTTTTTCAGCGAAAAAAATTGCACTCGGTTAAATGTTATCAAAATTTTTTTTAAAAATTATTAGACTTTTTGTTAATACTTTTGGCATGTTTTTGTTAAACCAATTGTAAGTGAATGTATTTTGAAAAATATCCATGGGTTTTGTCGTTTTTCAAAAATTAATTGACAATTGCTGGTAAGAAAATAGTTTTTTGTATTTAATTTTTTAATAATAACTGTCATCTAAAAACATCTTGTGCTCTGTTATATATTTTAAGTTATTTATTTGAATTTTTCTATATTTTATAATAATCTAAGAGAATAAGAGAATAAAGGGCTGTATATGTATTAAATTCGATCTAAGCAATATAGGATATGAATATAATTTAAGTATTCAAGTTCTTCTTAAGATTTGTTTAAATAAAACAAATCAATATTCAACTTACAGTGATGCCAAATAGAAAGAGTGCTGACAAGAAATCCAAAATGCATTACAGTCGGCTAGTTTGGGAATTACATAAATTTTTATAAAAATTTTCATTTTTGGCTTTCACAATTTTAATAATAAACTAAAATCCAAATAAATTGATGGGATTACATTTTCTTTTCTTTTCTTTTAAAAAAAAGTGAGGTGAAATAAAGGTCTTGCCAGCGATTGCATTAAAACAGTTTGAAAAATCCGGATTTCTTCAAAAGTTATTAAAATAAATCATATTAACGTTGACTACAAATTAATCTCAAAATAAAACATATTCATAAAACATTCATATATTTTTTTAATTTCAAACATTACAAAACACTTCTCGCAAAAAAACAGATTTGTAGTCTTTCTTGTTTTTTCTCAAGGGCAAATTCTGCTTCAATCTAAAAGCCGTTGAGACTGAAATAAGACCTGGAGTAATGCAAAATCTTTTTCTTAACAAAAAATAAGCTCTAACTCATTTATTGAACGCATGATAAATGGTAAATACAAAATAGTCCCAAAAATATAAAGCTTTTGAATGCAAGATTTAAAACCTTTGTAGATTCAACCTGAAGTTTTTGTTGTAGCCTTTCACTGGAAGGAAAGACAGAAGTACTTTAAAATTGTGAAGCCAGAGCAAAGCACGGACAAAAATTTTAAACTTCTGTGCCCTGTTGAAGGCGTTTGCAAAAGCAGTGGTTTGGATTAATCAAAGTTAAAAAGTTTTACAACTTTAATGCTCCTTTTTACCCTCTATGTGCATATGGTCAATGTTTATTTTTGGTAGGAACTGCTTTGAATGCTCTTACACTTAGCCCATAAGCAGTCTTCTACTAAATGTCATAAAAAATACCAAACTTGATATCTGATCTTACCTTTGCCAAACCCAGTTGTGAAATTTTTTTATGCAAAAATTTTCGACGCATGGTGTGATACATCACACTACATTTTTTATTTTTTGTTGCTTTAGCTACAGATAAGACCTCGTAGATAGCAATATGCGTAAAGTAAAGCTTTAGGGATAACGGATATTATTGTATTGTAAATATTCTTGAAGTGCCAGATAAACTGTTAGACGAAAAGTAACCACCGATTTTGTCTAAGCATGAATTTTGAAGTCATGCAAAACCTGCATTAATAATTTAACTTTACCAAAACAGTCCGCGTAGTTTTTGTCTATTAAACAGGAATTACTTGTATTGACAAAATTTTTTTTTTTTTCTTGCACTGCAACAACGTAGTTGCACTTATATTTTTAATAATTTAATAAATCTAATAGTTAAGCGCTTTAAAGGCTCTGCGTGGGTCTAGTAAAAGATTCAAATATCATTGGCATTTATGTACAGTACAAGAGAGTTTTGTTAACTACGTTGGTTATATAAATTAGAGTTTTTGCAAAATCTTTTCCGTTAACAGGTTGAAGTGGCACACCGACAACTTGTCGCCTTTACTTAGGCTTTAATTGCCTTACATTGGTTTGAGAGGTTAACTTACATTTCACTGGCACTTCAGGTATTAAAAGGCATTATTAAGGAAAGTAAGGTAAATATATATATATATATATATATAAACTTGAGCAATGTAACCGATAAAACATTTTTAAAATTTATTTAAAATTGCAGTAACTTTTAAACGAATTTTATTTACCCTGTAATTATATCTAAAATTTTTATTTGATTTTATTTAGGCGATAAAAATTTTATTTTGAAAAAATAAGTTAGCTGAAGCAAAATGGATTTTTCAGATTCCCATTGCAAATACACTCAAAAAATTATTTATGTAAAATAAACTGGAAATTGCACTTATATTAACTGTTTATTAATTTTAAATCCCCAAAAGAAAAATTCATTCAAATTAACACAAGATTTCATTTGAATTCAGAAAGCAAAATATTTACTTAAATAAAGTTTTTACTTTTAACTTGATTTTCTATCATTTACAGCAAAACACATATATTAGAAAGAAACATCAGCAAAAAAAATAAAAAATTAAAAAAAAACTTTAACTTAAAAAGAGTATTTTCGTGCAGTTGAAGTTTTGAAAAACTCTGTAAACCAGTTTAAAAAATTTGTATTAAATTTAAACTCATTTTGCATTCAAAAGCAATTTTTTAAAGTGTAGAAAACTTCAACACTTGCATATTTTGTCACGCATATTTTATGTGAGAATGCTTATTTTGGTTAAAGTGCTTATCTCCATGTTTGGTATTGTCCTTATTGCAATGACTTGTTATGACATTGATGATGTTGTAGACAGAAGCAACAGTGTTAAAATAATAAGCGGTAGCTTTAATGTAAGGGTTATAACTTTTGGCATTATCATAATGCTACAAATAACAAACTAACCATCTCTATTTAGCGCAGCATTAAATGACATTGTTAATAGTGTGTCTGTCTGTGTATTAGTTTCGTAGGAAATGCTTTTTGTTATTATTATAGATGCTACTGCTTGCCGTTGTTATCATTATTGTTATGATAAAGTTGCTTCTGTTTGCATCAAATCACATTTGGTTATTCATGGAAAACATCAAAAGTAAAGCAAAATCCAAAATAGTGAATTCAGCTCAAATAACACAAATAAAAAATGTCTGTTATTTTACACCATTTGTTGACCATCTCATGCCAAAGCTAATGATAGGAACTTAACCCACAAGAGAATGGCTAAAATTTTAATATAAAATAAAATTTAAAGGTAAACAGGAAATTCAAATTAAATTGTAATGACAAGGATTTTAGGGACAAAATTGCACCAAAATTGTTTATGTGAATACTTAAAACAGCAAAAGCTGTGTTCTTTTCTTCTATTGCTTAAAAAAAATAAATTATCTCAACAGCTTTATATATAGTATTAAATATTTAAGTAAAACAACTGCTAAAAAAAGTCTACTTTGGACTTCTTCTTATCTCATCTTAGTTAACTTCTAGCCGTTTTAGCTTACAACATGATAATTGTAATATTTTGGGTAGTTATTGTATACTTTCAAAATTTGTAATCCAAGATGTATTTTCTTAAATGTTTCTAAATCAACATTTTTTAGCTTTTGTTTCTTTGAATTCGATGAAGAATAAAATCTTCTTACATTAGGATCATTTTAAATTAAACTTGTTTACAATTTTCATTTTACTAGCCTTATTTCCTACGTGAATTTAATTTTTTCAGCCCGTTAAAAATTTAATGTGTCCTTTTTATGCAACTTTAAATGTTTTATTAGGTTAAACAGAACAATAATAAATCACATTTCAAAGTTCATGCTTATCTAAAAAGACGTTTTGTAAAATGTTAAGTCAACAAATCCTCACGTCCTTTAAATAAAACGGCCACGGTGAGCAAGAAAGAGGTGGAGAAATTAAGCTGAAGGTAAATAAAATTGTGAAGGTCATATATAAAACAAAAGAATAATAAAATCTGAAAAAAAGTGTTTAAAGAGGTTTAACATTTGTGTCAACAACGTTGAGAAAAGTGAAAACACATAAAATTAAAAATTAAAAGCACATAAAAACCAAAACTTTACTGCTTTTGTTAAGACAAATTGAAATATTAATTGCACATTATAAGAGAAAAAAAATGTTAAAAAAAAAATATTTATATTTAAAATAAATTTAGTAACCAAGCTCGACACATTTTAATTTGCAAATTTGTATTAGATTAGATAAAATAAATATAAAAAATGCAACCAATTTTAAATATAATTAAGGATTTGATTACAATTTTCTTAGGTAGTTTAAAGGGCTTGTTGTTGTTTAAGTAGTATTTAAGAACCTAATGAATATCCTCTATCTTTGTATAAAAACATCAATAAACTTATTAAGAATTGCTTAAGGAAAACCAAATCATTTAATAGTTCCTTGAAAAAATCCCAACAAACCATTTTTGTAATATTTGATCTATGCATATTAAAAGTATCCGTTAGCTCGATTTAAGAAAAAAGTCAATCATACAAAGAGATTTCAATTCTTAATTTTCTGAGGACAAAGTAATTACTGATCCCAGGTTTTAATTAAATGAATAACTTTATAAATCAAAAGCACCTTATAACGAGATATCATAACAAAACTAGGGCCGATTTTTTTAAGCTAATGAAATATATTTAGAACATTCAAAAAAGGGGTATCCTTAACCTACCATTTAGTATGAAAAAGTTTTACTTTTAAAATTTACCATCAATTGTATACAGTTTTTTAAATGATAATGGTGGCTTGTTTCTTTTGAAATAAGAACCTCCTATCTTATTTTGCAGAAAGTTATAGCTTAGTGGAAAAAATCAAGGAGTGAATATAATATAATCATTTCACAAGTATATGCGGTAATATCTAAATTTATGTACCTATGGGTATTACACCTCTGAAATGCGTATTTTATGTTACGCATACGCATGGTAGTACGTATCACGTTCAGTGTTAGTAAAAGTGACAAAGTAGTCCAATATTTATTACAAGTGAATGTTAATAGGCCTGATGGCCGCACAGTCAAATATTAGCAAAAAACCAAAAAAGAAAACAAAGTCACTATATACGATTGTGCTGAACCATTTATAGCCTTAACGTGGGTATTTTTTTACTTACTGAGATCCGATCCAGCATTATTTTTTCAAAAGTCAACCACTGTAGTGAAATAATTTTGCTGGAGGTTTTTTAAGTGCAAATGGGTTTAAAATTGTGACAATTTTTTAAGTAAGGGATAAGTTTTATAATATATACAGGATGCCTGCAGGCATTTTAATATTTTTTCAAACTTTATAATTGAAACAAGTTTTATTAGGAGCATTTAACGATAGAAAAAAAATGAGGCCTTAATCTTTTTTAAGAGTATATAATCGATATGCTTTCCGTCTAGTTTCACACACTGGTAAAAGCAAAGTCTTGTGTTCTGCTACAAAAAGCTTGTTTCAACTGAGCTGATTTCTTTCCAAATATTTTCCTTTTAAGCTTCAAGAGATTGCGGATTCTCACTAAAACCCCTCTTTTTGGGGAAGCTATATAAACAAAATAAAGTAAGTCAGATCTGGGGACCTCGGTGGCCATTAAACGTCCCAAAAGCAACTAATCAGTTTTTGGGGGAAACATTCCCGAAACAAATACATCAGAGCTATTTTTGTGTTTGCCCTATCCTTTTTAAGCCAAGTCTGCGAAGAGTTCAATGGATGAGCTTTTTAATTTTCTAATCGAAAGTTGTGGGTTGAGATCCGTACTGACCGTTCATAGTGCAAAAATGCTCCATAATCGTTTCCCAAAAATGTTTGCGTAAGTCAGAGCCAATTTCTTTCAGTTCTTGAACGTTTTGAATTTTAAAAGGATGGAACTTCAAATCCTTTTTTTGAATTTTATCAGTAATCAGTCTTGGATTTTCCAGTGAAAGTCGCGTTTCCCGTAAGCGGCTTTGAACCAGGTTAATGTTTTTGGAAGTCTTTGAAGATATCTGTAGCCAAAACAGTTGCACAAAGTCTCTGGACCTACAAAAAAATTAAATTTAAGCCTTTTTTTGTCGAAAACCGAACTTTGAACAAAATTGTCGACGAGTAGTTATTTAAGAATCATTAAAAAAGTCTATACAGCAATCGCGCGATTTTCTGTCGACTATTGCGACATCGTGATTGAATAATCTGCACAAATGATAACTCCAAAGCCTTTCTTAATTTTTTAATTTATTAATTTTGAAATAGTCATATTAAAAAATATAAACTTATGCCAATTCAGATTTTATTATACCCCACACAACAACTTATTTTGTGTTTTTAGTATCATCCAATGCGATACTTGTGTGGAAGATAAAGCGATTTTCCTGAGTTGGCTAATTTGTTGTTTGGATAAATGCCGACTACAGAAGGTTTGATCAAAAATGTGCCAATCATATTATTGGCTCACATATGTTTACAAGACATACGAATATGTAAATATATTTTTAGATAAAAGTTTATCGAAGTATATGATACAATTTTTAAGACACAGAGTAATATATAGGAGAGTGTCATGCCAAAATTTTTTATTTAGCGGCCTTTATAAAAATACTAGTTGATGGCATAAAGTTATACACATTTGCAAAATGTTGTAAGGATAGAGAAATATTTGATTTAGTTAAAGTTCAAAACACTTGTTCATAGAAGATATTTGCTAAGAGATTAAACAAAAATAGATCAATCATCATCAGCAATAATAGGCTTCGCGTAAGTTAAAATATATATTAGCCATAAGCGGATGGACAGACGAGCTATGCTCAAACTAGAAAAAAATTCTAAGTTGATCGGCATGCATGATGGTGGGTCTCAGACCATTATTTTTAGGCACTAAAAAACATAAACAGATAGGGCCATATCCATAAACAATTTAAAATAGACTTTTTATCAAAAGTAGACTTTTAAAGCGAAATTTCGATACAAAATTAGTGCTTAAAGTTGACTATTTTAAATTGTTTATGAATATGGCCCATAATCTCTCTGCCACATATATGGTGTGGATAAAACTATTGGTTTCCCCAAATAGATTGTCAATCAAGTGCAAAACCAAAATAACAAAGCACTTAAGCTTAAGCCCAATAAAAAAAAACAAATTGAAAACTAACCAAATAAAGTGAATTCAGTTTGTTTCTGGAAAATCTACGTATTTTCTAATAAAAACGCATATGTCAAATGTCAAAAAACGAAAGCTTTTAGATAATACGTGCTGTAAAAGACTAGCGGGTGCCACCGACACTACAAATGCATGTTTTGTAAAAAATTGGAATATTTTTTTTCACATTATTTTCATACATGTATGAGTACAGAAGGTTTACATATTTGTTTAAAAAACACACACATATGTAAAAGTGCGTGTATAAACGTCAATAAATTTTTGTAGGCGACTTTGTCTTCTATTCATACTCATTCTCCTACCGTTGTTTGCAAATGTATATACTACGTTTATAGTTTTTATTCATTTTGGCCTTCTGGATGAATGTAAACAAGTGGCATATGTGCGCATACTTATATTTCAACTGTAAGCACTTCAATTAATTAATTGCAATCGCCAGCCGACCAACATGCAATTAATTATTTTACTTCTGCTTTAAGCTACATAGAAGGGATTTGAATATTAAAGCATTGAAAGGCGTTGCCATATTGCATCAGGAATTTGATTTGTCGGAACTGAATAAAGTAGGATCCCAGCAAAAAATAATCGAGATTTTGTAAGCAGTAAATACTTTTTCTAGTATACTAATGCGCTTCGCAGCAAGCACTTATCTATTCCCTTAATAAATGCAATAGTGTATGGCAGTAAATGTAAAATTTTTACTGTTATACACACTCGCTTACTCAAGTGCATAACAGGAAGCACTACTGTAAGGCAGTGAGTAAAAAAAACATTAGTTTTTCGTCAAGCAACGTACAAAATAACACGGCAAAACACTTATATCGATGACGCAACAAATTTAAACAACTAAAGAAGCACCAAAACTACATGAATTAACTGGATATTCATAGCACCGAAATAAGCACTTAACATGAAATGCAACTAAGTGGGACATGGTGAACAAATATCATGCCATACGTAAGCAGGTTTGTAAGCTTTGCTGCCTTGATATTCCCTTACAAACCTACCTACGGCGAAGCAGCAGTTTTTGCTGGGATATTACAAGACGATTTTTAAAGCGTCTTTTGAAACTTACAATATTTGTCGTTTGAGCATCATAAGCAGCATACCCTCTTCATAAAAAAGGGTGCGTTTTTCAATTTTCTAAAATGAATTTCTATCTTTCTTCTAAGCTTTCTAACTTTCTTTGTAATTTTACAGTTCGTCTTCAATTATACTTTCACTCTGACCTAGTTAGTTTTTCCTCGCACTATAATGGTTACCCTTAAACTTTTTACGTGCCATTTCCCACATTTCATTACCATTTGTCTTGTTTTTTGCAACTGTAGCTTTGCTAGCTGTTGCACAAAATGTTTTTATTAGTTCTAGCAAAATATATGTATGCAAGTGTGCTTGCATGCAAGTTAAATCATGTGCGTATACTTTGTTAAATTTCAAGTATTCATTTTGATTTTTCTTTTTGCTCAAGCAGAAAAGTTATTAAATGATATTAGTTTTTAAGCCATGACACACATAAACAAGCAATTTATTTTCAACTTTGCAGGGAATTTTCTTCTTTCGTTTAGTTGTACTTAAAAATGTCAGTTGTTCTGAAATGGTCTTAAAAATAAAAACTTAAGAAAACAGATGACATAGAAGGACAAACATTTGTATTTTTAATAAATCAATTTTAATTTATTTTGTATTTTAAAAAAATGTGGTTTTAAAGTAGTTATTTTTTTCTTAAGAAAGGCAAAGCAAATTTTTATTAAGAAGGCACTAAGAGATAATTTTTAAATATGGGCTTCATTTAAAATCCCCATATCTCCAAAAGCTTCAGCTAGATATGCGCCTGCTCTTGATATCAATTATAATTAGCTAATATTTTTGCACTGGTAAAAATATAGTAGTTCAAACTGCCTGTCCCTAAGAACTCCGCATAGATCCTTTGGGTTTTTAATCTTACCAGATGCAAAGAAATGGTCACTAGTTAACTTGTTCTATGTAATAAAATCCGATTCAATCCGCACTCTTTTAAAAAATGCCAGAAACCTTGCTTAACATCCTCCGAGCAGCCTTGTCTTAATAATTTAGCATTTCGGTAGTGTAATAGAAAAGTAAAAGCTAATACTATTTTAATTTTATTAAAGTGAATATTAACCAAAATCCTTAGTAAGATAAATAGAATTAAACAATGTCATTTCTACTGCTTCTTGCTATTCTAAATGTTAATTTGCAAGCAAAAAGCGAAAGTTAAAATAAATTGTAATAAAATAGAATTTAGCTTCAAAACAAATTAAAAATATTTAAATGCTTCCACAGCTTTTAAAGTAGACAACTACTTCAGAAAAATTACTGGCCACCCACTTTCCTAACTTTCTCTTAATTAGTTGCAAAATACCAAAAAGTATACAAAAAGTGTATGCAGCAGTTAGCTGTAAGTCAGTTCTGGCAATTTCATTTGTAGCATCTTAAATGTACTTAAGAAAAAAAAAATGGCTTTTAAAAATAACAAAATAAAATAAATAATGACACTACTGGAAATAATAGAAAAATAAGCGAAGACAGTTGGTAGCGGACGCTTACTGCTGCTTTAAGAAAAAGAAAAGTATTTAATGTAAAAATAACAAAAAAACAATTAAGAATAAGAAATAATAAAGATTGTAAATATCTTTGTTGAATGTTAAAATATTATTCCTGCAAAGTAAAAATAACAAAAAAGGAAAACTAAGATGACTGTTAAAGCAAATTAAATGCGTAAAACAGCATAAGAATTAACAATAGCAAAGCGGTCATTTGTTATTCAAAACTATGCAGCTGATGCTATGAGTAGTTAAGCAATAATTTTTTAAGAATCTGCTTAAGAAAAGAAGTATAAAAATTTTCTTTCACCTACTAAAAGGTATTTATAAAATTTTAAATACTTAAAAAAATCAATATCTGTATAGACAACAGTAGTCTGTATCTAATTTTTATTAAAATATTTCTTGCATAATTATTTGCTGCTCAGATAATCACACCAAATAACTTTGATAACGAAGTTTGCATAATCTAATTATCAGAAATTTTGTTGCACTTGTAGATCATTATTTTCTCGAATATGGCAAAAAAGCTTCGAAAAAATTGTAGCGCAATATTGTTGATCTGTGAATTTCTTGAAAGTGTCTCCGAAAGATAAGTCAGTTAAATTTAAAGAAGTCTTTATGCACGCTTTTGAATTTATGAACATTTGGAACGAGTTTTTTTGGAAAGTACTGCTTAATTCAATCCTTAAAAAAATAAAAGATTTTAGCACTTAAAAATATATTTTGCTCCAAAGCATTGTTACTAAATTCCTTTTAGAAACAGAAACTAAAGAGTCATTTTAAATAAGTCATTCGTTAAATTTTTTTTTAATTGAGAATAACGAAATTAAAATTGTTTTTGGCATCTCTGCTTTGATTGGTATAAATAATACTTCGCCAATCTGTGTTCTTTTGAAACATTGAGCTTTTTAGTCAAACTATATTAAATTCAAAGTTATGAATATAAATTAGTCTTTGAGACGAGCAATATCAGTTTCCATTAGAAGTTTTCTGTTACAAACTTAATCTCCTTTGCCGTTTTATCTCTAAAATTCTAAAATGTTGCTGGACTGTACAACAAAAAATTGCTGGCTGTGGTTTATTTAATTTATGCTTGAATAATAAATAAACAAGCAACGAAATGTTTAATTAATAAATATTTAATTTAATTAAATTGGGGTATTAATTTCGTCTTTACGTTTTTTCCGTTCTTGCTTTTGACTTGATTGACGCCTTATTAATTATACTGTGTTAAGATTTATTCTTAAATATATTTTAAATTATAAAGAATGTTTTATTAAAGTAAATTAGTAAAAATATTTAGAAGCTTATTTGCATTTTTTTTCGTTTTTCATAAATACAAGATGTATAAATTAATTTATGTTGAAAAATTCTAAATTCATGCTGACAATTGCAATTTTTTGCTACTGTTTTCCCTGTAGAAATTTTTTGAAATATGATTAATTTTTTTTATATTTATATTGTTGTTTTCTTTTTTCTTATTATTTTTATTTTTTCTTATTTGCTTTCGATTTTATTTTTCACACTAAGAACACAAATTTTAAGAATATGAACGACTAGACTTTTTTTTGCACACAGTCTCTGATTTCTTAGGTAAAGTTTGAGTTTTATTAAAATGTGTTCAAAATGACTTAGATAAATTTTATTTATAATTTAAGCTTTATTATTTGGCAAATCCAAAGTCTTAAAGTTTTAAAATCAAAACTACTAAAAATGTTTTATAAAGACAAAAAAAATATAAAATGGAAAATTATTGTTTTCTTGTTTATGATTAATATTTAATTAATTTTAATTTAATATTCATCATACGCTTCACAACACTTCAATATATAAGTTTCAATACACCAAACATTAAGTGGCTCTCAATTAGCGAGTCATTTTTAAATGCCATTTGAAGCCTTTTTTTAATTTTTTTTTTATATATATTAATTTTAGCTAAATATTGTAGTTTTTTGTTTTTAGTATTTTTTATTAAACAATAAATAGTTCATCCATCAAATATTCAATTGTTGCAATAACCTTATCAGTTGTTGTTGGTTAAATAAATTGCAAATGTTTATAGTTTGTATCTTTACAAGGAAAAAAATTAAAAAAAAATTGTCAGTTTTTTGTGAAAATATTTATTTGATGTTTGGAATAAAAATTATAACAAAACAAAAAATGCTAATATATGTACAACCACAGAAAAATTTTTTTACATTTTATGTATTAGTGTGTGTATAGAATTTGATAGCTCAATATATTAATAAATTTAAAAAAATAAGAAAAAAAGGGATTTTGGTCATTTTGGAGCAGGATATAGAAGCTGTGATAAAAAGGTGATTAATATCAGGCTGAATAATGCATACAGTTAAGGTTATAATATCACCTGATAGGTAGTTGAAGTCGTAAATAGGAACTTTTAATAAAACAAACTGAAGACTTTGACAAAATTTAAAATATTTTGTTCCCATTTACAAAATTAAAGAGTTGCTATCTTCTTTTCTTAAATATCTCTGAACTAATAAGATAATGGTTATAGCCGAACCCTGACTAACGAAAAAAGAGCGATAATTGGGCTTTCATCTCACAACAGGTAGAACAATAATAAGAAAAAAAGTCTTGCATTTAATTGAGTTTTTATATCAAAAATTTTGCTGTGAAAAATTTTTTTTTCTGTCGTAAAATAGTCCTTAGCAAAAAGTGTGATTTTGAATCAATATAAGCGCCAACAAACGTGCAAAGCTTAATACAAAGAGCAGCAGGAGCAATTTTTTTCAAATATCTTAAAATGTTAATAATATAGTCAGTAAAACAAAATTTCTAACAATAGTGTCTTAAGGCTCAGGTAAAAAATTTAAAATTGGCTGTTATATAGTTAAATCAATTGACCATTTTGTTTTATCACAACACAAGCAATAATATGAAATTATTGGAATTATTAAGATAATGATACTTGACCATACGAGCGTAATTTTTGGGGAAAATTTAAACGCTTCATGTACAAGTGAGCTATAAGTAATATGATATCTGGAGAATAACATTACAGCTACCGTTGGTGGTGTTTTCCTAGGCGTTGGAAAAATTTCTTCTACAGAAATCCTAATGATTATTTGTCATTAAAACATAAGAAACAAAGAAAAAAAGCCTTTTTTAGTGTGATAAGTTTGACAAATTCTTTACTATAATTCAAATATTTTAATTTTGTTACTTTAAACAGCTACGACTCTTAAAGGTGGTATGTTTCTAAATGCTTTGTTCTAGTAGACTTTGAAAAGTTTTGATTTCTGCTCACAGTGGTCACTTGAAAACTGTAACGGGTCTGACCTTATAAATTAAAACTTAAAAAAAATTCGTCTTCAGTATCGAACTGGATAAAATATTGTAAAAACGGGCTTGATAATTTCAATCAGTGTTAAAGTATTTTTGATCATACTTAACACGCAGTTTCCACAAAAGACTATTTCTTTATTAAAAAAAAATATCTCTAGAAATTTAAAAAATAATACGTTTTAAAAGGAATTTAAGAAAAAAGAGCAATAGGTATGGGATTTGTTAAAAATCTTTTCAAAGTATTAATTTTAGTTCATAAATTGATCGACTTTAACTAAGCAAATTATTTTTTTCTGATTTTGGGCCACGTTGCGTGGAGTCGTATATATTTTTAGCAATCTTTGATATGTATGATAACCCTCATTTATTTTAGGAGCTGAAATAATATTAAAGTTCTTCTGAAATGATTTTATAAAATAATAATAATAATAATAAATCCAATTAAATTTATTTTTACGAAAAAATGGTCTTACAATACAAATTTTACTTCTAGGTGAACGAAAAATTTTAACGATTTTTGGTATTTACTTTGTAGCAATATTTTACTGGTGTTACCTTGTATTTAATTTTTCTATTAGCTTTTATACTGGAATAACTGTGTAGAAAGTTTAAAAGCTATTTGAGATATAGTGTACCTTTGAATTTTATTACATAAAAACTTAAGGGAAGCTCTCATTTTGCTTGTTTCTATAAAAAATTCTATTGAAAAAAGGGTGCAATTTTTAAAATCTTTGTGACAAGTTGATGACAAAAGCGCCACGGCAGTTACTGATATATTTAGATATGAATGCAAGTTCTTACTTATATCTTCTTTCAAAAATTAAACGGATCTTCTGTTTCTAAATAACGATAATTTCAGGAATATATTCAGTATTTTGACGTTAAAACTACATATTAAGGAAATAACTTGGGTTCAAAAATTTAAATCACACAGGCTGGTTGACTAGCATGACCTTATAAGCTGTTTAATCTTAAAGAATTCATATTTTGAAAATTTCTCAAAGGGTTTAAAAAAAGTACACCTAAAATTCTAATTAATAAAGGACATCCCAAACCTTAATTAAGGGTTAGAACAGGAGTTTTTTAATTGATTTATAACAAGCCAGCTATTTTTTTCTCAAAAATCTAAATGATTAAGACTGTTTTATAATATAATCTAAAACCTCATATCACGAGCCAGATGTTGCTAAGTGTTATTGAAAAAATAAGCATAAACATAAAAATTACTATTTGAGTTTTTTCAAGTTTAGGGCTTAAATAAAAAAAAAATGATTTTGGCTTAAAGTTTGCTATTAAAGCTTAAAAAAAATTCAGGCAATATTTCAACCAACAAAATATTACAATTTTTTCCGAATACTAAAAAAAATCCCTGGTAAAATTTTATCATTCATATACAACTGACTAAATAAAAACTTGTCTGGCATTCTGAACATAAAGTTTTAAGTCTGCTCCAAAAAATTTATAAAAAAATTAAAAAAAAAACATTTAAAAAAATAAATTATAAAAATTAACTCTTTTTTATTAAGCGCCCGGGGCCAAAAATAAATAATAATTTGAAAGCTACCATCATCATTAGCATTCATGTGCACATAACTATAAAATTGCTCATGGCCTACTATTTATTAAAAACTTTTTTTTTATATTTTAAATATTTTCAATTTATTTTATATGTTACTCATGAATTTATGAACACAATTTGCACTCTTTTCAAGTGATGGCATGTGTGAGTAGTTAATTTAAAATACACATACAGGTAAACCTGAAAATTTATATTTGTTTTACAGTTTATGCATTTATAGTGCTTGAATGGAAAAAAATATATATGTATATTCACTGGAATTGAAAAAAACATATCTAGGTATTCATTGTATGTGTGTATATAACCTTCCTAGCTATAGATTTTTCAGACAGCATCAACTATATGTACGTATGGGTGTATTTTTTTAATTTATTTTGTTCCGTATTGTTATAATTGCCGCTATTGCTGTAACTGTTGTAGTTGATTTGTTGCTCTACTATTTATTGTTTTTGTAATTGCTGGTTTTTTATGTTGTTTGTATGTTTATGTTTCGTTCTATGCAGAAAATCTTAATAAATTGATGCTGTTTTTTTTAAATAATTATTTTTCTTGCTGAAAAAGTTGGCAGAATGTTATTTTTGTTTGTTTTATACTTTTTTGTGCTTTTTGATTGCAGGTTTATTCTCACATAATGGTTTTTATATAAATACGGGAATACAAAATTTGTTATTTAATTGGTAACTTTTTTAGCTGTACACTTATCATGGAAGGATACAAGTAGTCTGGTTTTTTGATGATTTTTGGATTAAATTCTGATAACGCTATTCTTACATGTATCTCTTTATTTTTATATTATATCGAACACATGAAAAAAGTGAACTTTAGTGTGTCCAAATATGCCTAAGAAA
Source organism: Melanophora roralis (assembly GCA_963583895.1). Classification (NCBI taxonomy): domain Eukaryota; kingdom Metazoa; phylum Arthropoda; class Insecta; order Diptera; family Rhinophoridae; genus Melanophora; species Melanophora roralis. The sequence continues at coordinate 95,127,927 of OY757188.1, read as the reverse complement.
ATTTTTAAAATGAACTAAATACAACATATATTTTGTGAACATAAATTATTTATATTTTTGTGTTTTGACCAATTTTTTGATAATTTTGAAAAAGTCTTAGGGGTTACCTGCGGGCTATTTTTTTTAATAAATTTTTTCTTATTTTTACAAATTTAGCTTAACAAAATTTTTATCTACCATCTTTTTAAAGCCATTTACTTAAAAAAAATGTAATTTGCCCATAAAAATTTATTTAACTTTTAGCCATAATATAATTTTTAATTCCCTGTTTAATTAAAATGATTTCTTGCTGTAGTAGTATTTCTATTGTAGGGCTAAATTAATTAGTTTAAAAAACTTAATAACAATAAATTATGTATTTTGTCAATAGTTAAAATGCATTAATTATTAAATGGAAACCCAGGCTGATATATATCTAAATGTCAATATAAATTGCAATTTTCCATATGTTTAAGACTACTTTGTGCATTTGAATTAAAACGTTTAAATAGAATAAAAAATATTTTTCTTTAATACGCAATATTTATAATAAATATACACTTTATTTTATTTTTTTTTTTGAGCCTGCATTATATGCATATAAAAAACCAGAATTAAGTTTTAAATATTAAATTTTCGTTGCATAGCAAACATCACAATGAGTTGGAGTTTTGAAAATAACACTCTTATTAAATACGAAAATATTTCAAACAACTTTTAATGCTCATATGCGTGTAAAAATTTAAATTTGCAATCACAAGATTGTATAAAAATTTTAAACACTTTTTTAAAACTTCTTGTCTTTAATTTATTACTGCGATATAACGTAAATTTTTAAATAAAATAAATCCAAAAGGTTAACAATATTATTTGGGAATATATTAGTTAAGTGACACTTTTTCCTAGGCTTTCTACAGGGGTACCTGATTAAACCAACTGGAGGCATATGGCTTCTTACATAGTATGACAGAAATTGGAGAAGGCTTTAAAACATTGTTAATACTAATATTTGTACAGAATTTAATGAAGCTATCAAGGTTTTTTACTCCGTTAGGCCACACTTTCTTTAAGGGATATAAGGCGAGGACATAATTCTATGAAATTAAATTAAGAAAATTTGATTTTGAGTTTTGGCAAAATTTTTTTCAAATAAAGTATTGGTGCGAAATTAAAAGAAGGAAATTTATTTTTTTTTATCCTTTTTTACTTTTTCAAAAAGGACATTTTTGAGGGTGGCCTTTCCTTGTTTGGAGTTTAAAATAATTTAAGCAGTTAAGAAAGCACTTTATAACTAATGTGTATAAAATTTTATAGGTATCGTTTTTTTCTCTATGTCATGTTTATTTTCACTTAAGGGATAAAAGAGAAGGTCACGAACCGTTTAAGCTTAAGTGAAACAAATTAAGGTGTAGTAATAGTTTATAAAATTAAGTATTCATGCTCAATAAAAAAATCGAATCTTTAGATTTTTTGACTGGTTTTTAAGTTTTTTGCAAAAGGACACCTTTACGTAAGGAGGCATATCCTGGCTCAGAGTTAAAAAAATATTTATTGATCACAAAGCTTCTAAAATCTTATCTCTGTATAAAATTTCAATAATTTATGATCTATGGTCTGATCATATCTTATTATTTTTATAATGTGTGCAAAGTTTTTTTTATGATAACTTTATACTATGTTACTTATATAACAATGGGTACTGGAAACCCATAATACACAGGCCATGTAATCCCCACCAACAATCGATATGTCAAAACTTGCCTCTATAAATGTGTCCGGCTATACCAATATTATCAAGATGAATTTCCATAATATCATATAGGGCTAGTATGGAGAATTTTTTTTTAATCAAAACTCTACCATACTGGCACAGCTATTTTTCATCACTTTCAATACCCAGTGAGGACCTTTTCAGATATATCTTCTAGGTTCACTTAAATGGTAATGGCACCACTAATGCCAAGTAAAGCATAACCCTGGACTTTAGTCATTAGCTCCCTTTAAAAGCCCTTTTCGACCACCTCCCACCAAACAGTTAATCCGCAAATTAGAGTACGTCTTACAAATTTGTAAATATAGTCTTCTTTCATGGGTTACAGGCTCCGGCTCTTTCCTGCGCTGTTTTTGCATACAAAAAGAGCAATAAAGCCCCCTTGATTCCTCTGCTGCATTTTTTTTACAAAAAATCTTCCTTTAAAAAAACTGTCCCAAGACAAGTACCTTCACATGCTAGCTTCAACTGCACCCAATGGAGAATTAAGCTTCTAAGGATCCCACTTACTCAGGACTTAAAAAACTCTCCCAAGACAAGTATCTTCACATGCCAGCTTTAACTACCCCCAATGGAGTGTTTGGCTTCTAAGGTCCCACTCACGCAGGACTTATACTCAACCTATTTCGAGAGGTCCACAAAGAATTCTTTTGATATTTTAAAAATTTAATACCTTGTGCAAAATAGTTTGTACAAACTTAGTATATTTATGTGCATAGTTTTCAAAATGTATTTAGATAATGCAATGATCTAAGATTTCCACTCAATATTAAGCTTCTAACCTTAATTCGCTATTTATATACAATTTAAACATTTTTATTTGTTTAAAAATTTTAACAAAATAACAGCTTTTGATTTTGTTTCAAATCTACATCACTTTGATCAAAAAATATTTTTATAACAAATTTTATTGTTAAAATTATTAATAAATATTTATGTATTTATATTTAAAATTAATACATACCTTTTAAATAACTTGTTGGTTGTTAAATTAAATCTAAAAAAAATTAAAAATTAAACACTTGTTATTAATATGAATCTAGAAATATTAAATTCTCAGCATATAAATTCTACCAGAAATTATTTATTAAAGCTAAGTTATAAGTATATAAGTTATGTGAAAAATTTTATTTAATTAATAAGTAAATTTTATTAAAATTCAATTAATGTGAACAGCTTTTTAATTATTAAAATACCTCAGATTAATATAAGTCTACTACGTGTCTGTATTTAAAAACTACATAAACATATGTACATATATATATGTTTAATAGCACACACACATACTCTTTTTGTGTAAAATTAATTTGAACATATACCATTGTGTGTGCTTACATATGTTCATATGTATTTTTTGAAAATATGTTAATCCTTTTTTTATAGTCCTCATATGCAATGCGATGTGCCAGAGTTATTGGTGTGACGTGTTTATTACATAAATTAAATGTTGGGCATGCATTAATTTATTAATTATGTTTTTTTCAGTCCTTTGCTATTTTTTTAATAATTTAAGTCAATGCTTAAACATTTGTCAAACAAAAATAATAATTTGTACCGACAGACGTAATATCAGATGGATAAAAAAAGTTGCGCAAACATTTTGAAAATTAAATAAATAATTTTATAATTAGATCACTTAAACACATGTATGTGCATAAAAAATTCGTTTTTTTAAATCCCCAAAATTCAATTCATTATAATAATTAAACGTATGAGTTTTCAAAATTATTAAAAGTTTACTTTTGAAAAGTTTTACAAATTTTTAAAATTTTTCTGTTTCAAATACAGAATATAAGAGGACTGCACTACTTGGCTTTATGTGTATGTGGAAAAAATCTTGATATTTTTATTTAATAATATAATCTGGTTGTATTGAGTTAAGTTGAGGTCAGATTTATTTTACTTTTTTTTTTGAACTTAGATTAGTTATTTAATTTACTTTTTATTTAAAATGTTAACTTTTTATTTTATTTTGTACTAGTTAAAATATTTATTCTTCCAAAATAAAAACTAAATAATTAGCAAAGTAGTTTAAATGTTTTAACAGGTTATAAAATATATAAAAAAACAATGTAAATACTGACTAGCTGAGTTATTCCTCGTGCACCCCAAACGCGTTAAGCTTAAGACTTAAAGCTAAGACCTTGTGTTCCACTTCCAAAGTTTAGATCCAGTTAGACAGGGTTTTGGAAAATTTAAACCCTGCTGAATTAAAAATGGACAATAAAGCAAGAAATCGAAATGCTTAAATAATTTTTTGATATTTTTATAAAAACAAAACGTGCTCCCCAATTTTTATTAAGAACCATACGGTTCCTCAACGAATTGAACTTGAAGCCCATTTTAAGAAAATTTTCAAACCTTTTTTTGTTTGTTATTCTGTTTTAATTTTTATTTTGATAACTATTATAAGCTATTGACCTTACGGCCCTTTGTTTGAACTTGCATCTGTAGTAATCAATACATTGGCATTATATGGAAAGCATATGGTTATTTTTGTAAATAAATGTTAAGCCTTGCAGTCATTTGTTTGAGAGGGAAATCTAATGGGGGCCTGAGATACATTTTTTTCCTCTACGGGCGTCTCTGGGGAAGCTGTTAGAGTTTTTACCCTATTTTTTTTCAAATTTTGTATGGGAGCCCTTAAGGGGGTAGTGATAGGGGCCGTAGATTTCGTTCTAACCCAAGAATTGATAATTATAAATAAGATATGTGTAGAATACAAATTGGTATTTCCGTATTCAAATTTCAATAAAACTTGGGTTAAACAGAAGATATTTACTACCAATGCTCAGTACCGAACAAAGAGTGCTGATGAGGAGTTGTAGCGGGCTCTGAAAATGCATTCCACTCGGCTAGTATCGGGAAACTAAGCTTTTTCAAAATAATTCTTCAATTAAAAATCTTATCACAATAAAATTGAACCAATTAGCCTAATAAACAATAAGGAAATTTTTAAAAAGTTAAGGAATATGTTTGGAAAAGTATATTCTAAGAATATATTTGGGAGGGGAAGCTAATGGGAGTTTACTCTACTCCATAGCCGCAATATCTTGGCAATCACCTGGATTGCTGCCTCACATGGAAATCACACATAGAGGCAAAGTTGACAAAATGAAACCTTTAAACGGCCTAAATCCACTGGCTTATTGGTAGAAACTATGTGCAACGTCTTGATTGTAAACTTCTGCTCTACAACTAAATTTTGAAACAATTTAGTGCTACGGCATACAATTAGGAGGACCGCCTTCGCCTCCAACCAGAAATAAATTCAATGCTGTCGAAACAAGACCCTAAGTACGATAACTGGTGCGCCCTGGTTTATTAAAAACAGCAATCTCCACAGGGATCTCCAAGTTCCACTAGTTAAATATGAAAACCTAACCTATGTAAACAGATACTTAAACAAGTTTAAAACTTATCCGAATCCGCTCGCTCGGAACATTTCAAAACACAATAGACACACAAGTCTAAAAAAGGAGGGATAATATTGCACATAGATGAAGTTTATTTATTCTATTATGGCTGGATTAATATTAATATTAATAACTTAGTTTTAAGATTTGAATACTTATTGTTAGTTTGTCAAGGGCTAGGAATTATAAGATAATAAAATTACAAACAAAAATTTATAAAATTTTAACCCTTATGGGTTTAACCGTGCTATTGTAACTTCAAGGCCAATAGATAGAGACATAAAATACAAAGTGCGTTCGACAGGTATACGGGGAAGACAGAGTAAAAACTATATTTTGATGCTAAATAGGTTCAATTTGTAACTTCTAAGCTAATAAATATAAAACCAAACTCAAAATGCAATAGACAGTTCTAAAAAATGTCTAAATAAGGCAGTAGTTTTCTTTTTAATTTTAAAATATAATCGGTGGAAAAGGTTAAAAAATAACAAATTAGTACGTTTTGAGTGCTTTCGTCAATTTGAAGCCAATGAAGATAAAAAACATAATTTAAAGTGTATTTGACTGCTCCTTAAAAAAATTTGGAAACGTTTTTGGTAACTTGTAAAGATTTTTTTGTCATTTTGTGTCTAACATTGGTATAGATTATAGTATGAGATTTATATTATGGACTATCAGAATAGATCAAAGTCCAAAGTCAGCAAAAATAAAAAACTACTTTTCTCACATATTTTCTCACTTTATTGCATTTTTTAATTCATGACTCTAGAATGCAAAATTTGAAGGCCATTGACCCAGATTTAGGCAAACAGTTACCAAAGGAAAACAAGGGTTTTTTTCACATTTTTGGTCCCTTAACTATGTCTTAAAAGTTTAAGTCAAAATATATGAAATTAAAGAATGTAAATTAAGTTAACATAGGTACTATTTTTCCTTGTATTTGGTACTTTTTGTAATTTTCGAGATTTTGAAATAAAACTTAAAGACTTTTTACCCTGATTGGGGTCACAAATCAGCAAAACTACCCTTAAACATTTTATGCTATTTTTTGGATTTTTAGTCCGAAATTTTGAAAAAAGGATTTTAATTTGTAAAGGTTATGAAATTAAAATTGATTTCTAATATCACAATAATAGCTTTTGATTCAGTTAAAAGCCAAAAATAAGGAAGTTGACATCCTGGCTTAAGATTGTGGAAAGGTCTAACAGGTTTAAGGTTTTGCTAATAGTTCAATCCTATATATACATCGTTTTAAAATATATTGAAAACTAGGCTTACAAATTATCAGAATATTTTTTTGTAATAATATAAATTAGTTTAGTTAAATACAAATTCAAGTTAATTCAAAACACTTTCGTATTACTTGCTCAGTGTTTAAAATATATTTTGTATATTATTTGTTTTCGTTTATAATTTCACTTACATTTGTTTAAAGAAATTTTAAATTTAAATTATAACTATTTAACACCTATTTCAATCTCATTATGCAAAGTCACTGCAGGACGTTAACTTAGTTTTGAAGTATTTAAAAAGATTTTATTTATTTCCTTAAATTTTTTGTGTTCCCTTATAAAATTTTACTAAAGTCTGGAAAAATTGCAACTAAATTTATAAACAAGACCATTGAATAATCCTAAGAAGATGGCTTGCAGTTTCTATTTACCGGCCCTAGACCTCAATCAAATGCAAACGACAAAACACTTCTTATAACGCCAAAAAAGAAGCGCAAAAAGTAATTGCAAAATAGAAGCCAATGTGTAGCAAGTTTGAAAAGCAAATAAAATTACTTCAGATTTAGTATCAAATCTTGTGAAACGCATTCATTTTTAGTAGCACACAAATGAATTTGCCGCAGTTTACATTTAAGTAACATGATTACATGATTATTTTTTTGTATTTTATTTTTTTTTTTCAGTTATTTACTCTACCTAATCTTTTGCAACGAATTTATTTTATTTTATTTACTTTTCTTTTTTTTTCTTTAATCTTCATGGGCTTTTAAGAAAAAAACTTTAGAAATTTAAGTTAAAAAAATAATTCCACGAGACTTTAGATTCTCTATTTATTTTTTAATTTTTTTCTCTTGAGACTTTTATGCAAAATTAGAGGTTTTGATTTATAATACTTGTTTATATTTGTATTACATTTGCATACAAATTGTTTACAGTGGCTGTAGTTGCAGTTATTTTTGTATGTGTAAAGTATCTTATATGAAAGAAAAAAAATAAATATATATGTAATTTCAGATATGGAAGAAATAAGCATAAGGGCTTAATTTAGATGCACAAAGTAGTATGTGTATTTTGCTTTCACATACATATATATTTTACGCGAAATTAATTAAGCTTTAAAAATAATTTTTTGTTATTAAATTTGTCTCGTTTAAAGACTTTAATCGAAAGAATAAATGATTTAAGAGATATGTCTTTAAATTAATTTTCTGTGCACCCATTTAAATTGAAAAAAAATATTAATATTTTTAGACTAATAAATTTAGGACCGTAATATAATAAAGGAAGCTTTCCTACTTCAAAAACAAACTCTATTGGTATTATTTTGTTTGATAGCAGCCATAGCAGAAGTAAACACCATTGCTCCCATATGGAGCATAATGCAATTAGTTTTTGTCCCCTGTGGTGGGGGTAGGATTATAAAAGAACTGATAAGGATTTGTATCTCCTCCTGAAGCTAAGGCCTGAGCCGGACAGAGTTTCGTTAGCGTTAAGAAGGGTCACAAAGCCCGTAAAGGATAATGGGTGAGGTTCTCCTTGGGAAAGGATTAAGCTTTACGCGTTTGATTTATTTTAAAATTAAACCCCTATTTGTTTTTTTAGCTTCAAGGCTATTTTTCGTTAAAATGACCAAACGACAAGTGTTTACTTTAATGCCTCACTTAGAGACAATAATCCACGGTGTTCTCCGTATAATCGTCGAGGTTGTTATCAGTTAAAACAAACATACGCCAAGGATTTTACGTGAACGGCTTTCTAGGCAATAATAATCTACGATGTTTTCCGTATAAGGTGGATACACCTCTTGTTTTTAATAACTGGGAAATGGTATCTATGTATGTGTACCAACTAGGAGCATAATTTTTTTAGTGTAAGTCGAAGCCCACAAAAATTTCCTGTAAACCTATTGATAACGGTTTTATGTTTCAAACTACGCCTTATACAGCCCGTGGAAAACCCCCATCATCAAATTGGTCAAATACAAAACAAAACTTATACGAACATCAATGTTTTTGCAAATAAACCACACGCTAGTCCACAATTCTAGAACTCCCTAGGTTAGGTGGAACAGGCAGCTGTTAAAGGAAAGGGTGCAGCTTCACTTAGGTCCGCTTAATTCGGTACCTTTGTGTTACCTGGAGAAGCAGATAGAATATGTTGAGGTGGAAGGAAAAAAGAAATTTAGAGAAGGATAAGACAAGAAAGAACAGAAGAATGAAGCAGACTTACCAGGATCACTGGTGGAAATCGAACCCACAACCCCCCGACTGGTAGACTCGTGCACTTACCACTGATCTGCCGGGGCACCCCCTAAATATTATGGTCTCTATTCAGGCTTCATAGCCTGCTTCACTACTACTTGTTGAAGTTTAAACCCATTGGTTTTAAACACTGTCAGGCACTGATACCCCAACTCCACCGAGATTTCACCACTGAGTTTCCTTTTGCCTGCCAGCTTTGACCACTCTCAGGCACAACCATTTGCGGTAAAGGATACATTTTTCCTATTTATTTACGGAAAACTGGCATCCCTTTACTTTTATAAAATGACGGCTCTACATCTTGAGAGACAGTTTCTGAACCTTAGCTTAGTAAGCCACGTTTTCTTAATGCCTTTTTATAAAGCTTACCTTGAGACTAGTAAGTTGAGATGCATCAACTTTTAGAAATATTTGATCTGGTACTATCTGATCTGTCCTAATGAAATAACTGATTTAAATAAACTTGTGTCACTTTTGTGATTAATATTTATCTGCTATCCTTTTTCGGATTAAATCCAAGTCTTTTTTCTTATTTTTAAGCTCAACTATTAAATTCTTATCCGACACCTTAATGTTCTTTTTTTCTGCAATCCTTTTTCAGGGTATTTAGTAATGATGTATATATTATTTAAAAGGTTTTGTATAAACCTTGCAGCAAACTGGTTGTGAATAAATAGAGTTGCCCTTTAATATCGTAAAAATTCCTTATACGTATTTTGGCATTTGTTTATTTATTTATCATTCTTAAGGTTTTTGTGCCAAAAGCTTTTGGATATTTATTCAGCTTTATGAATAAAAAATCCTCGTTTCCCACTTACAATTGCTTTGAGTTTTTGTTAAAAACTTAATATATATAAACATATATATGCATAAACTTTTTTTAATCGTTTTATTAAAAACTCATTTAAAAGTTTCAAAAGACGTCGGCTAATGTTTTTGGCCCACTGTCTTCCTTTAAAACAAATAAGCAAACTCACCGGCATTAAATAAAATAAAAATCAAATATAACAATAAAAAAAAACTTTATTTTTTTGGGGCATGACATTGTTTTTTGCTATTTGAATAAAATATTTTTTAGACACTTTAAATTTCTTTTACTTCTGCCAAAATATTTGATTGTTCGTTTACTGAAATTTGTTTTACATTTTTTTTCTGTTCATCCACAATTTCACATTCCGTAAATATTTTTTTTATGGTAAGATTTAAAGACAAATACTGCAAAAAAACTAATAAAAAATCTACAGAATCAGAATAAAAATATAAAATACAAATACAATTGGATTCATACCTACATGCTGCCACGTATTATTTGGGTTAAAAAGTTTTTATACACAAATTTATATTTGTATGTTTGTGCATTTATAAGGTTTAAGCCAAATATTTTCCTTAAATCTCAGCGGCTGAAAACTTTTTGTGGTTCATAAGCCTTACAGACAGGTAGTACAAGTATTTGCACACATACAAGTGAATTTAACTTTTTGTCAAATACAATTGAGTATTTTTTGGAAAGCGGCTGAAGTTTTATTATGGGCTGGTAGCCATGCCAACAAAAGGCATTATTTTTTTTAACATATTTTCCTCTTAATCCACCATAAGATTCGTTTAACTCGGATATTTCCCACAAAATTTAAGAGAAGAAGAAAATTACTTCCCTATTATATCCTTTTGTACTTAACCATTTGTGCAGATATTTTTATACAAACAAGTGGAAAACAAACCAGTAGACAACAAACAAATTGTTAATAATTTTACACAAGTATTGCTGTAACAGAAAACTCTTAAATAAAATACTTGAGGGGAGTTCTTGAAATGTATTTGTAAAATAAAACGATTATTGTTATAGTGATTGCCAGAGAAAAAATACCAAAAATTAGTTTTTATGATATTTTATATGTTAAAAGAAAATATGATAATTTGTTTGATGCTTTAATAATTTAAAATTAATTTTGTATTAAAGTTAAATTTAAAGGCATATTTATAAATAGTGTTTACATTTAAAATATATTTTAAATAAAAGTTTTGTATTAAATTTAGCTAGGAAAACTATTTTTAATTTAAAAAATTTTTTATGAATATTTCTTAAATAGCTTTTGAATCAATATTTTATATATAAAAATAGGATTGGTGACTTCAGTCCAATCGCTTTGAGCGAAAGTCTTCAAATTGCACTGTGGATACCTCTCTATATTTATAGATCCACTAAGACTAGATTTCGACAAATTCAGACCCGAAGGAAGCAAAAATTAGCTAAGCATGGAAAAGCCAGAATAGTAAAAAATTCCCTCTTACCTATACACGATAGAAACTAAGTTTAAAAGGCGTAGTATTGTACTCAAAAAATAAAAAAACAGGAAAAAACTGAATTTTGATAGCGTCGTGTTCCACTTTGTTACTTTTTGACGAATACTGATAGAAATATAGTACTTATTGCATTTAACAGGCCCTATGCGGCAAAAAATTGTAGAAAAAAAGGTTTAAAATTTCATATTGGTACTTAATAGATACCATTTGCAAGTTCCAAACAAATAAAGGTAGAAAAAAATATCAAATTGCGTTCGACAGGTTTTTAATTATTGTAACTATTTCTGGTATTTTTTTATAATAAGGAGCAAGACAGGGTAATTGACACAGCTATTTTGTAGCTTCTGAAAATTAAAATGCGTTCGACAGGTCTTAAAAAATTAATAAGTTTTTGCCAACTTTTAAAAATATGAAAAAGTTTTGGAATTTTTTGAAACTTAGTTATACTCAAGGAGCAAAGGAAAGGAAATATTGTGCTCTTGAAGTGTATTTTATTGAAAATTTTGCACTTAAATATGAAAAAACGGGCTTTCGATTACTTTTATTGCCAGAAGTCAACTAAGTAGACAAAAGTAGTTTTTTTAAATTTTGGTTCTTTTCCCAATTTTTGGTATTATGAGCTTGCAAATAAAAATATATTTTGAAATCATAAGTCCTGAAACATATAATTAAAGGCTTTTGAAAAAAATTATGGTAAAAGGTAAACAAAGTGGTCAAAAAGAAGGTTCCCATTTTTGGTCATTTTTGGCATTTTTGAATACTTTGACTCTAGAAAAATAAAGTTAAAGGATATGCAATTAGTGAGAGAATGTGGTTGAAATTCGGCGCAGTGCATTTGCATTTTTTGAGCTTATGACTCTAAATATACCAAATTAAAGCCAATTGACCCCATGGGACATAAAAGACTAAAACTTTATTTTGGTACCACTTAGGTTCGCTTTGAAAATTCTAAACTAATGAAGACAAAGTATGTATAAAACTAATTTTGAAAGTTTTCAAAAAAGCTATGAATATTTTTTTTGGTGTTTGTTTAAAATTTGGGACTCAAATGGGTATTAAAAATGGAAAAGGCTATCATTTGGTACCTTTTTAGGAATATCTTTTATCTTCTGAGCCAACAACAAAAAAATATAGTGCGAACTGTGTTCTCAGGTCACTGAAAATACGAACTGTGTATTTCTTTTTGTAATTTTCTGAAGCTTTTAACACCAAATAGATAAAAATAAGTTCAAAATGTATTTTATTACTTTTTTGACTACAAAACCAGCAATAAGTGGGCAGTTTTTTTTCAATTCCAAATCTTAAGAAGCAAACAGACGGGGTAAACATTTTATTCCTGTACTTTCAAATAATTTTTGTCAATTCCGAACGAACGAATTCATAAGCATATTTAAAAGTGTGTTCAAATTAATTTGTTACAACTTGTTCCAACACATTATTATTATTATTTTTTACAATTTAGGTTCAAATATTTGGTTTTGTGATTTGGTATTTATTTAAATTTTTATTAAGTCACGAGTATCAAATATGAAAGAAAAGCACCTCGATTCAGGTCGAAAGACGACTAAGTGAATCAGAAGTACTTTTCTTATATCTTTCACATTTTTCTCTTTTTTTGTCATTATGGGTCTAAGAATACAAACTTAACAACTATTGACTTAAATAGAGCTTGAAAGTTAATGAAATAATCCATAATTAAATTTTTCCCCTATGCAGTACTTTTTCCCAATTTTCAGATTATAAATCTTAAACATTTAAATTAAGCTCTGTTGACCCCGATAAATATCGAAAATTCAACAAAGCAGGCATAAAGTACTTTTGTCACATTCGAATAAGTTTTTTGCACTTTTTGAGATTAGGAGTCTGGAAGAATGAAACTAAGTTTTATTTACTGCAATTAAGGGCAAACGTCAACTTTGTGAACAAAAAGTAATTATTCGTATTTTTGGTTTTTTTGGCATTATTTTAAATTCTGATTCTAGAAAAGGGAATAAAATTGCAAAAATAAAACATTTACTTTTGAAAAAGGATTCTGAACTACGATTTTACAGAGAACCAAGCTAGTTTTACCTTTTGCATATTCACATTTTGTTTAATTTTATATGTAAGGCTGCGCTTATTTAAAAGCGGGTTACTTGCTAATAAATATTTCATTGAAAGCTTTTCTAAATTGCATTCTTCCTGAAACTTTTTTGTAGATCATTTAGGTTTATTTAATTAATTTGGTTTGAAAAATTTGTATTTTTATGATTTTTATTTATTTAATACCTAGCTCTATCAAAATTCCCAAGTTTTTGAAAAGGAAATTTTTTTTTATAAAACCAAGAACTGTTTATAATTTTTTACCAACTGGCTACTTAAGTTTTTGTTCAATGTTTTTTACTGACTCCAATACAGACATAAAAATTGTTAATGTCTAACAACAATATAAATTTGAACAAAATATGTAACATTATATTTTTTATTGAAAGCTAATATAATCTTACAAGCTTAACAGTATCCTTTTTAGAAAAAAATAAATTAGTTTTTATAATATTTACTATATCTACACTTAAGTAATAGGGTATGATAGTCAATACATTGAACTATATACGTTCCAATTATTCTTGGTAAATGTACTGTTATGAACATTAACTGACAATATGGCTTTTATATGCTCAAAATATGGTTGTATAGTAATTTATCCTTTATAACGAAAATAAAACTTGTTTTTTTTATTATTTTGAAATCCTTAGGGTATAATAAAACATTCTCTGTTCATGACCTTTTTTATTTTTTTGTCAACATATTTTTGCCATTATAAAAATTATAAAAAAAACAACTACAACAACAACATTTGAAGATTTTGGCAAAATATTTAAGAAATTGTGCGAAAACTTTGCCAGATTAATAAAGTATGAGATTTTAAAAGAATGTTGAGAAACAAATTAAAAAAAAACTTTCACGCTAAAATCATTAAACCAAGTGATAACAATTTTAAAGCTTAAATTTTTTTTTTTGAGGTTGAAAGATTTTATTTATTTACAGAAAAATCTGATCCGAACTGCAAAAACTTTAATATCAGAATTAAAGTCAGAAAAATCCTGAAGAAAAGCGTTTCGTTATTATATTTGTGTTTGTAATGTAACACAGCAATGATATATTGGCCCCTTTTATCGGTCCTAACCATTATGTTTATCTTCACTATATTATACAACCAAAATTTTTAAATAAATCTTTTATACACAGAAAAAACTGAGTTGTAGAATCAGTAACAAATTTCAGAGAATCAGTAAATATTTTGTCTGGCTGAGGACCTACAACGAAAGTTGTAAATTTAGACAAACAATTTTGCAAGAATTTTAGCTTCTGTTAAAAAATTTTGCTGAGCTGGTTAAATATTTTATTTGTCTAGGCGAAAATTTTGTTTGATTTAAAAATCAAATAAAAATATTATTAGAGACTATAAAATAAATTGACTAAAAAAATAAATTATTTTGAACAAGAATTTGTTTGAAAAATTTTTTTTGTAGTTTTTTGTGTGTATATTGGCAGTCTGCTTTAACAAAAATTTTTTTTCTTACTTTCTTTAGTTGTAACATTGAAAGCCAATTAAATTCTTATGATAACGAGATATTTCAGCTTTAAGAATGAAGATAAAAATATTTATCTTGTTTTTGTATATGGTTTTTTCTTATACATATGTTGTTGATTTCATTGTTCTATTTAGTACTTAATATATGAAGAGAAATATATATCTCTTTTGTAATTTCTAATCTTGTTATCCTGTTAAAATAATTTGGTCATTAGTTACATTGCAAACTTAAAGGGAAGAAAGAGTGTTTTTAATATCATATGTATTAAGTTTAATAAGTTACATTTAAGGAAGGTAATAGATGTGTTTTAATGTAATAAATGAAGCAAAAAAAGAAGTAAACGAAAATGCTATAACTTCCAAAGAAGAAAAGACTTCAAATTGGTGTCTATTTTTTGTAGCCAGTACATACTGGTCCCAAATAAATTTTTTGTTGCATACGTTCAAAAAGCAATGTAAGAGCCCTTATTTTTTCACAAATACACGTTTAAGTATAGGAAAAATTAGAGAAATATACTTATTGCCCCTTAAATACTACAAAGCAAAATATTGGCTTTGAAAAATTAAGGAAGATTTTTTTCCAGCGGGTATTTTTCTAAAAAGGTAAAAAAAATCACAATAAAGGATATTTTGTGACAAGCCACACACAAAAAACTACAAAAAAAATTTTTCAAACAAATTCTTGTTCAAAATAATTTATTTTTTTAGTCAATTTATTTTATAGTCTCTAATAATATTTTTATTTGATTTTTAAATCAAACAAAATTTTCGCCTAGACAAATAAAATATTTAACCAGCTCAGCAAAATTTTTTAACAGAAGCTAAAATTCTTGCAAAATTGTTTGTCTAAATTTACAACTTTCGTTGTAGGTCCTCAGCCAGACAAAATATTTACTGATTCTCTGAAATTTGTTACTGATTCTACAACTCAGTTTTTTCTGTGCATTTACTCTAATTTCGTTTCATGTTGGGACATTCAAGGGCTCTTGAGTTGTGTTTAAAGAAATATACTACCTTAAGCCAAAAATAATATTTATTTATTTCATTTAAACATAGCGACAATGCCTTATAATTTAACCATTTGTATCATATCTTAAGCACATAAAATTAAGTTTTTTTTTTAATATTTGTAGGGAGTATATATTTTTAAAAAACTAAGCACAGATACTTTGAAGATAGGGAGCTAAATTAGGGGAAACATTTCCCTAAAATTGCACAAAATTTGTGAAATAATTCAGGCGATAAATCTAAGAAACTATAAGAGCTAGATGATAAAAACGTCCTACAAGAAGCATCTTTACAATATCTTATTTTTGAAAAAAAAATTATTTGAACCAGAGCAGGGGAAGGGGGAGCCTCCATACAAATTTAGAATTTTTGTAAAATTTTCGATAAGAAGTAGTTTGGAAATTACAACCTTCATCGACTTCAAATGTTCTACAAGAATTAACTGGACAATATGGCCTCCATTTTGGAAAAAATATTTAAATAGAAGCAGGGAAAGGGGCAGACCCATCACAAATGAAAAATGTTTATGAAGTTTTCGATACGCCATATCTCGAACAACTAACAGCTCGCGACGTGAGAACCAGAGGGTTCTATCTGGCTTTTTCAAAAATGTTCAGGAGAGCATTTTTAAAGTTCGGAGTTACTTTTATACCATTTATATAATAAATATGAAAACGAAAGCACAAGAAAACACAAACTAGTTCAGTTATTTATTGGAATATAAAATTTGTTTCATCAATAGTTAAAATAAAACACAAGAAAAATTAACTTTTTTAATTACAGATTTCAGATAGAACCTTTTGGAACTCAAACTATAAACTTTTGAAATAATTATTCATATATAAATTTTTTTATGCGATTACAAAATGTTAAAATAAGAATTATTCATTTCCTTAATGCAATATAAAAAAACATGTGAAAAAAAAGTTTAAAAAAAAATACCAAAAATTAATATTCTTTAATGTGACCCTGCACATAGAACCTTTTGGTTCTTAAAAATTCAAAAAATTTTTTTTCAAAGAGTTTATCTAATTAAAAAGTGTTAAGTATTTTATAGTTATTAATAGTTATTTAAGTGTTATTTAACATTTTTAAACTTTTAGAAAAACTAACTCAATCAATTTATTATATTTTTGGAACACCATTGAAATTTATTGCAGATAGAACCTTTTGGAACTAAGTGCGTCCACTTTTTTTGCATATTAAACTAAATGGCTCTGTTATTATTACTAAAATTATAAGTGAAAATACAAAAAGGGGTTTATTAAAAGATAAAAACCATTACAAAGAATAAATTCCAATGAAAAAATGCAAAAGTGAAAAAATGCCAGATAGAACCCTCTGGTTCTCACGTCGCGAGCTGTCAACTTTAAATGTTCTATAGGAAAAATTTTACTAATATTAAATACATTTTGGAAGAAAAAAATTGTACAGGAGCAGGATGAAGGACAGCCCCAATACAAACTAAAATTTTTTTCAAACTATCGACTTCAAATGCTTTACAAAGAGTAATTAAACAATAATGCCTACATTTTGAAAAAAAATTATTTGGAACCCTTCCATACAAATAAATATTTTTTTATTAAATTTTTAATACAAAATATGTCGAACACTGTTAAAACCCTTGATCGCAATCGTTCTATATAGTATTTCTATTATTCAAACAAATGTTTAAATTTTGTAAAGTTTTTATTTCCAATATTGGGATAGCTATCGGCTTCAAGCCCGGCACAAAGTATCTTTATTATAATATTTTCGGTACGAAATAACTCGGCTAGATCTGGCTGAGTGTACAAAAATACCAATGTCAATGTTACGTTAAATGCGGCACAGCCGAATATGGCGTTCCTACTTTTTTTTTTGTTTGGTTTTTTGATTAAACTAAATTTTTGTTGCTCAAATTTGCTAAGTTACTCCAAAAACTTGACTACACTGATAACGTTAGTTTGAAAATGAAACCTATCCGACATACGCTGCAAGAACATGGGCACTTGCTTAAGTAGATGAAGATGTTTTTGGAGTGTTTGAGAGAAAAATACTTCTCAATATGTATGGACTAATTAGAGTTGGCGCAAAAACATTTTCATCTCAAAAAAAATAAAAGGTTAATTATCAATATGTTGACGACTTTTCTTGATATGTTGTACAAACTTATTAAAAAGATTTTAAAGCAAAAAACACCGCTTAAAAATGGGAAAACCAGGAAGACAAACATGCTTGGAATTTACTTCTTAGTTTGGCCAATAAAACAAGTGGGCTGGTATATATGGTCAACTTTATAAATAATGTTATTACATATAGGAACTTTATTTAAAAAAAATGTTTCTTTGAACAAAGGATAAACTGCCTTCAAAAGAAAATAATAATTTTATATAAATTTTTTAAAAAACTTTCTAGTGTTTTCCTCTACAGTAAGTGCCTGAACAAGGGCATGTCCTTCTCATAAAACATGGTTTTTTTTTTACAAATTTTCATTTCAACTTATTTTTACACTAATTTTTGCTTTGTAGTTTGGCTTTAGTTCATATAATTTCTTTTTATTAAAAGAAATTAATATTTTTCCGTTAATGTTAAAAGAAACTTTTATTTAAAAAAAAGTAAGAGCGCTATATTCGGCTGTGCCGAATCTTATATACTCTTCACATTGGTCTTTTAATGTACCAGCCGAGTTATTTTGTACTGCAAATAATTTAATAAAAATACCGTGTGCGCGTTTTAAAGTCAATAGAAAACTTTACAAAATTATAACGTTCGTATGGGTAATAAAAATATATGAGGAACATTTGAGGTCGACAGTTATAAAAGTTTTCGATATAATTCATATTAAAAGGTTAATAAAAAATGTAAATTTTTATGGAATGTTGTAGTCCCCCTGCTCTTCTCCATCTTTTTTTCCAAAATGTTTGAATTATTTGATTATTACTTTGTGTATAACATTCGAAGTCGATAGCTGTTATAGTTTCCCAAATGTGGCGTATCGATAATTTCATAAAAATTGTTAGTTTGTATTAGAGGTAGCCCTTCCCCTGCTCCTGCCCCAAAAAATTTTTTTCGAATGTTTTTCTTATTATCCTGTAAATTTTTGCAGAATATTTGATGTCGATAGCTGTTTTTATTTCCGAGATATAACTTATCGAAAATTTCATAAAAATGTTTAATATGTATGGGAGCTCCCCTTTGTTCACCCCCACCCAAAAAATTTTTTCTACAAAGCGTAAGTTTTGTTGTCGAATTACTTTTTGTAGAACATTTTTAGTCGATAGCTGTTAAAGTTTCCGAGATATAGCGCATAAAATATTTCACCAAATTTTTGCAATTATAGGAAAAGAACCACTTCCCCTGATCCTATCTAAAAAAATTTTTTCCATTGTTTATGTTCCTACTTTAAGAGTATTCTTGCCAAGTTTACTAGCATTAATAACTATACCTTCTGAGATATATAGAGATATATGCACGGATTTCTTTGCAATTGGCTTCAGGATATTTCTAATAGTTTGACATTATTAACTGATCTGTATCTTTTTATTTGACTCCGGAAACTTGATTTCAACAGACGGACATGGCTATATCAACTTCCCTATCTATAAGGATCTAGAATATATATACGTTATGGGGTCGCAAATGGATAATAAAGAAATTACAAACGGAATGACAAACTGATATATACCCTTATCACTATGTGAAGGGTATAGAAAGCAGATTTTTCTCCCGATACTAACAATTTTTTTAAATTTAACATTCGATATAATTTAAGAACAAATAATGACTTTCAAAACAATTTTTTATTAAAAATATATAACAAATTTTAATATTTCAAAACTTTTTACGACTATGAGATAAATTTATTTATTTATTTTTTTATAGTTTTTAAAAAGTATGTCAGTATGTCAAACATTTTCGTGGTTAATGTTAAAAAAAATATTAACTTTTGTAATCAAATATCTTATAACATATTTTTCACATTAACAAACTTTGATAATAATAAGCACTAAGTGGTTTTTTCCACCAAAAATGTGTTGATTAATAAAAGTTTCCATTTTACCACGTGTATGTGTAACCTAATATTTTAATATGTATACATACATGTGTGTATGTACATATGTTTTTATATAGTTATAAAAAATAAGAGTGTGCAAATAGTTCACAAGCATATGTTTAAAACTAACATTATTTATAAAATCTTAAATATTTTAAATTGTTTGTCTTGAAGGCACTTATATGTATGAGCGCAGGCCCACACAAACACATACACTCAGAGAAAAAACATGGATGGATGTGGTCACGGGACAACTTTTTCATTGTATGCTTGCGGAAATCATTATTATTATCGCCGCAACCATACCATAGTTATACTAAGTTTTTGGTGAAAAATTCAATCATAGGTCTGATTAAAATAACCATTATAGGTTTGTGGTAATTATTATTTGGGTCTTGAACAGTCATTATCTTGATTATGGATTATCAAATATATAATGTTCTTAGAATATTATTATCATAATCTAAAAGCAACATATGCTTGATAACCAATTACCAAAATTATGGTAACCTATAATCAAAGTAATGATAACTATAAACATAAAATGGAAATTTTAATCACAGGTTTGATATAACTTTTCACCAAAAACCAACAACAACCAAGGTATGGTTGTGGGAGTCATTATAATAATCTTCGTAGCCATACAGTGATGCAGTTGTCCGTGATCATTGCCGTACACATACCCAACCATGTTTTTTCCCTGAGTGTATGCAGGCACATTATCTATCTGGCTTTGTTTTCCCTTAAGCTGTACATTATAATAAATAGCAGTTTGTAGCACAAAGTAGCTGATGCTACTGCTACTGCAGTTTCATTACTATTTACGTATATGTGTTTGTGAATATATGCCACAATATTTTGTCTTGGATTTGTGTGCAAAATGTGTGATATAAATGCCTGTATATTTTGCCATCGTTTATGACCATTTTTGCAGCTATTAACATTTTTTTCCCTGCGGCAAACACTTTAAAATAGTGTCTTATTTAAACATAAAGACGCAAGTATGTGTATGCATACAAGCATTTTGTTGCTGGTATGGCAACAAGCAACATTTTTTCGACCGCATTTTAATTTTTCTTTATTTTGTTCTTAACGTATAAATATATTTTTCAACAAACTATTTATTTTTCACCTTGTGGCTTCTCTTAATATTTTAGCATAATGAGGATCTAGTGAGGAGCAAAATAGCAAATAGTTTAAGTAAATTTACAATTATGGGTCAGTATAAGTCACTTAGATGCCTTGTGAATAAAGTTGAAGTAGTTGCCATTAAAAAACTATTTTGCAAGAATCTTTTTAAAAATTAAAAGAATAAATTTTGCATTTAAGAAAGGTTGTTACAAAGGAATTTGTTAAAGGAATTTATTAGAAATTTGCTTTTAGTCATAAAGAAATAAAACTTGAAAAACAAAGATGTTTGCATCGAAGAAGTTTTTATAAATATGTATTTTAAAATTACGACAAATAATTTTGATAAGTCTCAGAAAACTTCAGGCCGAATAACAGCGGTTTATAGACCAGTGTTTTTAAACACAGATGCTTACATGAAAAAGCTGAAAACCGATCATAATGAAATTCTTATGCGAGCCTTAATCCAGTAAAAAGATAAAAAAATTATAAGTTTCTCCATCTGAAAAAAACAAGAATTTAGTGGAATTTTTACTTTAGCCAAATAATAAAAGGATTGTCTTAAATTTTTAACATTTTTCATCGCAGTGTTGCATAAAAAACCAAATTAAGTGAATGGAAAAACATATTTTTAAGGTTCAAAAAATAGTTTTTCTTACATACTTACGCCCAAAAAAAAAATAAAAAAGTTTCTCTTGTTAATTAGCTCATAAGGAAAAACCAATATTTAAAAATTATAATCAAAAAAGCAAAAAAAATAAAAACGTGCCATGCAATTGGCCCATTATTTTTGCTCCTTAAATATAAAGACACAAACTGCAAAAAAAAAAGAAAAGTCCTTAATTCTTGTGATGACCCAAAATAACACCAAAGAAAAGAAAAGTAAAAAAAAAATGCAAAAATAGGTTTCAATAAGAATAAAGAAAACAAATTTGCAGCCAAAATAAAAAGAACTTCTACCAGTACAAAAAAATATTTTTTTAATTGATCTCTGCGGAAAATTTCTTTTTATTTATTATATTTTAAGAAACATATTTCATGCCCTTTTCAAAGTCTTGTGCCAATTATAAGAGAAATGAATTGGGTAAAATTTTTATACAAAGAAAATCTCTTTTGTTTTAATATTCGTTCATCTTATTGTTTTGTAATATTATGATAAAGAACAAATTAAAAATTTGTACCCCGACATAATTGACATAAAAACAAGAATAATAATGCTACAGCTTGACAAGTAATAAAACAAAAAAATTTATTTCTTTATTGTAATAATTTTTGATCCTAAAATAATATAAAATATTTTTTATCTTATAAATTTTATAAAAATTACTTTTAGTTTTTTTCGCATAATAACAAAGTTCAAACAACTAAAATAAACTGCAAGAAAAGAAAGAAATTCAATTTTCTTTGCTGTAATAAATCATCTTGAACTCCCGAAATTTAATTTATTACTTTACATTGTCTATTGTTTACCCAACACACACTTGCGAAATTTGCATTTTTCATTTTATCTACGTGTGTTAGTGTGATATAGTTAACATCAACATGACTATTAATGGGTGCTTGAAGATAAAGGTAAATGAAGAGTAAATGTAGTAATAAACTAAAAATATTTAAAATATGTAAAAGTGTGTGTGTTATTTTGTTCGTACCATATAATACTTCATGCAGATGATTTATAATATTTTTAATAATTTTGTATGCAAAATTTAAAAGTGTGTAAGGGCGCATGTAGATTTATTTCAAATGAACTTAAAATTGGAAACAAGTCGAAATATTTTTATTTTTAGAAAACTTTTTTGATTAATCTGGCTCAAAATCAATTAATTGCTTTTATCTTCTATGAAGAAAGTTAAACCCAGCTATAAGTCTAAGAGAACATAAGTCGCGGAAAACTCCTTATTGTCCATCGCAAACTTTCAAGATTTATTCACTTGTCTTTTATAATCTTTTCAGAGTCAACTGCTGTGCTAAGCTATAAAATATCAAAGTTTTGTATAGGACTTTAATTTTCTTTTTTGGGAAGCAAAAATTAAAAAAATGTCGAATTCACATAAAATATCATAAATTTTGTTTATGGTTTGTGTCTTTGCTCTAATTTTCTCTTACACATTTAAAAAAATAGCCGAAACAATAACCCTTTTTTCACCCAAAAGTGGGAAACCAAGCTCAGTTTGTAAAAAGGTTTGCCCTGTATGTTTAAGTTTTAAAAAAGCAGCTAAAATACATCTTCTACAAGAGCAAGGAAGCCTAGTCAAGTCAAGAAAGTTACGACGAGTTAAGAGTTTTCTAGGTGAAGAAGGACGTTGGTGGAATTTTAAACACCTTATTGGTAGCGTACGACATAGATGGCAATGAAATTGTCAACAAGCTTAGTCGTAGTGGTTCCACCTTGGATGTGGCATATAAAAAGGAAGCCACCAATGGGTCACTTTTATGGGAACACTAGGACGTGGATGCTTCACGTGACGAATCTTTAGTGGGCGAACAAGAGTGACTGCAGGGTGGCTAGGGCTATGCTCAGTAAGTACTATGTTGCTCACGGACTTAAAAAAAAATGAAGCTAAAGCCCATGATTGGGGTTGTTACTGGGCACTGTTTTCACTCAAACCTAGATTATTGTCGAACGTGTGAGGGTGCAGAAAAATTAAAGGCAATTGATCACGTTATCTAACACTGCTGGAGATTTCTGAACCAAAAGGTAAAGTGGTTGGGTAAAATATTTTACAAAAAACTAGGCAATGTGTCGCAGTGTTAACTGGAAGACGTCATTATGTTTATTATTGGAATCAGTATTTTTCTTTTTCGTTGATTTTAATCCTCATTTTCCCTCTTTACTGCATGCTTCTTTCCTTCTTTTAAGGTTTTCCTTAGAGAAACGCACAATGGACCTGGGGTGTCGGGGCGTTGTTGCTTGAGAAAGTTTACCTCTTTTGTCAGCGTGTAAAACTTAGCTTAACATAAGGGCTTTTTATATCATTAGGAGCCATCTCACCAGCATACTAGCGACGTGAGAGAGCTAAAAAGTTATTTCTAAACTTTCTTGCTTGCACACAACTTTTAGCGTAAAAATTTGGCAAATTTGTTAAGTTCTCGTTGAGAAATTATTCAAAATAAATTAATAAATAATAAAAAATTATGCTTCACGTTATAGTTTAGAATTTTCCCTTACAACAGAAAACAACGTTTATTTGGTGATACTAGTAGAATGTTGTTGTTTTACCGGACTAGAATCTTAGCTTAAAAGCGATTATCGTGAAGAACGTCAGGAAGGCATTGCGTGATCTCCATGATTTCAAAAGCAATCAGAAGACAGAAAATGCAGCTGTTCGGGACTGCTTCTCAACGAATTCTGTAAATGCTGTTAGAATGCAGAGGAAGCTTAGAGTATACACCAACACTTGTTCATTTATCCGACACTGAATAACATTAAGGTAGGAAACTTTGAAACCGACAAACTGGATAGTTTGTCGAATGTGGCCAACATTTTGCAACTAGTCTATCATCCTTTATCAGCAAAATGGTTGTTTCAAGGACAGGGGATAATATGGGGCGACTATTGCAAGCCATACGCTCTATTTCCCTTTGTCTATCTAAATGTAGCTTTCTGCTCCTATCTTTTGATTCCTCAAGTATCAATAAGAGACCAAAAAAATGGAACCAATTAGGATGCACCACATTATTTAAACATTTCCGCAGCCGTCGGTTCTACTAAGCCTAACCTATTAGCTGATTAATGTTTGTTGGAAGCATGCTTTAGTTTTACATAACATTTAATTATAATATAATTATTTTATTTTTAAAATTTTTGTTCGAAAGTATATTGTTCTTAAAAAAGTCTTAAATTAAACTGATTGAGTCAAACCTAAAGAATAATGTCAATAACTGCAATATTAAATAATTGCGTTTTCTTCTACTGACAAACTTAGCAACTTTACCTTTATAGCCCCAGTTTGTTTCTTAATTTACATAATTTATGCAACTAAAAGTGAACAGAACATGCATTCTAAGTTCTTATTATATGCTTGTGGTATATTATAAAAAAAACATTTGCTTGTGGTATATAATATTCTTGATATATTTACATTTGTAAAGGCATATGCATGCATTTGTGCATTTTTGTTCCGTAGAATAGAGTTTTCAAGAAAAAATTATTCTTAAAAATATTCTATCCCAGTTTCTTTTATAAGATTTAAGCTTTTCTATATATTGTGTTAAGAGTTTTCATAAAATTACAATTAACAGCAAAACAATTACTTACACACTTCAATATAATTTTTCTCTAGGAGTTCGAAAATATAAAGTCAACTTGCTTAAAATAAAGTTTTATCATTTAACTTCAGATAAACAAAACTTTTACATTATATCATACACAGTTTCAATTTACAAGCATACAGACAAATTTTTAAGATGATTAGGTTTATAGTTCTCAGACCCGGTAGTTCTGTTTACATGTAAGACTTTAGACTAAATATGTCAAAAAAGATTGAAAACCGAAATTAGGTAGCAAATTGGAAATTATTATCACCAATAAAAATTATTGCTTGCCAAGCCTTAGATAAACATTTAGGGGTTTGAATAATGAATATTTAAGGACAGATAACGCTTTTTTAAATTTTAAATTTAACAAAATATTTTGCTAATCATCTGGCAGTATTTATTTTAAGCAAATTTTAAACTGGGTTAAAGCATTAAGCTATTTTTAAAATAAATGTTACTGGTGCTAAGACAGATACACTATTGCGTGTAGCTCTTTTCAGCCCAGTGTTTTCTCTTAACCCTAAGGTGTTTTAAATTTATTGGTCTCAATAGAAAACACTGAGTCCAAAGATAATCTGGTCTTAACTCTGCAGGCGCCAGAGGTTGTTTACTTTAAACAACTCTAAACATTGTTTTACATCTTCTTTCTTTTGATTGAAGTTAATGGAGGACGAGTTTTTGGCAAACTAACAATAGGTTAGCGCACTTTGACCTTGTCGACATAACAGAATTTAAACACACAAGCTTATCCTTGCATTGCATGCAAGTGTGCTTTGAGAACCAGGAATAAAGTTCCAAAGTGGGAAGAGTCAAATAGCTGTTAAATACAGCCAGTGAGTCTAACCATTTTTCACCACACTGTACACAGTGTCCCGAGAAGACCGATGTGGAAACTGATGCAAACTTGAATTGAAGTGGAAAACCTCTGCGAATCTTTAAAAACTGCAGAGCCATTTAGAGTTAATATTTCTATTTGAAAGTAGATTTGTTCCGACCTTTTGCTTAAAGATTTTTTTTATTTTACATATAGCCGTCCAATTTGCTATAACTTCTTTAAACTTACAACAGTTGGCACAAAATTAGCCCACTTTTGTTTTTATGTTTGGTTTAATTCGAGTTGATAAACAAAATGTTTCATACTGTTCAATCAAGTCTGTGCAGGTCTTTATATAAGACGTTTGATTAGGCTGGCGACTGAAAAAAGTTTTGCTTTGCGTGTGAAGGAAAATCGTAATCCAAGATGCTTGGGACATGCTCTTAAGCAACATGAAGCGTATTTATAATCCAGGTGCTAAATAACTATTGATGAGAAATTTTTCCCGTACCAAAGCAGCACACGTTTTGCTCAATTCAAATTACCATGAAAAAGAATGTTGGATGTTGGATCCAAAACGAAATGAATTCAACATATTATTCGTTTTCTGCAGCAATATTGTACTAAGCCCAAACGAGCTAAAAAAGGGCAAAATGTGCTCCTTATCTCAAGTAAAATCTTCAATAATGCCGTCGGATCGTCAAAACCATTGAAGAATCCACTTAAAGTGTGGGACCGCAATAAGCACAAGTCCGAAGCGCATGCTATCCGAAGATGGTTGGCTGATACATGTATAACACGTGTTCTCTAATATGTAAGATGTGGTAGGTTTTGCTGGATTTGCTATTCATAAAAAACTTGGACATGTCAAAAGTGTTGACCTAAGAAGTATCTTTTTTTTTTGTTATTGGGAGGACAGCTGGAGGACCCTCACAAAAAGCAAGAACTCTCATTGTAAAATAAGCAATGCCGGTATTTGGTTGTAATTTTTTAATTCTTTAATCAATTTAAATTAAAAACTCAGTGGCACAATATTTTTCACACTAACTACAGACCTACCGATAAATGATCAACTGCCCAATGAAATTTCTTTGCAATTCAACCATTGTACTCACTATGCTAAAATTTGAAAACAATTAGTAAAAAACTCGATTTCATTACATTTTTTTTTGAAGGAAAACCGGTGCGTAAAAATATTCACAAGGAACACACGCCAAAAATACCGTGTCATAAATAAAACAGAAGGAGTTGCTTTCTATAAAACTTTTTTGTTATTCATCTTGTTTATCTCCTTTTAAGATATCTGTCTATGTATTTCCATACAAATCCCATGTAGGTCTGTTTGGACCTAGTTGTACCATTTAGCGACAAAAACTGCCTGAAGTTTGTAGGGTTATGCAAAAAGCAGCAAAGCTGTGGGCAGCTGTTTTCTCCTCACAGTTTAAGAAAAATTAAAAATTTTTTTTTTATTTAAAACTTCAGGGTAGTTGCACATACATATATAAAATTTATGTATATTTTTACAACAAGTAAATATTTGCATGTTTGTAAATTTTCAAGTTTTGTATAATATTCTTAGCAAATATTTACCATTAACTTTGTTTAAGTTGCCGGCAATATTAGAAATTTCATTTGTTTCTTTAAATAGCAACAGAGTTTCTTAGTTCTTTACTAAATTTTGTTTGTAATTGCAAGTATTTGAAAATCAACAAATTACTGGAAAGTCTGAGACTGCTAAAGGCAGAAATACTTTTTCAAAAATGTGAAAATAAACATTTACAAAAATTTAAATATGGAATTAATAAAAATATATTATATGTCCTTGTATGATATGGATATCATTGTTTTTCTCTAAAGTTCAAAGAACTGAACTTTATTTTTTTAAATAAGCCTTTTTATAATTTAGTTTTTTTTAAATCAATTTTATTTTTCCCCTTTTACAGCTAGTTATTTATAAGGAACCCATAAATTAAATTTTTTATAAACTACAAACAAAAAGAGAGAAATTTTTCAAGATGTTATACAGCATTTTAAATTAAGGCTGTAAAACTGTGTTAGCCACGTTTTTTCTTAATTTATGTTAACATATATGAAAGTTTGTAAAAGAATTTTAGCAGCAAAAAATATTTCTAATTTATGTTAACAACTATTACCTGTTCGCACCTGTGACCTGAATTTTTAACTAAAACATATTGTTGTCGTTTTAAAAGTTTTCAGTTTTTGTTTGCCTTTTCTAAAATGTTTGTATAAATTTATATTTTCCTTAATATGCAACCCAAAGGCCGATAATAAAAATTTATGTTTATTAATTAACAAAAATTACTCGTAAAAACTTATATGGAAAACCATAAACGTACACATGAAATTACACATACATATACATTTGCAAGTACTACATATTCCCACATTCAGCAACGAGTTCCTTTTAATATACACCTAAAAAAATCCACAAACATACAAACTTAGTGGACGCTCACATTATTTACAGGTGCACTTTCTCACAATATATTAAAAATGCAGCCATAAATTAATATTAATGCATGTATTAGACGAAGGCGTATGTGTTTGTTGTATCCAGAAAAATGCCTTGTGGTCGAATTGTAAACAAGGATAATAAAACGAGCTTTTCATACTTGCTTTAGTGTGTGCAAGTGTTTAGTAAATTAGGTTGTGTGAATGGTTCGTTTAGGGATTGGTTGAGTACAATCAAACATGAAAAAGAAAGAAACCCTGTTTAGCGAAAGGAAGTAAAGAATTAGTCAATATTTTGAAGAATTAAAAATGAAAAATTTTATCGATTGTGCAGATTTCTCAGTCACGATGTCACAGAGGTAAAATGAGCATCGCTTTGGAAATCTTTTTTACAAGTAATGATTTTTACGTATATGATTGTCGACAATTTTGTTAACAGTTCGGTGATCGGCAAAAAAAATGATGGACCGAGGGTGCAGCGATTACACGCAACTGCCTCTGCTTTGATTGTCCCACGGCCAGACGCCAGTTGATCTTCACGAAGTCCCAAATTAGTTGAACTGGCTCAGAGCAGTTATCGGGGAAATCCACAATTTTCAATATAGAAAAGAGCAGCCTTATTGAGTTCCCAAGTGCGATTATTCATGAACTTTTTAAAAAGGATCTAAAGTTCCATCCTGTAAAAATTCAAATCGTTCAAGAACTGAAAAACATTGACTTTTATTTACGCAAATATTTTTGTGAAACGATGACGGAGCGTTTTTGCACTATAAGTTCCGTTTTTTGGAGCGACGAGGCTCATTTTCATGTAACCGCCACGTAAACAAGCTAAGTTGCCTTTACTGGTCTCCCGAAACACTCTAATAAGATATCAAAAACCATTGTATTTTCCCAGGGTAACTGTTTGGTTTGCCTTTCTAAGCATGAGAAAATTGAAACATTTTTTGCGACAAATTTCAAGTCCATGCGACTAGTGTCAATTAACTGAAACTCGATACATGATTATGGAATTCTTTTTTACCAAACCTGCGAGCTATACCATTGTGATCTTCACACACTTGGTTTAAAAAGGATTGAGCAACTGCACACACATTCAGAACTTTGGTAAGTTCGTTTCGTACAATTTTTTCCTACAAACTGACTGGCGCAAATCAAAAGGCTCCGTTTTTATCTCGACGGAACTCATTTGGGTGACACATTTATTGCTTTTAATAAATCTTTGTCTCAGTTATTTCATTTTTTATTTAAGTTTGAAAACATAAATCTGCCGGTTTCACAAATTTGGGATCGTACAGTCTTCAGAATCAAAAGAGTGTTTTTAAAGGTGAGTTTCGTAATAGAAAATTGGTGGAGAGAAGGTCCGTTAAGAAATTTTAAGTGGTTTCTTTACGTTCTGATATGTTTTCATATTTGAACTAAAAATATTAGGTGTATGGACGCATGGTGTACTGCAAGATTTCTAGAGCACCAAATGAATAGAAACCGCAAAAATTATCTTTTCAGTGAGATCAGATGACAGAAATATGGCTTACTAACGAAAAAGAAATAATCCACTCTTTTTAAGGTTGAACTTAGACGAAGAAGAATGTAAATTGTTAGCATCTGATAAAGACTACATCTCCAATGGGAGAAAAAAATCCTTATTGTAGGGTTGAGAACAGCAAAGGATTTGTCAAGGTTGTAACATGAGGAAAAAACAGACAATTTACTTAGTTTTAATCTTAGATCTAAAATTTTATTTTTTTGAATTTACCAAAAAAAATGCTAAAAATTAACTAATAAAAAGCTTAGGAAATTTGAGGTGGGATTTAAAAAATTTTTTTAATAAACCGGAGCAAAATTAGTAGCATTTGATTGAAGTCTTGAATGGGTTAACTCGGAAAGTTGTTTTGATAACAATGCTTATGAGCAAACAAACATTGTATGTATGTTTGTACGTTAAAAGTGGACGTGTGTTTCAAATGTTTACAAAATGCAAACAACTTACCCCTTAAACAGCTGCACTTAGTGCGGTTTATACACGCAAAGATAAACAATGTTTTGTGTACACCTGTCTTGAACAAACATATATGAGCTCACACATGCACATAAATAAACATTTAACAAAACGTAAAGGTTGAAGTTTAAAAATTAAATTATTTTTTTAAATTAAAAACAAACAAACGTTCAAGCCTGTTTTGAGTTAAGAGTTTCACATTAAGCTTTTCTGCAAAATAATACATCATAAATTAGCTTAGAAAAATACATCTGCAGCTTATAACTGGTATCTACTTTGGCCTTAAAATTCTAAAAAAAATGTAAGTGCAATCACACTTGCTTTGTTTATATTATCTATGGCCTTGTTAAAACATTTAACATTTGTATCTTTCTCTCTTTTGCCCTTTCATGCATTACACTCTTTTGAAAATTTTAGCTTGTGGCAAGAAATAGCAACATTAGTAACATTGGCATCATTATGCCAAACAAAATATGACAAAAATTTTTAAGTCAAGTGTAAATTCCATGCATTCATAAACATCTGTGAGATTAAGGATAGGTAAGAGAGTCAGTATGTGCGTGTGCAGAAATAATTTGTGTTATACAAACATTCAAATTAAAGGCATTTAGTGTCAACATCAGGGCATGGAAAAATAAATTCATGTACAGGAGTGTTGCCAGAAGTAGCAAATTTTTATTATTATTATTTGGGAAGTGTTGAAAAAGCTTTTTGAAAAGTTTTTCCAATAAAATATTATTTTTGACATTATATTTACATTCTTCTTCTCTCAATTGGTTTTAATTTGTTTCAAACTAAACAAAAAATTCGTTCTTTATGTACTATGTATTGTGAATTCGTTCTTAATGTAATACAACTTTGACAATTCGCTATTCGGCCGTTACCTTGTTTAAGCAGAAAAATAAAATGAAGACTACGTTAGTCTGATTATTTTAGCGAACAGCGGTAACAAAAAGTCATTAAAAAACTTGTTTTGACAAATTATTTACTCTGGACTGCTGCGTTAAGCTTTTTTTAGAACGTGTGCATAATATTCTTGAGGTTCAAATTAATATTACGTATACGTTAAGTATAATATAATGTAACATTGGAAATGAAAAATATTTTTGGTTTTTAATTTTAGGTAATAATTATGCGAAATGGATAATTCTTATGCACCTTAATTTGTATTTAAATCATATATAAAATTTTTTGGTTTGGTTGCACAATTTTGAAAGAAGCATTTTTGTCATAGGTTATACCTAAATTTAAATTTTTAACATAAGAAAAGGTCGTTTAATATTAAAAAAAAATAAAATTTTTAACGTTTTTCTTATTGATTGTTTCTAAGTTTAGGTATTTAATCGATAATGGTTTGATTAAAATTTCCCTTTAGCTCTTATTAATCACAAAGCAACACTTTTATTCATATTATTAAAATAAATTGCAGTAAGCATGTTTATTTTTAGATGTAAGATTAGTAAGATTACTGAAATATTACCAATAATGCCCAGAAATTCGTTTATGCTTTTGTATGTAGTAAAGACATTTTTTGCACAAAAAAGAACGGATTTTTCTAAACCAAAACAGATTTTCTGACATTTAAAATGTTTAAGCCAAAAAAGCATTAATTTAAGTTCGAAACCCTACTTGGTGTTAACTTAAAACCTTGATTTAAGCGCAAGAAATTTAATTTAATTTTTTTACTAATAGAGCTCTTTTGATAAGAAATAGTGTAATATTTAATTTTTATTTTATACATATTTAATATTTATTATTTCAAATGTTTTTTCTTACTTTCGGTAGCTTGAACTCTCCCAATTGCAACATTATCTCGCTACCATTTAGGCTACCGAGACACTTTGTTTTTTAAATAAAAAGTTTTTTCTACTTGGTTTTTCTAAGTTTTTTAAACAGACTTGATTTAAGATAACCTAAGTACTACCTAAGTCGTAATTAAAAATTTCAAGTATGACTTTTAGAACAAGATTTCTGATTTTAGAATATATTTCGTCTTTCTGTGGCGGAAAAGTTATTCTTTCCCATCAAATGCGTTTCTTATAAAAATCTTTTAACAGATTTTTTCACTAAAATTACATGAAAAAGTAATGTTAAACGCAATTACAAAATCAGTACAATTAAAACTAATATTAATCAAATATCAAGCTTGTCTCTATTTTCTTAAACTTTAACTTAAAACTGTAATTTTCATTGAAAAAAAGTTAAATTCTAAAAATGAGATTTTCTTCTTTGCAATTTTGTACCACAGGATCTGCTTTCAAAATTATATTTTTATATATGATTATTAAAAAAAGTAGCAGGCGGCGCCAAAAAAGGTTGGAGTTACCGGTTGTGCGGATTTGTAAGAGTCACGATGTCGCAGTGGTCGAGCGAACATCACACAACTTGTCAAAATTCTTAATTTTCTACCAGACTATGGTACTAAATTGCAAAGATTAAATTCTCATTTTTAGAATTTAACTTTTTTTCATAAAAATTACAGTTTTAAGTTTTAGAAAATAGAGACAAGTTTTCTATTTGGTTAATAGTAGTTTTCATTGTTATGTAATTGTAGTTGTGTGTTGCATTTCTTTTTCATGTGACTTTTAGAGAAAAAATCTGTTAAAAGATTTTTACAAGAAATGCATTTCATGGGAAAGAATAACTTTTCCGCCACAGAAAGACGAAATATATTCTTAAATCAAGAATCTAATTCTTATATATAGCAAAAGTCGCACTTGAAATTTTTAAGTACGACTTAGGTATATAATTATCCATATATTTAATAAAAATATTTTTTTCCTAATATAAAGTTGCCCGTTATTTTAAATTTTCCCTTTTTTATTTAATCAAAAGCTTCGTTTTTTTTGCTAAGTACTTACATAGATATATAAAAATGTTAAACACCTTAATTGAGTTCATTTTAGCTAATATAAAATAAATTATTTAATTAGTATTTTAATGCCAGCAAGCATCCTTCAACATCATAAATTTGTACTGCTCTAGATGGCAACATTAATGAAAGAGTTTATTTTACTTTCACCTCATTTTTGGTCTCTACATAAATGCTTTCAAAATGATAAAGCAAAAATTAATAAAAAAAAAATTAGTTTAACTACGCCACTTTAATTTCCACAGAAATAGGGGTTATAATTAGTTGTTAGTTTTTTTTTATATAAAAAAAAAACTAATACCTCTATAGTAAACTACATCACTACTTTATGCTAAAGTGTTGGTATCTTTTAAAAGAGGAAAAAGTGATAGTAAATTTTTTGCACATTAAACCAAAATAGATTATTTTTAATTAAGGATGCATGTTAATCAAGTTGCTCCTAAGCCAGCTTAGCTTAACCCCAATGTTATATTGTTATACGTAAAAACAAGTGCTTACGTAAATACTTACAAATAGTTTTAAGTAAAATTTATAAAATTTTAGGCTAAGTCTCACTATTATTTTTTAACTTCTTTATTTTTGTTTATATAATTGCCATCATAATAAAAATTATATCAAAAATAAAATCATAATTTTTCTAAATTTTTTTTAATGTTATTATACCTAAAAG
The DNA here is from genome assembly GCA_963583895.1 of Melanophora roralis. Taxonomy (NCBI): domain Eukaryota; kingdom Metazoa; phylum Arthropoda; class Insecta; order Diptera; family Rhinophoridae; genus Melanophora; species Melanophora roralis. The sequence continues at coordinate 95,094,140 of OY757188.1, read as the reverse complement.
TTTTTTACTTTTAGTAACTTGTCATAAACAAAAAGCAAACCAAAAACACTTTGTTTGGGTTTTAACAAGAGGACAACCCTAAAAAAGTTCTTGTTCCTTGACTAGGAGTGTCTATGACTGGATTTTTTTGGATCCAAAATTATTTCCTGATAAAGTGTTTTGTATTTCGTCTTTGTTAGGTTTCATCTAGACCTCTTTTAAGGTTCTTGTTTTATACTTAAAAGTTTAAATACTTAAGCTTTGTATACTAAAAATATTATTTTTTTAAGTTTTTAGTAAATATCACCTTTATTAGTTAAAAATTTTCAAGCAGTTTTATTTTCCAAATTTTTTTTACCTTATATCAATAAGCAAAAAATCTATTTATACTGCACTTATTTTTTAGATTTTCCAGGAATATAAAATAAAAAAATTTAAATGGAGTCTTAAGAACACTATTGCTGAATACATTTAGGCATTTTAATAAAAATCCAGGTCTCCAGATTTTGTAAAAAAATTAAAAAAAAAAAAATGAAAAGGAAAGGAAAAAAACTTCCCCAAATTTATTAAATAGCTTCTATAGACTTAGACAGATCTTTTTTCAGTATTTAACCAGCCATCTGTAGTGTCTGGACACATTCAGCTTTTACCGATATGTGAATAGAAGTTACTAAACTTTATGTTGACATCAGTTTTTCTGCATATTGTATATAATAATTTTGAATTTCGTACAAGTTGTTCCAAGAAAAGTAAAAAGAATATGTTAACCTATATTTAAAAATAAAAAAGCTCAAGGGTACTTTTTTTTATAAGATTTTTGAATATTTACACAGCAAAGTCTTATGATAAATATTGCTGAATGAAATAAGGCGCTACGAACAAATCAAAGTTGCATCTAGTAAAATGCGTTTGCGCAGATGCCTGTAATACATTGGAATAAAAAATACTTTACGGTATCCCTAACAAATTTTGAACACTTTCTAAGTCAGCTTAAGTATGTCCAGTCGTCCGTACAACTTTATTTTTATCTTAAATACTGGTAGCACTTTTAAACATACTTGAATCAAATTCGCATGAAATAAATTTTTTGTTAAAGAGACAAGATCTACTGGAACTGGTTAGAAGTGGATTATTATTTTACACAGCTTATTCTAAAATTTTTTTCTGGAATAAACATTTGGAGCTATAATTGATACGTATATAGCTTTGCAATGACACCGTCAACTCATTTTTCATATTTTTCCCTCATAAACAAACATCTTATCCCGAAACAGATATTTTTGTTTAACAGCTACAAACATTATTCTATTATTAAAAAATTTTTCAGTACAATTTTTTGGTCAAATATTCCTAATAGCCAACATTAAAATGTTCTTCTGAAAAAGGCTCAAAAGTTTGCTGGTTAAAATCTCATCTATCATTTGCTGTACAAAATTTTTTTGTCGGTCTATTTCTTTCCATATCCCTCATAGATATTTTCTCCTAGAGTAGAATAAACATTTTTGGTTAAGATCACCACAAATATCAGCCTATCGCCTTAAAATTTGTATATGTGAAACTGCAAACTTGATTTTTATGTCAGTTTATTTTTCTATATATTGAAATGTCTGATTCAAAAAGACATTTCGGGCCTAAAAATACATTTAAACAAACTCAACTAAGTTTTGACCGAAAACCGCATCACTTTTTTCTTCATTGAAAAAAAAAATTTATTTGGGAATGTATTACAAATTTATATTTTTTTTAATAAACATATTGGGATTTTTAAAACATAATTTTGCATGAATATAGTTAAGTACTGGGTCCTACTAAACTTGAGCTACAGGTTTTCACAAAACCAATTTTTTTTTACTGCTAAAGTCCAGAAATTTTTTTTATTAAATACAATAGGATTTTTAAAATGGAATCTTTTCGAAGTATGGCTGCACTGAAATTTTTTTATTATAATTATGAAAATGTTTTCATGGCATGACTTTGGGTGTAACTTTTCACTAACGAGATGGTAACAAAATATGTATATTAATTTGTTACCAAATTGATTTTATCACCACCCAAGTATAAACAAAAAAATGAATGCGATGCCAGATCATTTGGAATAGATCCATTTTTTTATTATACCCTTCACTTAAGTGATAAGCGTATATATAAGTTTGTTATTCCTTTTGTAGTTTCTATAATTTTCATTTACGATCCCATAAATTATATATTTTCTTGTGCAAGTAACTCATAAGAAAATTAATTTTTTGATGTCCGTCTGTCCGTTAATCTTGTGTAAGTAACACATGGGAAAATTAGTTTATAGATGTCCGTCTGTCGGTTAATCTGTTGAATTCAAGTTTCTCAGACCTTTTTGTGCTATTGAAACATCAGATTTACTTCCGAAAGTTTTGGTGCTTAAATTCGGCAAAATCACTACAAAACTGACAGAGATATAAACCAGCAGCCATTACTACCTCTGTTTATTTCTCTAAAATTTATAAATAAAAACCTCTTCAACTGTCTCAAAAATACCTTAACACGGGTGAAATGTAAGACCGACTTCCATTTATTTTTCCTTGCAAATAGTTTTGTGAAAACATGAACACCCTATCTCCGCCCCCTCACGAGGTTGCCTTACAAAGTTTAATTTTTTAGCTTCTTTTAAATCGCTCTCACAAATTTCAGACTACTTCTAAAGCTCCTACAAAGGTCGAATGTAAGACCGACTCCCACTAATTTTTCCTTGTAAGCAGTTTTGTGAAAAAATGTTTCCCCTATCTCCAGCCGGAAACAGGGTAGCCAAACAAAATTTACAAAAATTTGGGTATAGAGCCCTAAAACTTGGCCGGATTCGCCCTTAGAGGAATAAAATGTACCACAGACACACACTAGTTTTGCCATCCAAACATATTCCTAGAACAAACTTATCCCGTATTGTCATTCTCTATGTGGGTTGCCATACAAAATTTAAAAAAATCAGGGTAAAAGCCACTACATGTTGTGAAAAGTATATAAGATTCTGTACAGCCAAATATAACACTTTTATTTTTTTTTATATCCTTAGTCGACAAATTAAATAAAAAGAATGGCATTAGAAAGAATTTTTTTATAATTATAAAACGTAACCCTAGTTTAAACTTAAACTTATAAATAAATACAATCTGTTTAAATTTTAATTGATTACTTTTCCCATATAATAACCAACCTTTTAAAAATCTCTAATTTATTAAAACAATTATCGTTTTACTCACCTGGTTTGTGATAACTGTCATATTAATATCCAATTATATATTGTTTTTGAATCAATATTAGTATTTTATTAGTTTTATTGCAGAATTTTTTTACTTTGTTTAACATTTAATTAAATATTTAAACTATATATTTTGTGAGCACTATTTCTTTGCGTTAAATATAATTTGGTTTTTTTAACGTTTTATATTTTTGACAAATATTTGAATTATGCAACACAAATAAACTGTTATTTTATTCATTTTATGTTTTTATATTATATTTTTATGACCACTTTTTTTAATATTTATTTTTATTTATGCAATTTGTTATGCATAAATAATTTGGCAAAATGTTTATACATTTTCTGTCGTTATTTCACACTAATTTTATTTAAATCTTTTTGCTTTTTTTTATTTAAAAATAATTTAATGGGAAAAACTTTATTTTTACGTTTATTGTATTATAAAATTGATTTTCTAATTGTTTAATTGCTTTTAGTTAATTTTAATTTTGTTTCTTCTCTTAAATTTTTCTATTATATTTTTTTTTTTAATTTGTATGCAACATGTGATTTTATTATTTTTTATATGTTTTCAGGACTAAAGGTTTTATTTTACCATTAAACTTTTAATTAGAATTCATTTGAGATTAATTGTTTTTTTCCTTTACTAAAAACTTAAAGAAGAAAAAATATCGATTTTATTCTTCTTCCTCTACAGTTTTATTTTTCGTTTTCTTTCGAAATGTAATTTTTAACAATCATAAATTACAACTTTTTTTCTCTCTTTCCTTTCCTTGCTTTCTAACATACAATGACACCTTAATTTATGCTTTTAAAAATGTTTTTACCTAATTAATTAAATTCTGTTTTTTATTTTTTTGGTTTAACACTGCTTTACACTTTTTAAAATGAATGTTGGGATTAAACATCCTGGAAATAACAGTTTAGGATTTCCGAATGTTAAATTAGATTAAGTTTTCACATATTAGCATCTGGTTTGCTCAAATCCATTTTATTTTATTTCCTTATTTAAATTGGCTCTGCAAAGACAACAAGGAAAAGTTGTTTATTTAGTTTTGGTTTAATTAATTAATTAGTTAAAGTAAGCATACAAATTTTTGTTTTAACTAATAATGTAGATCTTATTTACTTTTAGAGTTAATTAAAATTCGGGTTTAATTGCTGTTAAAAGTTTTAAATATGTAGTTGTTATGAAAAACATTATAATAAAAAACGGCAACAACATTTTTTTAATTATCCGCTTTTAAAAAATAAACTAAAAAGTTAAGGTCCAGCATTAGCAAAAAGTTTTCTAGATTAAAGTAATTTTCAGAACAGGAACCTTAAAGGGGTCAAAGGTAAATTACTTAATTCCCAACGTCAGTTTAAATATTTTAAGAAAGGTTGACAACTAAGGCAGTTTAACCCCATGTTACTAGTCCCCGTGGACTAATCATCAAAGTATTTTGAACGAATACCGAATTAGGGCTTAAAATGGTCAGTAGTATGGTGATCATAAAAAGTAACAGGATGTTTGGTGGAAAATTTATATTTTTAAATACGATTTTTCAAAAAGCTATAAATGGTAAGAAGTTTGGGTGCGCCATTAGAGTTATCGATTGTGTGAGCTTCTCATACATTGAACTGGTTGAAATCAATTTACGTGAAAATTTGCGACTATCAATACCGAAAAGAACACCCTCACTAGGACTTTCAAGAGCGATTACTCCTTAAATTTAAAAAGGATCTGAAGTTCCAAATTCAGGCTGTTCAAGAACTGAAAAAAATGACTTTGATTTATGCAAAAATTTTTGTGAGATGATATTGAAGTGTTTTTGCACTGTAACTCCAATGCTTTGGAGCCAGAAACAAGCCCGTTTTCACTTAAATAGCCACGTAAGCAAGCAAAACTATCGTCACTGTTCTTAAAAAACCCGCAACCCTCGATTGAATTTTCAAAAGCAATTACGATGCCCTAGGGTAACTGTTTGGTGTGCCTTATCCACGCATGAGATAATTGGACTGGCGAAGAATGTCAACGGTAAAATTATCGACGCATGATTACGGAATTATTCTTGTCAAACCTGCGGGGTCATCCATCCTACTCTTCACACATCACACACGTGGTTTTCTCAAAGCGGGCGATTGCAAGCACAGCCAGAGCTTAAATGCTTCGGGAAAATTTCCCCCAAAACTGTTCAGCTTTTGGGACATCCCATTGCCACCGAGGTGACCAGATCTAGCTCCCATGGATTATGTTTATGTGGCTTTTTTAAAGAGATAATTTATTGCTACAATCTCCAAGCTCTTGAGGCTTTAAAAGAAAATATTCGTCGATAAATTAGCTCATTTGCCCTTAAATTACTGCAGCGTGCAGCCCTGAAAGCAAGGCTCCATTTCGATTAGTGTGTTAAACTCAATGAAAGACATCTGGATGACCTACTCTTCAAAAAATAAATTTCCATTCTATCTTTTAATGCTCTCAAAATCAAACATCTGTAGAATTTTTCAAAAAGATAATAAAATTCAATGTAGTTAACGTTTCTTAACGTTCCTTACTGGCAAATATTTTTATGGCGCAGTGAGGAAACAGGTGGGGTATAATAGATTTAGGAATGGCTTTGTCCATATCCTTATTAAATTACCTGTGGCCAGTTTATTTAAAATTTCATAAAAAAAGATCTAAACTTTGACAAACAAACAATTGATATATACCCAGCTTGATGAATTACATAATAAGAAAGTAATGCTGTGTAAATCGGTTATGGGTATACACTTTTTTGCAGTACAAGTGTATTTGCAGATGCCTTATTTCCCTAATAATTCAATATTTTCAAAAAGAAAATTTGCCTTTTTACAAAATATCTGTAAGATAAACCTTTTTTAGTAATAACAGGTTGCTAAACAACATAGATTTAAGAAATTACAGGCATTAAGTTAGTCAATCTTCCTAAAAAGCTAAGCTCTTTAAACAAAATATATAAACCTTCAAAGATTTACATATATTTCTAGCAAGATTTACAATTTAATTTTTTGACAAATTGAAGGCTCTTGATTTTCTTACTTTTATATTTACAAGTTTTTCTGCAAGAAACAAAACTTCATTAAAAAAATAATTTTTTTTCACCAAAGAAACAAACTTTTAGGAAGTTTTTCAACTTGTAGGCAATTAAAGCAGTCTGTAACAAACGCCCTTTGGGACAATGTTCATTAAAAAATGATCCTTCTCAAATATGTATAATATGCAAAGGTGTGAAAAAATTATTTAAAATGGAGCCCCATAAAACTATTAACTTATAAATCAATTAAAAAATCTTTTAGGAATAATTATTTTAGAATAATATGTTTAAAATTGTTATTTATTATGAGTCCGAATACTATACAGTCAGACAAATAGTACTTTGTCGTTTTTGATGGTTTAGTTATAAAATAAAATCGGATCATTTCTTTTTTTAAATTAATTGGCCGAGAGCTACACTATATATAATAAACAAAAGGGATGCAAAATATTTTAGTTGCCACTTGTTGCCAGCAAATTCCCAAAAGTTCTACACTTTTGCGAAAGAAGGGAAAAGAAAACCAAAATTTAATCTTCCGAATTTGGAAAAAAAGAACCCCGCAGCAAAACATAAAATAGGAAAAAGAATTGAATTTTGGTATGATTGTATCTACTTGAAACAATTTTAAAAATTCAGTAAACAGAAACTAAATTTTTTAAATTGAGGCCTTTTAAAACATGCTATGAAATAATTAAGCAAAAGAAAAAATCACGAATTATTGTTTAACTGTAAATATGCGTACAACCATCCCAAAAACTTTTGCCGCACGCATTATAGGTAAAATTGTGTAGTTAAACGACCTCTTAGAGACGATAAAGAAGCTTTAGTCTTTCAACAAATCTCGAAGAAGCAAATGGATAAAGTAAAGATGGCAGCGAACGCAGAATCCCCAAATGGTATGTAGTGGTCTACAATTACTAAAAATAATCATTGAAAGAAAACCAAATGAACTATGGCAGTAACATCAATCACTTCTTAACAAATTTTGAGTTTTATTGTTCTTAAAAATTTCTCACAAGAGTAACACTTAGGTATTAAAAAAGCATCCCTCTAAGTGTAATTATTTCGAAACGAACTAGCACCATAAAAGCGCAGTTAGGTTAGGTAAGGTTGAAAAAAGGAGGCTTTACATTCCTAAGTGCCCTAGGACATACACCTAAGCCACACACGGCGAGTGTTGTGCACTCCTAACAAAAACAATATTTTTGAAGTGAAAGTTCTCAGACTCTCGGTGATGCAGACGAAACTGCCTAATACCTCCCAAGAAAGCCACAAAATACCAGACATAAAATATAGGTATCTTACCTATGTTAAAGCTGAACAGTGAAACAGAAAATGTTAAGTATTTACGATATCCTCCTGTCATACCCTACACTCGCTGTCCTTTGCCACTCCCATCCGATGGAGGTGTGCTCGTTAATTTATGTGACGCATACATATACTCATCAGATAAGGCTTTCCAAGCTTCAGGGCGTCTCTTCTTTTGACTTCATTTGGGTCAAACCAGATGATTCTCGTCAATCTCCCAAGCCCATTCATATATCTCAGCTATCGACGTAGCAAAGATCTTTGGGTCCACCAGGTTAACTTCTCGCTGTGTCGTATCACCAAATTTGTCGCCCGTTCATTTTCTAGCTCTATCTGATAGCTAGTTATTTATATTTTATGAACCTGTCTCTATTGCGAGTAGTCATCAATCATCCCCTTACACTACAAAACATTCCTAGCTGATGTGTTAATAGCCATAATTGCCCTTCTATACGCTCAGTTATCTGTACAAAGGTTTACATTGATTGAAAAGGTATATGCTTTGAGCCAGGATAGATATTTCGTGATTGCCTGGACCTCCGTTTGTAGGATAGCATTGTGACTAAGGAGGCGGAAGTAAATCCCGGTCCCCAGCACAATTAAAAAGACGAAATATTAATGGTATTTACAATATGTCATATATGTTGCTGAGGCACAAATTATATTGGTACAAAATCAATGCACAAATTTTTGCCAAAAGTAAAATATAATGGGTCACAAAGGAAATGATTTTCTTCCTTTTTTTATAAAAAAATTTTAGATTTTAACAACAAGTCAAATGAAGATTAAAAACGAGCTGCTATATGCGCCTGGAAAAAGCTAAAATAGAATCCATATAGCAGACGCCGGCCCCAAACGACATGGAGAAGAACTATTTTTTCTACAACTAGCAAAAGCGTTTAATGAGTTTCGATTACTGGCAAGAGACATAAACTGGTGGATAATCTACTTAAGTTTCTAAATAAAGTAAATATGCACTTATAATACAGTACAAATAACGATATAACTTTTAAACGATTTGCAAATCAGTGCCTGTATGCTCGAAAAAGCGAAAAGATTCTAATTTAAGATATAAAAGCTCGCAAAGACTTAATACCTTATTATGTTTTAAGAAGATTGTATTTTTAAAGTATATACAAATATATCACTAAAACAAACAGTTATCAGCTTTTAAATTTTTATTTTAGATTTTTTTGACAGTTATATAATAAATGACGCGGTAGTAGAATATACACCAATTCCTCTAATTTCTAATTGTTTTTTTTTTATTTTCCTTTTAAATATGACAATAAGACTGATTGAGCTAATCCCACTTATAAATTGTCTAATTAAAATCTTGTCTTTTAGCCACATCAAAACAAGGTCTTGTCTTTGTTTAAGAGGCATAGATTTTAATTGATTTTTTATGTTCCGCAAAGTTTATGCCATATCGTTCTTTGAAGCCTTGACATCTACAGGATTTTCTTACAAGACGTTTTATTGAAATGCGACCAAAAAACAATACCAACAAAATCCTTTTGTAGCCTTTGTTTTTATTGAAGGCATAAAATCTAGATGAATAAATTTGTTCCAACATGAAGGGAAATAAATAAAAATAAAAAATCAAGGGGGCAAAAAACACAACAAGATTTATGATGCCAATAACAATGTTGATGACTTTTTAATGGCCATATTTAATTTCTAATACAAACAACACAAAGGAAACAAGACAAATAAAATGAAACGAAAGGAAAATGCTTTTTATTGAAAATTTATATTGTCGTTGATGTGGTGGAAAGTTAATTATAAATACACTAACCCAATTAGAGTTTAATGATAATTACAAAATAAATGCTACTTGTTGAAAATAACAAAGCGGGTAATAGGGTTGGGGTTTGTTAAATGTTTGTTAGGTGACACCAAGTCGAAACAAAAAAAATTTTGCAGTGTTTTTCTTAGCTTAATACTTATTTAAAGTGCAGATGGATAAAATTAGTAGGAAATATTTTAAGAAAAACCAGGTTCGGGGTTTTCTATTTCGTTGATTAAAATATTATGTATTCACATCAGCATTCGATAAGAAAAAAAAGGTTGGATATAATTTTGAATATCCAGCCTATTGCAACTCGCGAACGCAACGAGGTAGCACAAGTGGCAGCAAACAAATTAATGGTGTCCTAAAGTCAACGCAACAAAATATCTTGGAGAAAATTGTTTGCAGCGTAATGTCTTACCCTACCTTACCTTAAATAAAGGTCAAGGCCAACAGATAGGGTTGAACGAAAGATGTGGAAGATAATGTGGAATCAAACGACAAGCTAGAAAAATAAGCTAAAAATTGCCTACTGTGGAAGAACGAGTCATTTAGATAATTTAAAAAAATCCTTTTAGGCGACCTGAGAGAATATATATCTTATGAAATCTAGAAAACAAGAAGCCCTATTTAAAACAAAGCCCCTCAGTTGGACTTGGTTTTCATTAAAAAGCAGTTTCGGGCATTTAAAAAAAAGCATTGAACCAACGGAGTAACTATTGGGTTACTGCTCAGCTTTTGCGCAGGCCAGAGACCAATATTTTGGGTCTGATAATCGTCGGCCAAATTTTTGTTAGTTTCTTGCCTGAAGCCTTTTTTTGAAAATGATGGTAATAGTTCGATATTTACACTATCTAACTTTTTCGGCAGATATTTTTAATTAGTTTTTTTTGCAACAAGCCAAGCTAAGGCTGCAAATTTATAATTTTTTCCAACAGGCTCTAACAGCTAATAAAATCTGGCAAGTAAAATTAGCTAAATTATCTAGCGGTTCCGATTTTTTTTTTCATTTGGAAGCAAAACCGTTGAATGTTCATTTAACTAAGGCAGCCTTGATACGTTTTGTGCTGCAAACACTTCAAATAAACGCACAAATTCTTTAAAGAGTGAAGCACATATTAACACATTCTTTCAGGAGCTAATTATATCCTTCAAATAGTGGTAAGGGTATATATCAGTTTGCCATTTCGTTTGTAAAATTTTTTAGTACCTATCTAGGACACCATAAAGTAACTATATTCTGGTTGCTTAAAGATAGGGAAGTCAAAAACTATGATAGCTAAGTATCTTAGGCCCACTTCAAATAGTAATAAAAATAATGGTTCGAAAACAGCTTGCCTAGATCAGGTGACTGGGCAAACAAACAGACCAATGTGAAGGGTATATAAAATTCGGCACAGCAAAGTAAAAGGCTTCAACTTGTTTGGCGTATAGCATCCTTACTAAAATTTAACCGACGTGCCTTGAAGAAGACATATGTAACTTTTTCTAACAATTTAATAACAAAATCTATTTATTAAGATTTTATAAGAGAACATACCAAAATATTTTTTTTAGTTATGTTTTTTTATAGAGTTCTTCCCGTTTACTTTTCACTTAATTAACTACAACCAATACGCACCTTTAATTTTAATTTTATTGAATGTCTAATCCCTGCTAATCCACGTACTATAATTATGGCGTTTGTTGGCTTTATTTAATGTTTTGCTAAATTCCAAGGAAATTAACAGCTTATTTGTTTTTTGTTTGCCCTAAATTCCTTCCGGTTTAATAAAGCCGAATTTGGCTTATTGCCTTATCTTAGATTTCGATGGTGGTATTTTATTTTAAAACATTAGTTGTGAAAAAATTTGAGTCGTTTAAATTTTTAAATATGTAAATAATTTTAATTATTGTTTGACGTTAAGTACAACGATATCCTGCTTAAATTTTTTCTAAACGTGGATGGTTTTTTATTTGTAATTTTATTTTTAGATTTATAATTATTACTTTTCCTTTTTTTTGGTTTGGAAATTTAATGCATTTTAAGTCTCTTTAATTTCTAATTGCAGATTTTATAATTTATTTATCTGTATATTGCTGCATATTTCCAACGGTGTAATCAGCTTTTTTAACATATTATGCTGTTTTAAATAGCTCAAATGAAAAATAATTTTTGTGTAGGTAAAACCTAATATTTTCTTAATTTATAATTTGATTTTAATTTTTATAAACAAAGATATTTTACTTAAATGGCTTTAAGGTATGGATTTAAAGTTTCGCTAGACTTTTTTTCCGTTCAAGTTTGTTTTAATTTTGATCTTTATCATAGGCTTAAATATTTTTTTATTTATTTTAAAAAATTATTTTTTTTTAAATATTTAGGAAACAATTTAGTTTTGAATACAGGTTGATTGATTTTGTATTTTTTATTTCTATGCAATTCCTTTTTTATTACTTAAAAACATTCGTTTTTAAATTTAAGCATTTTTTTTAAATTTTTGTTCTACATATCGCGACGTGAGAACCAGAGGGTTCTATCTGGCTTTTTCAAAAATGTTCAGGAGAGCATTTTTAAAGTTCGGAGTTACTTTTATACCATTAAAAATAATAAATAGAAAAATAAGCACAAGAAAACACAAACTAGTTCAGTTATTAATTGGAATATAAAATTTGTTTCATCAAAAGTTAAAATAAAACACAAGAAAAATTAACTTTTTTAATTACAGATTTCAGATAGAACATTTTGGAACTCAAACTTTAAACTTTTGAAATAATTATTCATATATAAATTTATTTATGCGATTAAAAAATGTTAAAATAAGAATTATTCATTTCCTTAATGCAATATAAAAAACATGTGAAAACAAAGTTTAAAAAAAATACCAAAAATTAATATTCTTTAATGTGACCCTGCACATAGAACCTTTTGGTTCTTAAAAATTCAAATTTTTTTTTTTCAAAGAGTTTATCTAATTAAAAAGTGTTAAGTATTTTATAGTTATTAATAGTTATTTAGTTGTTATTTAACATTTTTAAATTTTTGGAAAAACTAACTCGATCAATTTATTATATTTTTGGAACACCATTGAAATTTATTGCAGATAGAACCTTTTGGAACTAAGTGCGTCCACTTTTTTTGCATATAGAACTAAATGGCTCTGTTATTATTACTATAATTATAAGTTAAAATACAAAAAGGGTTTTATTAAAAGATAAAAACCATTACAAAGAATAAATTCCAATGAAAAAACGCAAAAGTGAAAAAATGCCAGATAGAACCCTCTGGTTCTCACGTCGCGATATGTACATTTATTTATCAGTATATTTTTATAACATTTTCAAGCTCCAAATTGTTGTTTGAATAAGGTTAAAATTTAAATTTTTTTACGTAAAGTTTTGCTGCATCATCAACAAGGAAAATTTATTATTTTCTATATTTTAATTCCTTTTTTTTAAACATTAGCTTTTTGGTATATTAAAATGATTTAAAAAATATTTTTTTTAATTTAACTCGTATGGTATTTTGTTTTTAATTGAAGTACAACTTACAAACTTTTATAAGCTGTTAAAAAATTTAGGGACCTCAAGCCGCTTATTTGTTAAAAAAAAACACTGTAAACGCTTGAATTATTTTAATTTTTGCTTTCAACTGTAGCAAAAATTCTTAATTTCTTTTAAGATTATTTTTAAATTTTTTTCAAGATTTTTTGAATATGGGCTTTTTGATATTTATTTGAACATTTAAGTAGGGTCACTTTAAAACAGACTGAAACATTTAAAAAAATTTATTAAAAACCTTTTTGTTTTGTTTGTCTTTTTAAATACTTTTGTTAAAAATTTTCTAATTTATTTTAAAAAAAGTTTGATTGAACATTATATTTTTAATTTGTTGCTAATATTACTTTTTTATTTTCTGAATATTATAAATTTATTTATTTAATTAATTTTTTTTTAATTTTTGAAAAATAAAGCATAAGTATGCATCATCATCAATGTAAGCTGTTACTTTTGTTTAAAATATTTCTATTAAGGAAATAAATATTTTATATAATTCTGTTTTAAGTTTATAAAATTTTAAATTTTTATTCAAATCAATTTTGAAATTTTTTTGCATTTTATGTATAAAGAAAAATTACTATTTTTTATTTTCGCAAACAAAATAAGTTTAACTTTTATAACCGGCGAATTTCCGTCTTTTTCTTTTACTTTGGTTGTTTGTGTTTCACTACACGTTTTTTTATTAGAAACAACAACATTATTTATTTCCAGCTTTAAAAAAATTTTTAGCGTGAAACTCTGCGTTTAGTGCGTTGTTATCCTAGAAAGCATCGTCGGTAACTGGATGCTGTTTTTTATTTTCTTAGTGAGTAAAAATGCAAAAACTCACACGTACACAGATGGGTAGGGAATTTCGAAATTTTTAAATTGGTCTTAACTTTAACATTATTATCTAACAGAGACAACAAGGAAAACTCTCTCTGAGAAATCTTCTAACATTTGGCTAAATATTTCGAAAACTACGAAACTGTAAAAATGCTAAACAAAATTAATTTTGGCGCCAAGTTAACTTATTTGTGGTTTGTATTGCTTTGCGCAGAATCCAAATTTTTAATGCAATTTTCTTTGCTTTTAACAAATTCTTGGTATAAGGCTTTAAGTAAAATCTTGTTGTGACACGTGCTTGTGGTTTCATTTGACATGGAAAGAAAGCAAGAGGCAATATTGGAGAGAAAAAAATGCCTAAATAATTATACTTTTTTTTCGAACTCACACCCTTATTTAATGATATGTAAGCATGTTTCGCTTTGCAATAAATTCTTGTTTGGTGCTTTACATATTAAAGTTTTTTAGAATTTTGTGATTTTTTTCTTTTTTTTCCTTCCGCTTGGTTTGCTTTATTTTATTTGAGAAAACAGACTTTTGAAAAGGAGCATATATAGAATTTATAAACAAAAACAAAATTACCAATAAAAAAATCACAGAAAAAGAAAATATAAATAATAAAGAAACTTCTCAAATTTTATTTCCGGTTAACCTTAAATACTCTGTAGGACACTCTAACCTTACATACACACTTACCAACACTAACACAGAAAACACCCAACTTAAAGTTGTAGTTGCTCTAGGTTAGTAATACTACAAGGTGTTTAAACTTTAACAGCACTCGGACTCTCAGTATTATTTTTAACTACTTTGTATTACAGAATAACTAAAGCCATTTGTTTAAAAATAATAAAATAAATTTTCTTTTTATTTTACATTTTTTTCCCTTGTGCTTTTGATATCCTTTTCTAAATCTAATACTTCCGTTTCTCTAACAAAAACTTTATAAGCAGACTTTAAAATTAATGTGTTTTTATACGTTTTAGTAGTAGTAGTGGATAACATATATAAATATATTGTTTTAAGTGTTTAAATGTGCAAATGATATTATCCTTTTGTTTTCATTTGTGTTTTTATTTGTTTCCCTTTTGCTTTTCAAAGGGTTTATTTTTAATTTTATATTTTTTTTATATGTGTTTACATTTTTTTATTTTAATATTAAACTTTAGTGGGAAAAATGTTGGGATATGTTGGAAGAACTTTGAGTTAATTCTTAAACTAAAAAAATAATATAAATTTAAGCAAAAAGAATTTTAAAATTATTTCACAAATTTATAGAAAATTCATTGTTAAAGGTAAAAACAACTTTAACAACTTCATTGAAATAAAATTTTTTTCAATATTTGTTGTACTCAATCCTTAGTACTCTAGCAACTTGTTTTACGTTTGTCATACTAGTTTTAAAGCTAAATATATATAAAATTTTCATATATTTTATATATGTTTGCTGCCTCTTACAAAAAGAAAAGGAAAACAAACAAGTTTTAAAAGTATATCTTAAATGCAAACTAAAAAAAAAACTGGAAAAAAATTAAACAAAAATATGTCAAGTATAGGAAACAATGAAATTTAAGAAAATAATGTCAGATGCACTACCGGAAAGAATAAAGAAAAATAAAACCAACGATTAAGGTAAAAGTCATTAGAATATGTGGATTTGAATCATATAAAATAAAAGTTTAAATTTAAAAAAATATTTAAGTTTATTTTTTTAAAACTAAAAAGCAAAATAACACGTTCATAAGTTAGGTAAGGTTCAGTTTAAAGAAGAAAACATTAGGGAAAACCTCAACTTTCCCAGGTTCTCTTTTATGAAGCCATGGTCTGGTGGAAGGCTATGGACTCTGTCACAAATCGTTTGTGTATTGAGAGGCCGATACCAAAAATGGTGATCCTGGTAGCAGGCGCAATGACTCTGACTAGGTCACGTTTTACCCTACTCAACTGGTTCTTAGCGGATCTTCTGGCAAAGAAGCTGGCGCTGATTACCGCAATATGGCTGCATGCTGTAGAAGTATGAAAACACAGAACATGCGGTCCCACGAGTATTATCGGGATTTTTGTTCAGAATTTTGAAAATTACTGTACACCGGAGCCTTTTCTCCGCAGGAAATTTTCCTTTGTTGTTTCAAATGAAAGGGTGGATGAAATCATCTCCTCGGGACCTGTCGATCTGGAGACATACCCTGATGGGTCTAAGGGGAAAACTGGTGTTGGTGGAGGCATAAACATTGTATAGGCAGGAGTTCGGATTTCATTCAGACTTCCGGATGAATGCAGTATTCTGCAGGCTAAACTGTCGGCGATAGGCAAAGCGGCTAGCTGGCTACGGTAATCTAAGATATTCAACAGAGATATCGAGATCTTCGCCTATAGCCGTGCTGCCATCAGGTCCATTTCTGATGTATACTCTACATCACAGCTAGTTCGCGAATGCCGGGTATTCTTGAACTGGATGGCTATGCAATCTAACATGACCTTGGCACGGGACCAGTGCTGGCAACTGTGCTGCTGATGTACTTGCCAGAAATGGTGCTAAATTTAATGATCGGTCAATTCGCCACTTTTGTGGCGTCACCTTCTTCTCCTGCAAACTTATCGTGGATAAATATTCCAGGAGAATCGTAGGGGCTAGAAGGTCCAACAAACCCAGATATGGAACTACTTGAATAACCTGGCCGAGGATAGGTCCGGGTCATTTTAGGTATCTCTTCAATTTGGATAAACAAAGTATAAGGGACACTGTGACCGTAATTACCGGCCATAGTAAATTTGGCATCCATCCCCGAAGATTGGGAATGACTACTCTAGAAGCTGTCAATACGAAAAGGAGATCAAGGGCATACAGCACCTATTGTTCTTTTGTCCGGCACAAGAGGATATTCGGACCAGACACTTTGGCATCGGCAGACTGTACAGGCTCTCGGACGTGGCCAACTTTGGCCTAACCAACCTATCGTACTTTATCAAGAAAAGCGGTTGGTTCGGGGACAGGGGTCAATACGTCTCTATCTCTGTTTCTACCCGAGTTCTCTTAATTGGAAAGACTAATCTATACTAATCTAATCAAATGTATTTTCCTCTACCTATTTTTTCTACCCCAGGCATCACAAAGGCACCGAGGAAACGAACACAAGTCGGTTGCACTACCTTTGCTTCAACACTTCCACAGCCTCCTAATCTATCTAACCTAACCTTACCTAATCTAACATAGGAAGGGGTTCAGTTTAAGGAATAAAACATTAAGGAAGCCCTCAATTTTCCCAGAACATATACTTAAGCCGGTGAAAATCTTTCGCCTTTATTCTTTGTTAAAGCTGTGTAAATAGTAGCACAAAAAATTTACATCATTTTGATGCCCTCCACGCGTTTCCTTTAACAACAGTTTTTTGGCAGGATCCATCACTTGCAGATTTGCCAGAGTCATCAATATTCTTATCGTCTTACTTATGCTAGATACTTCTGAATTGTTTTCCCCCAATTTTATCCCCACTCGGTTTATCCTAAGGAACTTTCATCATTTCACTTATCTTTTGATCGCTTCATGATGTCTTGTCAGCAGTTTTTGCGTGCTCCAATCATTTGGAAATCATTAGGATGAAGGTTTAGGTTTTCCTAGTTTAACGATTTTTCTAATGCCTCAATATAAACTTTTATTTTACATTGATTATCCTAAAATGTGTACTTCGTCTTGTTCTGAGTAATAATACTAAAAAAACAGTCTGATATAGGAGTGATATAGGTCCAAATCAAGACAACCATTAAAATAATCACAGTTTGATTTTATTAATAAACAGCATTCAGATGGTAGCCTTAGTACATGAGTTGCGTTTCATTGTGCTCATATCAGTAAAATAGGCTATGGAAAAGAAGACAGGGAGACTAGTGAATGGGGACAATTAATTTTGTATTCCAAAAGATGGCTGTGACAGAAAGCACGTTTTCAAGTACTTTGTTCCATATGAAATTAAGGAAATTACTTTCTCTGTAATATGTGGTGAAATTGGTGGGCAAGTTTAACGCAAACGGATTTGCTCTTCTAAAAAGAAGCAAGACGCAAGTTTCCCGATTTCTTCACAATATATTTCATTAGAGTATCGATAGTACAGTAAAATACATTTCACCAAATAACATTGCTCAATTAAATTAATACGGCTAGCTACCTCAATTTCTCCGTTTCTTTGCGTAGTAGAGTAGCTCCAAAATGTACTAAACTAATACTTGCCGGTGAGCTGTGTTTCACTTTCAGTTAGATATAGTTGGTATATTGTTATATTGAAATTAGGAAGATATAAAATTTAATTTATACAATATTATTTAAAAAATTTAATTGAAAATATAAAAGGTTTGTATAGATGTGACACTATTTTATAGGGATTTTTTTTAAACAAATTAATGTAATTTTTAAAATTAACGTTTTTTTATATTCGCCATCCGTAAAGGTCTTCACATTTGTTTGACCTGCGTGTGCCCTGAACATTCCGTGATTGTTTAGATATCTGCTTGTCTTCAACAACACTGTCAGGTCCCATCCTTTTCTCTTCTCTAGATCTATCCATATAAACAACTCGTCCTTTTGAGCATGTACAACAAAGTCCTATTTAATTAAATCTGTCGATCTTGCTCTAGCATTTTTGTCCAGAACGCCTTTAGGCGACAAGGAAATAGATTGATTGAAGTATAAGTCTAACCAATAATGCCATGCTAAAGGCACTGGAGGGTTAATCAGGGACAGTGAAGTTTTTTGGTCATATTGTTCTGTTATAAGATCAAAGCCGAAATGGAGCTTATGACTAAATTAAGTCATTTTTATTCAGAAAGAGGGCCAAAATTTAGAAAAAAACTTTTTTGTCTCTATAACTATTAAAATTAAAAACATTTTCTGTTTAACATTTTTCAATAAATTTGTTGCATAAAATTTGCAGATAATGCTTTCTGAAAGCAAATATTGCACAAACAGCTGTATTAAGCCTGAGTGATTAATGGGTTCACCAGTAAGCTAAAGATCACTTGTGTTATACGATGTTTTTTATTTGTGCAACCAATAACTGGTTCTCATGATTACTTTCTTCAGATATTTTGTTTGAATAATTATTCTCTCAAATGTCGCTTTTATTTTCAAAAGCTCCTCAGCTTTTCAAAACAAAAGCAAAAGAAAATTCAGTTCATAAATACTCAGTTACACAAACATTTTCTAAAAACACTCATGTTTCTTAAGAAAATAAGCGGAAACAGATAAGTGTTGTAAGTGTATTGGTAGAAGCTTAAGTGCCTGCATAAGTTCATTTTGTATTTCCTTAACACATACATACATAATATATAAACACTTTTCAAAAAGTAAATGTTAAAAGAAAATAAATACTTATAAACGTCTGTGTATGTTTGTGTTTCTTAAAGGACAAAATAGGTTCAAAATCATTCGAGACAAGATGTAAAATAATCATCCTAATGTAGCTTAACATTTTCTTTAAATGCCACTAAGGAACCATTTAATAGATTCAAAAGTATTCAATTAGTTTCTGGTGTTTTGGTTGGGTTTCTTCTTTTCCATTTTTACCTGGCTGTCGTTATGTGTTACATAATTTCCTTTTACCTTAAATATACAATCTTGGGTTAGATTTTACTCTTTGTATGCGAATAAAAGAAAATTTAGAAAAACATTTTTTTTTCATTAAACATTTAATGCGTCTGTTGCCTCCTTAATTTTAAAGTATTTTTGTTTCTTTTTAGCATTAAAAAGTTTTTTATTTTATGATATGTGTAAAGATTTTATTATTTAAGTATAGATTTTTGGGAAAAACCTCTTAAGCTGGTGCAGTTATTTTAATGTTTTCATTATTTTATCTTAAAGTTTACTGTAGTAGGATGATGTTCACATTGATTTTTTTTTAATTTTTTATTAAATTTGGACTATAGTCAAAACAAAATATATATAAAATGTTTTTAATTAAATAACAAAATTTAATTATTTTTCAGTTTACGTAAAAAAGTGTAGTGCTTAATGAGCAAATTCAGGCCTGGTGAAGAGAACTACACAGAGTCCACAAATTGAAGTTAAACAATTAAGGAAAAAAGTGTCAAAAAGAAAATTAAAAAAAATTAATGGAAAAAAATGTTTTCTTTGCTGTATATTTGCAAAAGAAATGTAGATTATTCTTTTTCAGGGATTGTCACGACTCTTTATAAACAAATTATTCTCTATGGCCAACAGCCATGGGTCAAACCGTAAAAATAGGTTTTCTAGTTTAGGAGAATCTTAAGTTGATATCTTCTACATGGAAAGAAAACTCGCTTTATAAAATCAATAATTTTATTTTTAAATTTATCAAAAATCTTTCTTGAAATTTTAAGTACGATCCTTACTTACATTTTCTTAAATCAAGTCTATGCGGATTACTTCAGCAAATCAAGCAGAAAAAAGCTTGTTGTTTTAACATATTATTTTACATTTGAAAACAAAGTGTCTCGGTGGCCTTGAGGTAACGTGCTTGTGCTGCAGTGCAAAAAATCCCTGCCTCGAATCTTAGCTTGGGTAAGTACAAAAAAATGAAATTTTAAAATTGTAAATGTTAAGCGTCTATAAAATAAAAATAAAATATTTAAATCTTCTTTAATAAAGCTCTATTAGTCAAAAAAATTACATTTTATTTTCGAAATAATCCCGTTTACTGCTTAAATAAATATTTTTTGGCTTACATCAAGTACGGTTCCGAACTAAAAATCAATCCTTTTTTGGCTTAACTATGGCTAAAAGTAAGAAATTCGTACTTGAAAAATTTTACTTGGAGTAAGAAATTTCGAACTTGATTTAAGACAAACCGTACTCTTCGTACTTTTAAAACCGCTATGGCTTGATTTAAATAAAGTTTTCTTAGATAATTTTTTGTGTGTAGTAACCCATTTTAGAACTGTGTGTTACTTTAGAAAAATCTATACAAATACGATTTTAATCAGTTAATTTTATAAATGCTTTTGGTATCTTAATATCAAAAAAGCTCCCGCTTATGATGTGATCAGCAACAAAGTGTATTAAACTCTGTCCATCGCAGCACATAAAATAATTTTATTTGCTTTAAGCACTGGCATTCCGATTTGCACCAATTGGAAAAGTTGCCTTGTTTAAGATGTCTCCACATCTTAAAAAAAGATCCGCTTAACTTAAAGCATTATAGACATGTTGCCCTGCTACAAATTATGATGAACACAAAGAGTTTCGAAACTTTCTTAATCACATTATAAAAAAGCATATGAAGATAAGAAAATATCCCCAAAGGAAGGAAAAATTATGCCATGAATTCCTGTTAGCTGAACTTAAAGTTAATTTTCAGCAAACCTCAATAGACCAGCAGAAAAGTACAAAACATGATAACGGAAGCAAATCTCTCAAGTTTCAAAGTCTGTAGCAACAAATAAGGGCTGTAAAAGTTCAAAGTATAATCCTGAAATCAAGGATGTTATATTAGAATAATGATAAGCAAATCATTAGAGTATCGATATTTTAAGGTTTTTGATCAATTAACTAAATAAGCTTAAATCACATAAAAGTCCGCTACTACAAAGCGAAATTGAGGAGAGTGGACACTGTTGCATTGGATATATAGCATGCGATTGGCTAGATTTTTACTTTTTATTTGGTAATAAAATTTGAATGCTTTTTTTATTTTCCATGAGTACTAATAATCTTAAAAAGTAGTAAGCAAAACTAAAAACTTTCCCAATAAGAAAAATAACTTTTTTATTAACGCTCATTTTATTATTCTTAGATAAACTCGCATATGACCCTCCTTTAAATTTAGGCAAATCATTTAATTTTTAAAAAAATTTTTATTTTAGCGGGTTGTAGAAGAATTTTTAATTGTTTCGTTCTCTTTAAAGTTTAAAATCTATTGTGTTAAGATTTTTATTAAAAAAAAACATTGTTAACAAGTTTATTTTCCCGACAAAAGCCGAGTGAAATACATTTTCAAAGCCCTCTACAACTCCTCACCAGCACTCTAAGTTCAGTACTGAGCAATGGTAGTAAATATCAGATCCACTTAAATTGGAATACAGACATATTATTTGTATTCAAATATATTTTTATCAAAAATTTGTAATTCTTTTATTTTATTACCCTTTAATCACCATATCTAAGTCTTATCCCAAGGTATATTGAACAAGATGGAAGCAAATGATCAGCTGACTTTTATTTTAACCATATGTTTTCTAGCTTAGCTTGGCTAATTCTTTATGTTATATCGGGTGGTTAAATTTTATTTGGCCGCCATTGATCTTGAATAAAACACAAATTATTTACAAAATTATTTTCTTTTTTTTTACTTTGATAATGTTGATTTGATTTAATTATGTATGGAACCAAATGTCGGTCAAATTGCCGCCGCGACCTCAACGGTATACCTCCATCAAATTGGTTAAATCTTCGATTTTGCTAAGGCATATTTGAGGTTCTATCCCGTTATGTGAGTAACTGTCTCATTCACTAGCTTTTGAGTTATTCCTGGCTTATCGACATACACCTTTTCTCTCAAATAAACCTAAAGAAAGAAAACCAACGGTCTCAAATCATATGATTTTGGCGGCCAATTCATACCGCCATCACGTGAGATAATAAGTGCATTTAATTTTTCACGCAACAGAGCCATTGTTTCGTTAGCTCTGTAACAAGTGACACCGTCCTGTTGAAACCACTTATTGCTCACATCCATGTCTTCCAATTCGGGCCATAAAAATTTCGTTATCGTCTCACAATAGCGAACACAAAAACTGCCTGATCGGGCTAATTAAAAAAAAAAAAATACTGCCCGATGATTCCGCCAGCCCATAAACCGCACCGTTCTGCTTATTGACAAGTCCACTGAGGTGAAAATATGGCTCATATCTGAGGCATTTTCTTCAAAAAATAATTATCCACGGTGGCCATTTCTTGTCACCATTCTGACCATCGACGATGCTTGAAATGTTCAAAAGGCTTTGAGTCAGTTGCACTTTGCTAGCGTGCATTTAAGTCTTTATGCATAATGTTCACCAACGATGAGCGTAAAAGGTTCGATTGTTGGGCACTACGACATGCTGAAGTAGATGGCTCTTTAGCCACGCTATTGCGAACAGCAGCAACATTATCTGCAGCAAAGGCTGTACGAGCATGCACTGGCGATATCACATCTCCCACAGACCCGTTTTTCTCAAGTTTTTGCACGATTTTTCCAATTGTACGCACATTTTTACGATTGATTTGATCGAAAAAATCGAAGGTGCACTATATTTATTTTGATTTGAACGCCATTTTCATTATAAGCCTAAATAACTCGATTGTGTATCTTTCCATGACTCAAACTGTGTTAGTCTGAAATTGAAAAATGCCAAGTAAAATGGAGAAAAAACTTGACGTTTAGTTACGGTTGACATTCAACATCGGCCTTTAAAATTTAGCTACCATTTTTTAATGGTTGTGTATGTGTGATAGCAGCATTTTTAATAACGTAGCTAGAATTTAGCAACAATAAAATATATGCAAAACTTTTACAGGAAGTTTTTCTTGTGGGGATGAGGTCACCTTATTATTCTAGCTAGCTGAGTATGAAAACAGCATGCTTTTTGAACACATTAGTTTGGACTTGCTTTTGTTATGCTTTATTTTTAATTATTTTTTTTTTGTTTCCCTTTTTTTTTGAGATCAAGTGAAGTGAAAAAAATCAACACTATTTAGAGTAGGCACATGTTTAATTTTAATATGATAAGTTTAAATATATTTCATTCAAAAACTTGATTTTTAATTTATAGTTAACTTAACATTATTAAAGAAATATAGGGACAATTTTTGTGTTAAACAAATTCTTTGAAACAGTTTCAAAGTTAAACATTTTTTATTTCACTTTTTTAATAGCTGTGATGTATGCTGCTCCTGAGATAGTTGCAGCAAAACTGCAACAAATTGAAATCAACATTTATATTTCATTACATTATTTCTGTTTATGCCTATGATTCGTATATTGTTTATGTGTTGTTGACTCTGCTAAATCTTATTTTCACATATCTGTGACTTTTTCAAACTTGTAATAGGTTTATGATGGTGCGTGCAGTAAATATTTGTTGTGAGTTCTGTGTAGTACTCACATCGTCTTCTGAATTTTTTCTTAAGGGATTATGTATGGACAACGTGCAAAGTTTGTACCAAAATATACGTAAAAAACTTAAAACAAAAAGTTTTACACACGAGTAAAAATACCACAAAAAATCTTCCTCTTAAAAAAATATGTATGTGGGATTTTTTTTTTTTTAAAGATATTTTTCTTTAAACCAATTACAATATTTGTTTAAAAATTTTAGGTAAAAATAAATTTAAACTTGTTTATTTTAAAATTTTTACCCTGATATTTTTGGTATTAGCAGATAAGGTGTGAAGTTCAATTTTCAGTATGTACTTTTTTTTAGAGTGTTCGCCCATATGTGTTTTTGTCTATGTGTTATTGTATTCCCAAATGAATGCGCGTATGTTGGCCTACTGATAATGCTGCTAAATGTGCTACATTTTGCTCAAGTGTTAATAAAGTATCATTTCACTGTCATTTCATGCATTCATTCATTACAAAGCCGGCTGTATTTTGCTGCTTATAGTTTTTGTAATTTTTTTTCTACTTTTCTGTTGCTTAAATCAACTAAAATTAAACACTGCAGCAAAAACAAAATGGCAAAACACCTGCTCAGCAATGAAACAAAAACGAAAATAAACGTATTCTTCACATTCATTTTGATTTAACATTGTTGTTTGTGTGCGTTTTTTTCTACTGTTTTCTTTTTTGAGACTAACGCGTATACGACTCAGCACTAAGCTGTTATAACATCTGGTGCATTATGCAGGTATTTTGTTTATTCGTGTGTATGTTTTTGAGTTTGTAATAGAAACAAAAGCATATTAGTGTTAAATAAACATGAGTTAAATAGCATCTTGAACTTTATTACAGGCTGCACATTTATCAGTGCAGACTATGGGTGGGTAATCGTTATCCTTGTTGTTAATAAAAATCACAAATTTCCACACGTTAAGCTTGCTGGATGGGAATTGAATTAGTCGTGCACCTGTTTTATTTCACCTGTCTATCTCTCTGCCAGTTGTTAATATGATTCTTTGTCTAGGAGTCTATTACAGTGTTTTTTTGTATGTAAGTAATTTTATTATTTAAAAAAAGAAAAAATTCTATTTATTCACACTAAAATAAAATTCAATTAGAATACACTATTCCAGAGAAGAAATGGCATCACCTGGCGGCTATTAGTTTCTACCTCCATCAGGGCGCAACTATTTAATTCTCGTTTTTAAGTGTTGAAGACGTAGCATTCTAAGGTCTAATGTACTTTACTACTGTAGTGATAAAATTTTATGAAGCGCTACTGCAAGACCCAAAACTCTATCAAAAGGATACAGCTACAACATTAGAAAAATCTAGACATCCTTTTTCATACTATGACATTAAAACTAATCCTTGAAAATCTATTTCGTTGGTTTATGACACCTCACAACAATTTCTTAGCATATATTCAGGCTTTTAGATTAAAGTGCTTAGGAAAAAACCTAAAGAGCGATAAAAAATAGGACCATCAAACTTAGTTTTGGAGCTCGTAAAAATTAATTTCTAAGCTTATCTCGAATAAAATTTCATATTTTAAAAAGCTGCAAAAAGTATTTTTTCGTTTTTTAGTAAAAAAAAAGCTTCTTTTACTTAAGTTTGCAGCCATTAGATATGAAATATTCAACGAAGTACCTAATGTTTTTAGATTATTTTGCTCAAATAAAATATCTTGGACAAAGTTTCTTTACAACCATTGCTACAATGATTCTTTAATAAAAATTTATTTTTTCTCTTTTTAAAAAAATTCCTTAAATATTATACTAAAAAACCTGTTTGTGGTCGTTATCAACCACAAAAGAGTTGCAAATTTTTATAAACTTGTTTTGTAATTTTTCAATAACAATTGAGGTCCTTGAGGAATCCTCAAACAACTTTTAAACCATAAAATTTAAGATGTTGGTCATCCTTTACTAAAAGAATGCTTACTGAATAACATTCTTTTCAATATTTTTCAAGTAATAATTTTTTTTCTAAAAATTTTCATATTTTCGTTAAAATTAAAATTCATGCCACTCCTGGCTCATAGATTTTTTTTATATATATTTTATCTCCTAATTGCACAATTATCATTAAATATTTTTTAAAATTTTTTTACATCATTACTACGTACTTAGTAGCTTAAATATACAAACCCATTGAAATATGCTGGAATATTTGCTTTTAAGAGCATAACAGGTGAAACAGGAAAGAGATTAGGGAACCCAGGAGATAATTCAACATTTATTTATTCCGGTTGTATATGGTAGCTGATAGCACTTATATTAGCTACTACTATGGTAATGGGAGCTAAGTATTTGTAGATTTCGTCGTTGTAAGTAATAGATAAGAGATAAAAATAAAAAACAAAAACAACTGCAATACCAACAAAAAGCAGCTGTGCAATGCATATTAAAAAGAGTTTCCAAATATGTAATTTTTGAAGGAGCTGAATTATGAAAAATATTTTTGTTTTTACTATCAACGCTGCTAATAATCTTGTACTTCTGTTAATATTGTTTCTATATATATAAGCTACTTTTAAAAATACTTGAAATACATTTTTGTATGTTTTGTATCATCAACCGGAAATGTAGTATATTAAATAGTAAAACTCTGTAGGAAATTAAAATTTTAAGAACATTAAACAATTTCATTTTATGTGAAAGATATAAACAGACATAAAAGAGTTGAGATGAAAATTGTTTTATTAAAGCTATAAGAACAAATTTTTAATAGAATAAAAAATTATGTAGAGATTTTAAGATATATTTAATATTTTGTTTATTTTAGTTATTTTTAAATATGAAATATACTTTTTTAAACAACTGTAACAAATCTTTTATCGATTGTATACAAAAGTTGTTATTTGAAATATAACTAGGACCAACAATGCAAAAAAAAATCATATTATATTCACGCTACTCATATATTTTTAACAGAACATATAAACTGCCTTTCTCAATTTTTGCAATATATCGTTTAATTTTTATACTGGCAAATACACATTATCAAATTTTTTTTTTTTTTTTGTTTTTAAAAAACATAGTTTAAAATGCTTTCAAAATTTTAAACATTTTGTGGCGCGGTTTTTGGTACTCAGCAGGTACCAAAAAAATCTATTTACGCCCATTTTATCTTGGGCCATCGATATGCTCATTAATTTGTCAAATATTTACAACTTATATAACTAATGTATTGTTGGTTTCGGCTTAAGGTCCTTATTATTCTGTTTTTATCTTGTAAGTTAAGACGAAGTTTACTTTTCATATACACTATGCTTTTTTCCATTTAAAGTCTCTCGGCACTTATAACACTCATACCGTATCCCTTTCTCTGTTACATGTAAGTTAAGTAGGTTATGTTTACAACCAAAAATATACTACTACCTTTCAAAGAGTACTGATGATGACATTGCGTAGCTGCTAGTATCGGTAGAAAACCATTTTTTTTTTTTAAAAGTTTCTTTCAACATTATCAGAAAATATTAATTTTTTCTCATAACAAGAAGTTAAATGAACTTAAGCCAAATTAAAAAGCAAACATTTGTATTAAAAACAGTGCAACAATAAACAATAATAGTATATGAAACATATAATTTTTGTTTAAATGATTTTTTTTTGCAAGAATGGTTTTTTTTTGAAAGAATCGACTTTTTGTTAAAAAATTTTTATACGCATATGTATATATAAAAGTTCAAATCTTTCCCGAACAAAAAAGGTATATTTCACCTGGCATTACGTTACTATCTGCTTGAATCGCCCATATACTACAAAAATTTATGAATGGACCCTTTTGCATAAGCAGAAAAAGCACATTTAATTTATGAAGGTTACCTGGAAGTTTATTTATTGTTTTTCTAACAATAAATAATTAAATAAATAAAAAATATAAACAAATATTTCAGTCTATGTAATAAACTTTATTTGGTTTTGTTTAGATATATAAATTTTCAAAAAAAAATTTCCAAGGTTGTAAATATAGTTAGTGTTTAATCATATGTTTAAATAATAATTGATATTTAATATTTTACCAACTGGAAGTACCATCAGCACTTACAAAAAAAACTATCCCATTTTTTTAAATTTAACCAATAACGAAGAAGACACATGTTGCGTATACGCATTATTAAATATAAATATGTCAATAACAATACGTCTTTGGTACTTGGGAAATAACATAAAAACAAATTAGCAAAACTATTAAATATTATTTAACTTAATTTTAGTTTACAATTTTAAATTTTGAACAAGAATATATGATTGAGGTATTCAAACGATATGCTATCAAATCATATTGTCTGAAAGCTTAAATATTGTACAATAGTTTAAAAGAATTGTTGTTGTGCTTAAAAGAAAAAAGTTCTATAATAATAAGACTATTTGAACTGTGTTTATTGTTTTGTCATAAGTAGTAGAAACCTAAACCGGGCGGCCGAAACTCTTTAGTAAAGCCGCTAATATAATTAACAAGTCGCAGTCTTTAATTTTAAAGTATTTTTAAAATTACTTATTTTTCTGTTTTCTCCAGCAACTGATTCAAATTTAAAATAGCACACTTAATTATGAGCGGATTTTCACAACAGGAGTATGTTTTCGTTTTATTTTTTTAAGACATATGACTTTATGACTACCTTGTGAATACCCTAAATATATAATGTAGCTTAGTTATCATAACTGTGGTAGTTAATTTTTTTAAACATATATATATTTTTAAAAAAAAATTCCTCTTAAGGGAGCATATGTAAATGTTAACTATTATAAGACAAAAGTAAAATAACCAAGGTTTAAGACTTGGTTAGATATATTTTGTTTCTCTTCATAACACAAACAGCTTATTAGAAATAAAATAATTAAAAGTAAAAAACTATATGACTGCCAAAATAGAGAAACAATATTTTTAAACGTATAAAAAACAACAAAATCAAAAGTTAACTAAAATAACTGACGGAGATGAAAACAGAGACAATTAAATATAAAAAACATATGCTGGTATAAGTTATAGAATATAGAATACAATGCATGCCAGTACAAATAAATTTAAAAACACATCAAGTGCATTCATGGGGCTCTAAATAAACTAACTTACTAAAAGTAACATTGAATGTATTATACTAAACAAAATTCAATGGCAATAACATCAAAACAAGAAAAAATTTAGCAAAAACGGCAAAATAAATGTAAAAGCTAGACAATGTCTGCTTTGAAAAAGTCAAATAGGGTATTCCACAAAAAAAAACTACATATTTTAGTTAAAAAAAATATTTTTTTATATGTATAATACTAATTGTTCCATAGTTTCTTGGCTCTTGTAAAAAAAATTAGTTTGCAAGATTTTGATAAAAAAAAAATTTTCTTATTTATCAAAAATATGATCTTTACTTTTTTATTAAAAAATATCTCTTTCATGAATACCCTTAAGTGCATTAAAAGTATATTCAAAAAATTAATAAGAAGGCAAGTTTCTGACACAAGTTAAACAAGCACATGCCATGACCATGTTTTGCTGTAATTTCAAAAAAAATCTTTTCAAAAACAATGAAAACACACAAAAAAATATTTTCACTAAGGAAAAAAACAACTCTGCCTTTCTTTATGGCCAAACAAACTTGGGTTGTCATGGCTGCTGCTGGTTTGAACACGGAAAATCAAAATTTGGCTTTTGCATAAGCAAGTCTAAGTTTCTTTAGTTACTACATAGCTTGCAATCGGAATAGAGATAAAGCAGGCTACAAATGACCCCATTCAAATACAATTTCACAAGAGTAAAATAATTGCATTCTGCCTCAAGTAGTGTTTCCGGATAGGGTGGCATGGAAAAAATCAGAGAGACTGTAAGAGGTGTGCGGTTATTACTGATGGATCAAAGATAGAGGCAGGCACCGGAGCTAGTGTTTTAATAATGGACACTGGAGTAGAAATCTTCTACAGGCTTTCGGACGAGTAAAGCGTTTTCCAAGCTAAAATTATGGCGTTGAGGAAGAAGGTGGAATCGAATGGGGAGGATGCGAATGGGAGAGGGAACGTGACAATCTACGTTAATAGTCAGACCGCCCTTAAGGCTTTAAAGTAACATTATGTCAGGTCTAGACTTGTGGACTATTGCAGACGTAGTCTTACTGCGACCGTGGTGACAAACTTTGTTGCACTCTGTTGGGTTCCAGGTCATTGTGACGCTTCCAGTTAAGAAATTTTCGATTGGCTGGAAAGGAAAGGATTGGCCCAGGATATTGGACTTGGTTGTGAGCCAGTGAGGCTTCCACTGGGTTTTTTTATGGGCCAATAGGGGCTTGGACAATGGACAAGGTGGGCTAAGCCTGAAGGGAACGGGCTGATTGCGGTATCTTTAGATCTCTATAGCCAAGAATGGACAGTACGGACATTAAAATGCTGATCTAGGAGAGCAATTGGGCTCTGAGGTGCACTACAGGGACTCTCACGGGGCTTTGCGATGTGAGATATATGACGAACAAACGGAATAGATTTCTGCAAGTTATGTGAGGATTTGGAAATAGAGACGGTAGAGAATCTTGTCTGCCACTGCCTTTGGTTGTGTTTCCTAGATGGACTTGGTGACATTTCTGACTGTAGGCTGAGGAACATCAGAGGTTTCATCAAGTGGCATAGGTGGCTGGGCAGATAGGGTATTTAGCGCATATGACTATCGACTTTCTTTGACATCTTGCGGACGGCAATCTTGCTCTCTTTTCCTCTTACCCATGGAATGCTTTTTTTCCCTCTCTTCTTGGCTCTTCTGAAGGGATTCACAATGAGCTTAAAGGCTTTCGGGTGAAGGTGGCAGAATGAAGCTTGATTAAAAGTTCTTTGACCTTTTTTTAATATTTTAAACACTGCAAGTATCAGCAAATATTGGTTGATATTGCAACAATTTTCAATATCAATTTCAAAAGGATTAAGTATGATCCTACAAAACCATTCAGTGCTGCAACTTTTCATTGCACATTTGACTTTTGATATCTCTCAAACAAGATAACATCTTTATTTCTGTTTACAAAACATTAAGTGTTATGTACAATAAAACAAGAACAAGGATAACATTTTTTATTAAAAGGGCATTGTTAAAAAGAATGCATAGGATTGCATGCAAGAACAATTTTAATGGAAATCGTGATGGCGATAGTTATTTAAAACCATAGACAAAAGCATACTTGTCCAAAACAAAACACTGATCCAAGCAAATATGTGTAAGTAAACTGATTTATTTTGTTACCCGTAAGAGCCACTGAATTAAAAAGAAACTGAGAATCTATTTTGTAGTAAATTAGTAGAATTGCATTAAAACGTGTTGAAACCTAAAACACGCTCTCACTTCACACAATGGCATAGTTTCATGTAAAATTAATTTAAAACTAAGACTAGGAAAGTGTTTCTGTAAACACACATCAAAGATGAGAACAACAAGCAAACAACCATGATAACATTTAACTGCTTTATTTCTAACACATGCACGTCACTCTAAAAGTAACAAGGAGCACACAAAATATTTATAACAAAATTTTGTTGTTACACTTTGTTCAACAGTAATTTAATTTTTGAGAAGATTTTGCAACTTGAAACCTTTGTTTACACAGATGAATATATGTATATTTGTATTGAAAAAAAATTTATATTTTTATTTAAGAAATCTAAAAGGAAATTATTCAACAACCCAGCAAAAAATAATCGAGATTTTGTAAGCAGTAAATACTTTTTCTAGTATACTAATGCGCTTCGCAGCAAGCACTTATCTATTCCCTTAATAAATGCAATAGTGTATGGCAGTAAATGTAAAATTTTTACTGTTATACACACTCGCTTACTCAAGTGCATACTAGGAAGCACTACTGTAAGGCAGTGAGTAAAAAAAAAAATTCGCTGTTCGTCAAGTAACGAACATAACAACACGGCAAAACATTTATTTCGATGACGCAATAAATTTAAACAACTAAAGAAGCACCAAAACTACATGAATTAACTGGATATTCATAGCGCCGAAATAAGCACTTAACATGAAATGCAACTAAGTGGGACATCGCGAACAAATATCATGCCATACGTAAGCAGGTTTGTAAGCTTTGCTGTCTTGATATTCCCTTACAAACCTACCTACGGCGAAGCAACAGTTTTTGCTGGGAAGTTGCTAAATTAATAAATCGATTTTACAAATGTTCATGAAGACGATGTTTGTTTTTAGCAATTTATTGTTTCTTATTTGTAAGAACACTTTAAAAAGTATTGAAGTTCAGGGAAAGGAAATTTTGTTCCAACCTACACAACGTGGATTTTGGCGAAATCTTTAGTTTGATTATGTGAATATAGAAGCGTTTGTTAGAAAAAGGTTAATATTTTATAAAATTATTAAAAAAACTTTAGTTTTTTCTACAAAACTGTTTTTATTTAAATGTAATAACACAAGTTTTTTTAAAAGCAAACGAAATAAAAACTGTTCCTTCAATCGCTTTGCAAAAGCCCTTTAAAGAGAGCCCCTAATAAGGAAATGAGAAGCATATGGGCATTAC
The DNA here is from genome assembly GCA_963583895.1 of Melanophora roralis. Classification (NCBI taxonomy): domain Eukaryota; kingdom Metazoa; phylum Arthropoda; class Insecta; order Diptera; family Rhinophoridae; genus Melanophora; species Melanophora roralis. The sequence continues at coordinate 95,061,805 of OY757188.1, read as the reverse complement.
ATTAAGTATTTTTTTTAAATCGAAAAAAATTGAATATTTGGTTTCAGTTTATTATTACAAATTTTAAATGCCACAAAAAAACTAAATTTAAAATTTTTAAGTGGTGTCAAAAAGGTTGCTTACGATTGTTTTTCAAATATATGGCAACATGTCACAGGGCACCTTTAAAAGGTTTTTTGTGTTTTTTTTATTAAAACATGTTTATTTATCGATTTTCTCCCCATTTTTATTTAATTTTTTTATCTTCATTAGTTTTTTTAATATATATCAAAGTTTGGTATATAAATGGAGTTTTTATAAATTTTTTTTTATCAAATTAGTGCATTGGGGATTTAAAAAAGTTTGAAATAATTCTCTTATTACAAGGGGCCTCATCAATTGTTTATGGTTTGTATTTCAGAAATATTTAGGGCATTGTCTATGTAATTAGTTTTATTATAAGATGCAGTATTCATTTAAGTTATTTTTGCTTAAAACAATTGTAAAAATAATTCCTTGCTTTTAAAAAGTAATCAAAATAGGGTTGCTATATGATTTACCTGAACTATTTTTGTAAAAAAACATAATGTTTCAGGTCTGAAGTCAATAGCTATCCTAGTTTTTGAAGTAGAAAAGGTTACAAACTTTTTGTACTTATCATAGAAATACCAAGTTAATATGTGAGGTCGAGAGTTTCAACAAATTTTTACATGTTTTGTATATATAGGTTAATAAAAATTGTTCTTTTGTATGGCAAATACCCGTCTACCATGCTCCCATCATAATAATTTTTTTGCAAAACGTCAATATAGTCTTAAAGTTTCCTTGCTTTAAAGTTTCCGAGATATTGCGTTTTAAAAATTTTAATAAAATTGTTAATTTGTATTTGCGTGGCCCTTCCCCCTTCCTTGCTATATTTTTCCAAAATGAAGGCTTTATTGTGCAGTTACTTCTTGTAGGATATTTAAGGTTGATATCTTTAACAGTTTCATATTCTATCCAATTATTTTTTTTTATGTGTAGGCATTGTAGTACGCATATTTTCTATATGCTTTTTAAGGCTAAAACGCTTACAGATTTCGAGGTATAAAATATCAAAATGTTCATTAAAATTACTAAATTTGTATGGAGATTGCTCTCTTTCTGCCACATCCTAACTTATATCTTTCGATAATGTAGCGGATTTTAAGTCCGCATCTGATATAGCTGTTCAGGCTTGGCGCTTAAAATATTCCACTAAATGTGGGCAGTTGTAAAGTTGAGACCACTTCTCCATTTGCTTTCCCAAAAAAATTTCATTTAGTTTCCTATCTTCAAAGTATCTGTACCAGATTTTGTGGCAAGAATTTATTTTGGGTTTTCGTTTTTATCTATATCAAAATATGCCCATTTTTCTGTGCTTAATTAGCAACTATTTCAGGGGCATTTCTAATAGTTCGATGTCACAAGATTTTATGTGCGACTATATTTGACTCTCAAACTTGATTTTAACAGACGCAGAGATATACAAACCTTCAGGTGGGCATGGCTATATCGACTATGTTACTGACTGGGATCTAGAATATATGTACTTTATTAATTGACAAATTAATATAAACCCTTATCACTATATAAAGGTTATGAAGATATTGTTTTGCCTCTCACTTATTACTACGTATCACAAAGAAGTTTAACCAAGCCCATATATTAACAAAGGAATTTTAAACAAACTAAAGCTAAACCTTCCAGCTAATATTTTCAACCTACTAGAAAAGTACATAACCGGTCGACAGTTTAAAATCAAAGAGGGAAACCAAAGAAGTTCATCTCAAACAATAGGGGCTGGTGTACCTCAAGGGAGTATACTAGGTCCAGTTCTGTACTTGCTTTACACAGCAGATATGCCAACCAATAGTTTTACACACACGTCGACATTTGCTGATGATACTGCTTTTCTTAGTATTCATAAAGACCCTAAAGAGGCTTCAAACCAATTGCAGCAACACGTAACCCAAGTTGAAAAATGGGCAAAGTTATGGGGAATAAAAATAAATGAACAAAAATGTACCCACGTAACTTTTACTTTACGCAAAGAAACGTGCTCTCCAATTCTTATTAACAACCATATGGTGCCTCAACGAACCGAGGCAAAATATCTTGGTATTTACCTAGACCGCCGCCTCACATGGAAGCCTCATAAAGATGCGAAGTTGACGCAAATGAAACTTAAAGCTACACAAATTCATTGGCTAATCGGCAGAAACTCAGTGCTTCGTCTTGATTGTAAACTTCTACTCTACAAATCGATTTTGAAACCAATTTGGTGCTACGGTATACAATTTTGGGGCACTGCTTCCGCATCCAACATAGAAAAAATTCAACGCAGGCAAAACAAAATCCTAAGAATGAAAACTGGTGCTCCTTGGTATGTTAAAAACAGCAACATTCACAAGGATCTACAAGTTCCACTAGTTAAATGCGAAATCCTGAACTATGTGGACAAGTATTTAAATAAGCTGGAAGCTCACCCAAATCCGCTCGCCCGAAACATCCTGCAACATAGTGGGCACACCCGCCTGAAAAGGAGGGATACTATTGCGCTTATATGAAGCTTGATAATTAATATGAGAACTTAAATTTTAGTCTGGCACTGGCTGGACTTATATTAACTACCTAGTTATAAGATTTGAACACTTATTGTTAGTTCGCCACAGGCGAAGATTCAATAATAAATATATGAAACAAAAAAAAAAAAAAAATTTATATTCTTGTACTAATCATTTGTGATTAAAGACAACTGATTAAACTGTGTTAATTTTAGTAATTATATCAAGGATTCTTATAAACCAAAAGCAATTCGTAATTACAAACACATACTTTTAAGGCATTTCTTTTATTTATCTCTATTTTTATTTGCTTATGCATGATGAAGTTGTTTGTTTTTCTGTGTCTCTGGCCTCACTTTTTCTTTTTATATTCATTTGCCTTAAGCAGTTTGATGTTCAAACAATTTGTTAACTAAAACAACAACAACAAACACAAATACAAACCAAAAGAAAAGAAAAGCTCACATCACTATTTTCGTTTTAATTGTTTATCTTTCGTATATTGTACCTTTGTGCTTTCCTATAAGGAAGAGAATAGTTGTGCCAGTAATCGTGTGTCTGTATGTATAGGTGTAAACGATTCCACTAAATACTTTATATTTTTTTAATTTTTAAATAAACCTTTCCCCACAATTTAAATTTTTTATTTTCCTTTTTTATTTTATATTTGCGTAATGGATTATCAGTAAAGCAGAGGTGTCTTTCATACTTTTAAATGTAAGTTAATTCTACCGCAGCCTCAAATAAAACCGCTTGTTTCTATAAATTTTTTCTTTTTTCTCTTTGTTCCCGTATATTTAATTTTTTGCTTGGCTTAATATACTAATAAGGTAGTATGTATATGGAATAAAGTGCAAATTCAAACATATAAACCCTTTTTAGCATGCAATTACACTATATGAAGTGCGTCCTCATGTTGTAGAAATTTCGCTAATTATACAGGGTGCTCAGTGGCGAATGTAAATATTTAAACTTTATTTAATACGTAATAATTGTTATACGTTTTAGTATGGGCATTAGACAATAGAATGGAAATGCAAATTTTATTTTTTAAGGAGTCTTCCACCGAGTTGAATTTACTGTTCAAAATAAAGCATGGGAGACTGGAAGACCTCAGTGGTCATTTGATGTCCCCAAAGTGACTGACCAGTTTTTGGTGAAAACTTTTCCCAACGCCCCATCCTAATGGCAGAAATACCTCCATAATAATGCGTCGAAAATTTTCGCCGTTGACATTCATTGCCTGGCCTCGAGAATGTTCGAAAAAAAAATGATCCAGATTTTTTTTGTGGACAGTGCACACCAAGCAGTTACCTTGGGACAATGCAATGGTTTTTATTGTTTCATTTGAGGGTTAGGGGTTTTTAGAAACCATTATTGGCAATTTGCTTGCTGACATGGCCGTTTAAGTAAAAGTGAGCCTCGTTGCTACAAAAATAGGATTTACAGTTAGAAAACGCTACAGAATCGTTTCACAAAAATTTTTGCGTAAGTTAAACTTACTTTTTTTCAGTTCTTTAACGAATTTTAAAAGAATGGATCTGTATCCCCTTTTTTAAAATTTCATGAATAGTCGCATTTGGAAGTTCCAATGTGGTTGCACTTTTCCACATTGAAAGTTGCTGATTTTCACGTTAACTGCTTTCAACCAGTTAAATGTTTTCGGGAGTCCTTGAAAATCGACTGGGCCCTGGCCGTGGGACATTTATGTCCGAAACAGTTGCGCAGAGTCATTGTACTCAAAAAGAATAACATTTACACTCAGTGCATCACGTATCTGCCGAATATCCAACTTTAAACAAAATTTTGGACGAGCAGCTAAATCAGAATCATTACTTTTAAAAAAAATGTCTTCACAGCAAAAGCGCGATGCCCACTGCGATATCATGACTAACAAATTTGCACAAGCGATAATTCCAATTGCGCCACCCTCCGTACTGTTTTTTATCGTATTTCAAAATATAAATTTGCCACCAGACACACCCTGCAAAAATGAAGATATAACTATTTGGATCTACCAAATGAGCATTTACACCTCGATCGTCATTTAAATTTGCTTTAAAGTTTTGTTTTTCTAATTAAATCTTATCACAAACTCTCGATTTATGGTATGTTCTTAACCCTTTGACGACCATAGGCAAACATAGTTGCCCAGGGGATTTTTCATCATATCATTGTCCACGTAAAAGATAGAGTAAATTTGTCTAAGACTGATTTGTAGCGGAGGATAGGGGCAACAAAAATGTGGTAGGTGGTAGGCCCCATTTTCCCCCTAGGTGGCCCCATTTTCCCCCTAGGTGGCCTTAAAGTTGATCAAAAAGTCGGCTTTCTTCAGGGGGGTAGTGTGAGGAGAGCGAGGAGCGCATCTGGCTGAAACTGCGGAATATTTTGGCGGCACCTCTAACCTTTTAAAAAATATATGGAAGATATTTGTGTAAGATTCAAGTAGTCCACAACTTCCCGAAACATGTTTGGCAAGTATGTTTGCCTGTGGGCTAAAAGGGAACAAAACGCACCTGCGTTGTTTGCACCTTTTTTTGGTGCATGTTTGTTTTTGACTGTTAATAATGAAAATCAATTGAACAAAACTCATTTTGTCTGTTATTGTTTTAAGCTGCAAGTTTTTTTGCGCTGCTTGTGTACTTGTTTTCATTCATTATTTATTTTAAATCAATCAGAGCAGACTCGTTTTATGCATTGAAAGTGTAAAATTATAGTGTTTCGAGTGTTATTTTCAAACAGTGTCAAATAAGTCATTATAAATAAAAAATTTAATATGAGCGGATACGTCCGTGATCGTTATTTTTTTCTTAATCCTGATGAAATTGAGCAACTTTTGTTTTGCGACACCAGCGACAATGACGATGACGCTGCTACACACATGGATGAAGAGGACATCGTTTATCTAGAAAATGACGCTTTGGAAATCCAAGAGCATGAGCCGATAGAAGTTGTTATCGAAGGCAATAATCCAGTAGAATCTGCAATTAAAAAGGCCCGCATTGGTCGTAAGCAGGTACCACTTGCTGTAGAGTTTGAGCCGATTGCCACGACTTCTACTGCAGTAGTACCAGAAAAACCAACACTTTTTATACCACTAGAGAAGACTTTCCGTTTCAAAGAGACTCTTGCCTATAAAAACCCAGTTTTCACCGGGTTTCAGGAGAATTGCACATATGAACATTCGAAATCTACATGAGGAAATGCCATCAGCATATGATGTGTTCAATGTTGTTTCTAATTTTGAAGGTAAATTGCAAACTACTAGTTCTTTGATCTCTTCGAAATATGTATTCATAATAGCTACGTGGTATACAGCAAACTCATGTTGGCTAACAGCTTTGCGAAAAACTTAACCTCGATTGATTTTCGAGCAGCTTTAGCTAATGAGTTGATCAGTGATTTCTGTTCAAGATCGGGCAGATTCCCAGAAGCAACTAAAACTGGAAGTTCCTTTTTAAAGAAGCCCAAATCTTTCCACAAAATGGAAAAGCGTAGAAATTGGAAACGGTGCGCCCGTTGCACCAGCTATGGAAAATATAGTCCCACAAATGTATTTTGTACAATATGCAATGTATTTCTTTGCTTCACATCATCACGTGACTGCTTCGGCGAATACCATGTATAGCACTTGTTATTTTTGTTCAAATTCTTTATGAAGTACTTTTTATTTAGTTTAAATAAATAAAAATATATAAAACAACATACTATTCAATTAAATTATTTATGTAAAAACATCCCTTTCGGCCCACAGGCAAATATATTTGCCAAGGACAATATTTTGTTTTTTGGTAAAAAGTTCACTTTCAACCCAGAGGCAACTATATTTGCCAAGCAAAATGAGGGACAAGGAAAGGACCGGGGGGGCCAATTTTTTTTGGCGTAACTATTATTGGGGCATATATTATGAAAATAAAGAAAAAAATATAACCGCTTCAGCAGAAAAAGTCCGGTCCTCAAAGGGTTAAAGAAACTACTTTTTATTTAAGTGAGTTGACAGATGGATTTTGTTCAAGTTTTGTGATTGAAATTAATTTTACCAACTTATTATAAAAAAATATGGGTTAACTGGTCACCTAGAAACACATTTTAAGCAATTTGCAAAAATCGGTTAAAATTAAAAAAATCTAATTTTTTTTTCATATTTTTATTATTGAATATTCGCCTTTGGCGAACTAACAATAACTATTCAAATCTTAAAACTATTTAATTTTTATTTGACCAGCCAGTGCCAGACTAAAATTCAAGTTGTGATAATAAATTTAAAAATTAAACTAAAAACCTAATACGCACCTATTTTAACTGAGTAACTTTAACGTCAAAAAAATTGCGTAGAAGTTAACGCGTAATCATAATACCAACCATATATTAAGGTGTCTAAGAAATCCTGTATTTTCACTACGATATCCCCCATCTTATGTAGTTAAATTAAGAAGCGCACATTTCTTTTTAAAATCAGATTGTATCGCAACCATTTTAGATTTTTTGAAACTCATAAAGATTTAAACATGTTTTTTTATAAAATGTTTAATTTTTTGTAGTTTATACACATATATTTTATCTCATATTTAAGTTTTTTTCTTTTCTCAAAGAAAATGATTACAGTTTAGTTTAATGTTTCTTAGATACCATACACCTCTAGAAATATTTTAAGTATTTCAAATCTTTAATTATTTATCTTTGCCAAAAGATTCTAGAACACCGACATCGTCAACATCTTTATCTTTATTCAAGACATTAAGACAATTTTAATATATCCTTAACCAAAGCAATTTCCTGGAAAACTAACTGCTTTCTTTCTCGTTTTCTTACTTTCTTTGCACTTTCTTAGCACTAAAGTGGTATATGAAGTTATGCTATACTACCTTTTGCATACCAAGAAAGATGATCAGCATCAATGTTGATGAAAGTGAAGCTGATTGTTTTGAAGGATTTCTTTTGTTGTATGGCAAAAACAAATTTTGGCTAGAAAACATATGGCAAAGTCTTCAAAATATAATTAAAAATATTAAATTAAGCAAAATCGTTAAGTTATGTACTTGAGTATATGTTAGAAATATTTTAAATATAATTTTGCTGGCAAACTTGCTTTACTTCTATTAAAAGCAGTTGCAATAGACACATGCTCATTCTTAAGCAATATTCCGAAGCCAAATAAAACCAATGTTAAATAAAATTTCTGTATGTTAACGATGCTTCCTTGTTACTGCTAAACACTTCATTTACTTCGTCGGTTTTAGTATTTAAACAGTTACTTACATATGTTGCCATCTTTTTGAATATAATACTTCCTTCATCATGTAACATTTTGAAATAATTTGTAATATTTTACATCATATTCAAAACTAAATGCTTGAATGTATGAGTGTATTAACTCAAGTGATTTTGTATAAAAGAAATTTGGCTAAATTTTTAAGAATTATAGTACATTGTATGGATTAAACAATACTTAGCTCTAAATGCAAATTTTATGATTTTTTTTACTTAACCGTACCAAGCAGTTTTAACTACTTCCAGTTTTAAAGACTTCAGTAATTAATCAATTAAAATATTATAAGTTTCAAACATAACTTTTAAATTTTTTACTTCATTTTTTTAACTTGAGCCCTATTTAACCGAAAATGCTTATGCAAGGACATGGCTGCCCTCAAAGGCTAGCCTTATCCTGTTGAAACCAGTTTTCTTTGGAGTACAACGGAAATGCTCGCAGGTTTCCATATCCACCGTCGACAATTTTCACCGCTGATATACGTCGCCTGGACTCGATAATTTTCGAAAAATAATGGTCCAATTATCTCATGCGCTGATAAGACATATCAAACATGATGTTTCATTCAAAATCTGTGGTTTTTTGGAGACCAGTAATGGCAGTTTTGCTTTTTTGTATAAAAGTTTAAGTAAAAGAGATCCTCGTTGCTTCAAAAGATGAGATTTACAATGAGAGAATGCTCAAACATGGACTCACAAAAATTTTGCGTAAATCAAAGTCACTTTCCTTCAATTCTTGATTGATTTGAATTTTAAAAGGATAAAGCTTCAAATATATTTTCTTAAAATTTCATGAGTAATCACTCTTGGAAGTCCCAGTTAGGCTGTGGATTTTCATGTCAACTGTATTAACCCAGTTCAATGTTTTCGGGAGTCCCTGAAAATCACTAGGCCCTGGCCGTGGGACATTCGTAGCCGAAGCAGTTGCGCAAAACCTCTGCAGCCACAAACGAACATTTGGTGCATCACGTTTTCACTAAATTCCTAATTTTAAACAAGAGTGTAGACGAAAAATTACGTTTACTTTTAAAAAATGTCCCCACAGTGAACGCGCAATCTCGATCACTGCGACATCGTTACTAACAGATCCGCGTAATCAATAATTCTAACTGTGCCACCTTTTCTCTGCACCGTTTACTACTCTTTAAATAATGGTATTTAAAAATATAAACTTGCCACCAGACACCCTGTATTCTGGCTCTCCTTATTCAAGTACAAAGTATTTCTTTTTTACTTTCAGGTTATGAACTCCAGGTATTCTTTTTTCCAAGTCAAGTTTAATTAATGTTAACCAATCCGATATTTTCATTGCTTTCTCTATGTATCTTGCTCTAACCAACATGCATCATCGTCTATAGAGGTAACGATATTACCCTAATCAGAAATTTTTCAATTAATACTTACCATTATCCACAATATTGAATGCCAGCCACGAGTGTATCCCGGCGATGAACACTTATGAGGCTTTCAATGTAACCAAACCTTGTAACAACAAAAAACCATATAAAAGAGATCAGGATTAAAAAAGTGACAACAAAGCGCAGACTGATATTTAAAAATATTTTTTAGCCACCACACATATTGAAAACTCACTTATATGTAATAATTGATCAAATTCTCTTTGCTGGACTTTACTGATTATAACCCAAAAAGTTATCTAATACGGGTCCTTGTTAAGCATCTGATGCCTTTGTGTTTTCAAAACACTGTTGATTTTGAAACATAGACATTTTTTGGTGTTGGGCTTTGATTATCTCGAGGCATTCAAAATAAATACCAAAAATATATAAAAAAAATTTCATTATGTCCCTTTAGTTGACTTTTGATCTCATTTAATATTAATATTCTTTTTCTTATATTTCTAGACTTATGTCCTCAAAAAAGGCAAATAGTATAAAAGTTTTAAAAAGTTCACTTGGTTAAATCCAATATCAATATGGACAATTAGTTCTAAATTTAGAAAAACTTCAAAATATTTAAAAAAATCCAATCCACTGGTGTAAAGCCACCTATTACACCTCGATCTAAGTAAAAATATTTTATAATTAGGGGACTCACAAAGTATCCTATTATGTCCTATTGTCATATTGTTATAAAATTTCACTATGGTTTTTTGTCTTTTATACAAAAATTGTTCTTTAAAAATACTACGTCGTTTAATATGCTTATTAAATTGTCACAACAACTTCAAATACACCTGTGCCGAGTGTCCAAGAGTTGGCAAATATTTTTTGGCCGTTGTGGAAATTTTATGACAATAGGACAAATAGAACACCTTGTTATATGCCTTTTCAGGCATATAATTTCGAAAATGCAAAAAAGTACCAAAAACGTAAAAAGTACCTTTTGTGCCCTTATTTCACTTCCTTTCTGGGTTAGTATTAGTTATTATTATATATCTAGTGTTGTTATTCAAAACAAGAAAAGAAAATATTTTCAGTTAGTTATTTCCTATCTTAATATGGATCAAAACTTCATTTTATCACATTATAACACAATTTTTTACAAAAAATACAAAAACTTTAAAAAATTTCTTTCTCTTCACTTTAGTGGCTTCGAACTTCGATCTGACCGCAAGCTCTTAATATCATAATTCTAATTAAAAAAGTGCCAGCATTTTCCAAAAATGTAAATGAGTTACTTTCTGAATGCATTGTTATATTTACTTTATTTGTGTGCACTTACATAAGGTCAATTCCACGTTAAATACCCCAAAATGAAAATCCTATTAATTTACGTCTAAAAGAAACTAAAAAAATAATTAACATGATTGTTTTTTTTTAATTTGAAAGAGCTGAGGATAATCACATAGTGACTTATCGGCACCTCTTTTTTGCGATTTGATTAAAAAGGCAACATCTGCCACTTTTCCCTAAAGAGCGTTTCCATAAGCAAAAAACCTTATTGTGAAGGTAATGTTTGATATACGACTAAAAAAAATTATCTACGCGGAAGTGAAATAAAAGCCCGTGCTCAATAACATTTTACACAGCTCTATCTCAAAATCAAACTTCTCTGTCTACTTATTAGTAATCGCTTTAAAACATACTATCCTTGGAAATCATAGTATTTTTTTAAATCTTAACCTTGAATTGGTTAAGTTTTGGTCAAGAAACTAAGCAAAATGTTCACACCCGTGATAATGGAATTGCGCATAAGTATTATTTCTATTTTGTTATTTTGTAGATTGTTAAACTCAAAGAATTTAATTTTATTTAAAATACGAAGAAAAAGTGTTATTAAATCTTATATCCTTTATTTGCACAGATTAACAAAATTGTAAACTTCAAATCCCATAAAAATACTGCTCTTATCTATGTAACACTCAGCAGACTGTTAATAAATAGAAAATATTTGAAGACATTACTCATCTAAAAGTTACTGTTTGAGAAATAAATGAAAGCGTGAAGTAAACAATATATGCATTACTCGTTTTGGAACAAAATCTGAGGCTCTTCCAACCATTATTAAAACGTTACATAAAAATATTATGTCATACTACAAATTAGTTTTTTTTATATTTGTTAAACATTTTTTTGTTGCAATCAAGTTAGTTTTATTTAGTTATTCTGATTATAATTTATTTTTTGAACATATATCTTAGTTGCGAGAAATTTTTTAGCATTAATTTATTTCTATTAAATTTCTTTTTTATATAAATTGGCTAAAGAAAATACAAGTTTTTGTTATTTTAGTAGTATATTTTGTTAAATTTTTAAATGCAGTTTGAGCTTAATGAACATATTTTCTGGTAAATTGAGAATGGTATTTGTTTTTATTTTTTGTATGAGTGTTATAATTTAGACATGTTTTTATGTGTGTTAGTGTATTTGCAAACACAAAACCGTTAATAATTATTATTATTTGAAACCTAAAACTTAATGAATAACAACAATTTCATTCCTTAAACCTATAATTATAAATTATGTTTGAAAAAATTTATGTGTTTTTTCGATTTCAGCAATTTTTAATTTGTAAAAATTTTCCACGGTTCTGCACTTTATAATAAAAGATAATTTTACACTTAAATAATTATAGTTGTTTTTTGTTTTCTTTTATGTTGGTATGAATGTGTTTTGTTGCCGCCATAGTTGTGTTTTCAGTTTAAACCAGGCAAAATCAAGATCAATGCTTTTAATCTCTTTTTAAACAATTTGGAAAATTGCCATTTGTAAAAATTAACAAAGAAAACTCTCAAGTGGTTGAAAATTATTGGTGCTGAGAAGTTTTTATTGGGAAATGGAAGAGGTGATTGCAAACCACTGTAGGGTATTACAATAAATTTGTTTTAATTGGCAACTTATATAAAACTGCTATCAAATATACATATTCTGTGGAAATTTTAATTTAATTCCACTTATGTTTAAAAAACATCAAATTTGTATACCCTTCACATTGTAATAATCTGATATATACAGATTGTCATTTGATATGCAATTTTACATTTTCGACCCCATAAATTATATATTTTTTTTGATACTTATAGATAGGAAATTTGGTTAAAGGATGTCCGTCTGCCTGTCCGTTCACGGCATGATTAAAATCAACTTTTTAAAGCCCCCGAATATTGCAAAGACTCGTTAGTGGAATTACCCTATGTGAAATATTTGCGAGCAAACTGCTTAAAAAATCCAGCAAAATCGCCCTAAAACTGGCCGATATATAAGCAAAAAACAAAGATTACCTCTGTTTATTTCATTGAAAATTTAAAATAAAAACCCATACAGCTTGGTCGGAGCTGCCTCGCGCAATATGTGTAATATAAGACCGACTTCTATTGGTTTTCCCCAAAAAAATGGTTGATAAAAAAATTTTAAAAAATTGGCTAAGAATCCCTACAACTTATCCGGTTCACCTTATTGGAATAACATTTATAACATACTCCCATTAGTTTTTCTCCCAACACATATTTCTAGAACACACCCCCTATATCCATCACCTAAGGGGGTTGCCATAAAAAATTGAAAAAAATATGGTTAAAACCCCAAAACTTCTCCGCAGTCGCATTAGAGGAATAAACTATATTCCATACGCCTTTTAGTTTTCCCTTATAAACATATTCCTAGAACGCACTCCATATTTCCATCACTTAAGGGGGTTGCCAAAAAAGGAAAAATCCCCTACAACTTACCTGAAGTCACGGTTTTCATACAATATTTACAAAAATGACGCAAACTACGACCTTTACCTTACTTGGATTACGTGATTTTATGGTATTTAAGGCCACTTAAGGATCATTCTAAATACTGAAAAAAAATTTAGATGTGTAAGCTTGAATGTTGGTTTGCATGTCTGCTTCAAAAATCATCTAGAGTTACTATAGCCCTTACTGGTTCGAGACAAGCAAAGAAATTTCCCTCTTTATTCATAAACTGTTGGCTGGCTATGCACAGATAATGCTGAAACGGCTTTCTTCTTTAACGTTTCAATGAAGCTAAGCCAACCTCTAACTTATCTTTATCGTCTTCCTAAGCAACAGCTTTGATTTGTGAGGAGCAATAACTTTTAAATAAATTTTCAACCAATTTTAATCTCATGCAAATTAAGGTCTCATACCAAAATCAAATATTTTTTTTTAATTTTCGTTCAGATATTAACTACAGCCATCTTGTACTCATCAAAGTCGGGATCGATTTCTAGGCGATAACTTTCCGAGATAAAATCAATTAATTTATTATTTAGTCATCAAATTAAGCCTCCCAGTAACCAGTTCCTCCAGGCCAAGCTTTTCTGTTTAAATTGCTTCTTACGAAATTATAAAAACAACTGGCAAATGTTTAAAACCTTACATTGTACAAATAATGAAAAAAAAAGGAAATAAACACCCTCTGTGTCATCCTAAGATACCTTTATCTATCAGTGATTGGACAATTGATACTTCAATCACCTAACAATGAAACTTTAAACATTTCTGAAGTTACAATTAAACTGACGTAGAATTATAAAACAACGAGAAAACCTCTCTTAGTGTATCACCAGCAGCAATAAAAGAAAGAGCTTTTGTACAACAACTAAGCATTTTGATGTTGTTATCGTCAATGTTTTCATTAAACGGACTTTTACAATGTTTTTCCAGTTTTTGCATTTATTTTCCATTTTTTAAAAAAAAAAGCACAAAAATCCTTTGGCCTGTTTTCGCATACAAAGAAATCGAAATATGTTAACAATTCTAAATACTGCAAAAGTAAGAAAGAAAAAAACATTCAATAAAACATTCGTTCAATTGCATAGAAATAGGCGACAAAGTTATTTCCTTTTTTAAAAGCACGCATAGTTAATGCTGAACAAAGAGAATGGAACACCTGTATAAGCTGGAAGATAACATTTATGTAAGCTTTATCTTTAGGTAAATTTTTTTTAATTTACATTTACAGCCAATTTTTATACAACTATAAAACTTGTTATAATGTTTTTTTTATTTATTTATTTATTTAGTCTATGGAGTATATCCTTACAGACATTTAAAAAGTATAATAATTACAATTTTTTATAGTTACAAAAAACAGAAAAAATTAAATAGTAACAATGAACATAATACGACAAATGATGTTTAGGAATTTAAAAAAACAATAATTGATTTTTTTTATTGCATTTGGACTTAATGAGTAATTAATAAATCGATACAGTTGGTTAAATTCATTGCACATTCTTCTCATAGGGTCAGCGTCAGGGTAATTAGCTCTTAAAAATGTAATTGACAGTGGTAGGAAATATCGAGATAATCTTTGTGGTACATTAAATACAATATCATTTATCAAAAATCCGGAACATATATCGCCTCTAATAACGTTCATTATAAATGACACATTTAGCATGGTTCTTCGGCTCTTTAATGTAGGCAATTTTATAAGAGCCAAGCGGGAAGTGTACGAAGGCATATTACGCGGGTCAAAATGTAGTCCACGTAGGCAAAATAGTAAAAATTGTTTCTGCACTGATTCTATCGCATTGGAATGTATCTGGTAAATAGGATCCCATATTATCGATCCATATTCTAAAATTGGACGAACAAGCGAGATATAAAGCGCTTTCGTAATATACGGATCCTTAAACTCCTTCGACCATCGTTTTATATAACCAAATGCGACCCTGGCCTTATTAATTGTACAAGTAATATGCGCAATAAAGCTCAGTTTTTGGTCAAATAAAATTCCAAGATCAAGAAAACGGTCAACAACATCAACTTTATAACTACCCAGAAAATAATTTACCGCAATTGGAGTAGTCCTTGAAAATCGCATCAACTTGCATTTTTTCACATTAAGCTCCATCAAGTTAGTGCTACACCATTCGTAAAACGATTTCAAGTCTATTTGAAAAAGCTGTCGATCCAAATGACTGTTGTAAGTAATGAAAATCTTAACATCATCCGCATACAATAAAATGTTTGAATACTTTATGATCTGAGGCAAGTCATTTATAAATAAAGAAAAAAGAAGAGGCCCAAGGTGGCTACCCTGTGGTACTCCAGAACGAGCATGTATACTTTTTGACGTTACGTTATTAAAACAAACAGTTTGAGCTCTATTCGATAGATACGCTTCAATCCATTTTGTTGCCAAATCCGTAAAGCCCATCATCCGTAATTTTCTAATTAAAAGTTGGTGATTTACCTTATCAAAGGCTTTTGAGAAATCGGTATAGATAACATCAGTTTGATTACGATAAAAAAATCCACGATTAATGGCAGATGTAAGGTGAAGTAAATTAGTTGTTGTTGAACATCCTTTTTGAAATCCATGTTGATACGGAGATATAAGACTAGATACCTGGAAATAAAGCTGTTCGGTGATAAATTTTTCAAGTAACTTAGGTATACTACTCAATTTTGCTATACCCCTATAATTTTCAATATCAGATTTTTTCCCAGATTTAAACAATGGGACTATAAAAGAGTCATTCCAAACTTTAGGTGAGTACCCATATTTAATTGATACGTTAAACAACAGTGTCAGGGGGTAAGCTAAGGCATCAGCACAATTAATTAAGATGCAACTTGGAATTTTGTCCGGACCGCAACTATATGAGAACTTCAATTTCTTTAACTCAGCTGCAACTTCATCGGTATCTAAAAACGACAAAGATATGGAATGATGTTCATCTAAAGGATAAGGGTATTCTAATATATCATCAAAAGTTGTATCAGCGTATGTGGTAGAGAAAAAGTCAGCAAACATGTTACTTATAATAGCATTGTCACAAGATTCGTTATTTTGATAAGACATAATTTTTGGAAAGCCCGTTGATTTTTTCTTCGAGTTTATAAATCTATAGAAAGATTTAGGGTTTCGCGTTAAATTAGTTTTGATTTTTGCCAGATAAAGAGCGTATAATTGATTATTTAATCTAGTATATTCTGCTCGACACACTGAATATTTTAAATAATCAACAGAAGACCCTGAGGTCTTGAATTTTTTATAGTATTTAGACTTTTTATTCTTCGCACGGATTAATTCCTTGTTGTTCCAAGGCGGTCCAGGTAAAGATTTTATCAAATGTTTTGGTATGCATAGTTCCATAAAAGAAAGCATTTTATCATAAAATATATCAAATATCTGGCTCATGGTTAAAGATGGTTCTTCAAATGATAAGATGTCTCCCCAATTGGTATTCAAAATAAGTTCATTTAAGTTGTAATAATTGGTTTGTCCAAAGGAAAAAACTCTATTATTATCGAGTGATGAATGCAAGATGTTGTTAACTGGAGTATATAAAATTAGCTCAATTGCAGGATGAAAACGATCTTCTGGGATAGTTATAGGATCAACCCGGTGGATATAGCAGTCTTCCTTATCATTGACAAATACTAAGTCCAGAATTTTCGAATAATCATTAAGTATTCCATTAATTTGAAAAAGACTTAACTCATATAAAATATTAAATAACTCATTGAAGGTGTCATTATTTGTGGAATGAACATAATAACCATCTACCGCTGAGAAATTCCAAGAAATTGATGGAATGTTAAAGTCACCCAGGATTATAAGTGAATCAGTTTCATTAGCAGAGCGTGAAACCGCTTTTATTGCCTCACCATGTTGAATATATAGGGACTGTTGTTGCTAAAAGAATTTTTGTCCTTAAAAATTGTTTAACTTTAAGGACCTTCAGAAGTTAAATTATTAAAAATGGCTTTTAAGCAAACAATTTTTTAATTACTTATTCAAGACTTAAAATTCTTCTGCCCACAGGATGTTTACGCCTTTAAAATAAAATGTCAAAACCAAATTTAAAGACTTTTTCCAAAAATAAACAATCCCTTGTCTGCCACATTTTCTAAACTTTGCGCAGTAAGGGATAAAAACGTTTAAATTTATTTATTTATTTTTATTTATTTATTTATTTATATGTTCAAATCCCGTACAACAATAATTAATATTATATTTAAAGTACAGGATAGTATAGAAATAATACATAAGTTAAATTGGAACGGCAAACATAGATAAACACACATAAATATTTAGATAAAATTAACAGTCAACATATAATACATATATAACTTAAACAACATAACATAACATAAATGGATTCTCTTTATGAAAAATAGTTAAATAAAAAGTGCTTAAAGCTAATTGCGTTGCTATTAAGTTGTTGTGTTTGTGGAAGAATATTCCAGAGACGCACCGCATGTATGAAAAACTGCCATTCAGAAACAAGCAGACGGTGTAAAGGAATTATAATCTTTTTCCCCCTAGCTGATCTGGCAAACCTAAGTTTATCAGAAAGGTATTGTGGCATTTTAGAGTAAATGATTTTATGCAAAAAGATTAGAGCACGTATATTTAAAAGATTGTCGAACGAGACGCCATATAATTTCGAAGTAAACTGAGAAACATGATCATATCTTTTTAAACCGTATACATATCTAACAATATTGTTGTATAAAACGTTTAGCTTTCTTTTACTAGTTGCGTCACAATTTGCAAAAAGCTCACAACCATATATTAGGCCAGGAATAAGGTAAGATTTTGCTAACAGTTGTCTTATATTGGGAGGGGTATATTGCTGTGACGACCAAAGACACCTAAGCTTTGTATAAGTCTGGCCCACAAGTGTATTAACGTGATCGCTCCACGTAAGACTGTTATTAAAAATCAATCCAAGATTCTTGGCAGCATCAACAACAGTGATTTTTTCCCCATTTATTAAAACATTAACATTACCCATAAAATTTGTTGTCTTCTTTCGTATTACGATACATTTTGATTTTAGAGGGTTCAAACAAAGTCCATTTGCAGTTGCCCAGCAATAAATTCTATTAAGGTCTTCATTGAGCTTCGAAACATTTTCAGAAACAGAAATTACTGGACTACTCACATACAACTGCACATCATCCGCATACATTCGAATTTTGCAGTACAAAAGTTGTTTTGGCAAGTCATTTATATAAATAGAAAAAAGGAGTGGTCCAAGGATTGACCCTTGAGGCACCCCCCGTAGATAAATCCAATACCGATGATTGGAGGTTGTTGGAATATACAAATTGTCTACGGCTAGAGAGATATGAAGATAAGAGCCTTGTGGACGTTAAAGAAAAGTTAAAGAAATGCCGTAGTTTCATGCAAAGTGTGTTGTGATCAACTGTGTCAAAGGCTTTGGAATGATCAAGAAGAATCAAAAAATTTATTCTACCTTCATCTAATTCACGTCGAATGTTCTCAGTCACATCCATTAAAGCAGAAACGCAGCTATGATTTTGGCGGAACCCTGATTGCTTATCGGTCATTAAATTATTGTTTTCAATATAGAGCGTCATTTGGTTATGTAGAATTTTCTCAAGAACCTTTGATAGAAAGCACAGTATGGCAATAGGCCTAAACTCAGAATCATTTTTCGGTATTGGCAATATTTTCGCATATTTCCATTTTAACGGAAAAGTGCTAGTCATTATAACAGTGTTAAACAAATATGTTACATAAGGCAATAGTTCTGGCAACAATATCCTTAAAAATTTGGGGTGTATATTATCAGGGCCCACTGCATTCGACTTAATTAAATTAAAGCTCAGACAGACCTCAGATTGACTTACACACGCGAATTGAAACACACTATGACTAGTTTCGCAGTCATTGGGATTTGTGCTTGGAAAGTTGTAAAAAGTGTCGTCTACTGGTATTAATGGTAAATTAGTGAAGGTTTTATTGAGCTCTTCGACATCGACTTGAGAATTGCTCGATTCCTTTGATCTACCAACCCCAATCTCGCGTATGTATTTCCAAGTGTGACCAGAGCCCAATGCAGAACCAAAGCATCTAGAGAAATATTCAGTATTCGCAGTTCTGATGGCAGTATTAACATTTTTTCTTGCATTTCTAAATTCAGTTTTCAGTCCTGAGGTTCTAAATCGCTTCCACCTTGAATAAGCGCAGTCTCTTTTAGCTATTAAAAGTTTTATATCGGCAGAACAAAATTTACGCTTTTGTATGGGTGATGCTTCTTTCATGCCCCTATTCCACGTGTTTTTCTTCTATAATAGAGCTACCTTGTAGGCAGGTTTAAGGTGGATAGCTTTAAGAGTTTCTAAGACGCAGCATATCAACAATTAATAGAAATGTTTTTCTGTATTAAAGTAACCACTTTTCTTGACCCTTTATAATTTATTTCCTAAATTCTGGTATTTTAATCAATTTTTTTTTGATTTCAAAAATGGTTTGTTTCTTTGCGGCCCACCCAAACCCGATTTTTTATCTAAATAAATCTTTCACTTGATTTCACTTAAATTACTCTAAAGTAGATTAAGCCTGTAGCAGCGTCCAAGAGTAGTGCTTGAAAAATTTTATAAATTTATAAGATCCCTATCAATTCTCCTGCTTATATTCCAAAACAAAATCCCAATTAAGCTCCCAGTCTTTAAAGTATCCGGGACAAGTTTTGTGGTAACACTGGCCGTATTTGGTGAAATATATAGGGATATCTGCATAGATATTAAATAATTCAATACGTGGTGCGTAGTACATTTTTAATTCCGGAAACTTGATTTCAGCAAACACAAAGACAACTAGATGGTTAGACGGACAGAGGGACAGACGAAAAAAAAATATATTGACCGTCCCATCCAACAAATGAACCAGAATGTATATACTTAGTAAAATAGTTAGTGAATATTGTAGAAAATACAAACTGAATAACAAACTTAAAAGGGTATATTATCATTATCGAAAGGGTACAGAATTGATTTAGAGCCAATCAAATTCTTTTTTTTTAGTTTTAGGACTTTTTTAAATGTGTGACATTATGAGTCTGGAAAAATAAGATCAAAAATGGTTAAGCCATATTCAGTCTAAAAGTAGTTCCAAAGACAAGAAGTTATATATTTTTCATTCGGTTCTTTTTTTAACATCTAAAACTAATCTTAGGGCTAAAGTCAGAAGTCAAATAAAAATTTTTTATTTTTATTTTTGTTTTTGAGTCCATAAATGTGATATTATAAACTATGGACCCATGTTTAAGTCAAAAATTCAACAAAAAGGGCAGAATTTTTTGTTTTTAATGGTTGGTACTTTTTTTGCATTCTTGAAGGTTATGTGTCCAAAAATATGAAATAACATGCTCACATACCGAATTCCAAGCCGAAAAAACGAGCGTTTTCACCTTTGTGTACTTGTGTACACCTTTGTGTTTTTTAAAATTACGAGTTTTAATAAGGAAATTTACTTACAATAAATCCAAAAGCCAACTTAGTGGGCAGAAATACATTTTTGGTAGATTTTTGAGTTTTGAAATATTATGAGTTTATAAACGTGAAGTTAGGGACTGGTAACCTTAGTGGGCGTAGAAGTCAATAAAACTGACAAAAAAAAATTGTCTCAAAGTATATTACCAGCACTGTCTTCCATTCTGTTTTGGATTTCATCTGCCACCCGATTAAAGCTAGTAAAGCCTCCTAAAAAATTTATTTTTTAAATATATTAGCTTTAAAAAGAAATAGTAAGGTTGAAGGTTAAGATTGTATTAAGCAAATCATGGAAAGTTAAATTTTTTACTTAATATTCTGTTAAAAAAAAGCAATTAAAACTTCCCTCACAAAGTAGCGGGTTGATATATAATTTTTTAATAGGATATTTAAAATCTGTTTTTTTTAGACTTTGATCTGTTTCGGTTATTTCTTTTGATATTTTTTTTTTTTGAAGCAACGCGACGCACATTTTCAAGTTTATTTTATTTACAGACAGGTTTTTTTTGATTTTCTTGTTGGTATTATTTGCAAACACTTGCTTTCTGCTTGCAATATCTCTGAAGTATCTCTTAGCTTCCTTTTTAAAAACAGTCATCAGAGGACAGACCAAAATAATTATTATTTGAGTATAGTGCTTATATTCCCTTGCTTTTATCAATGCAAAGCACTACTCTCGCTTGTCGCAGAGCGTCTAAGTGCCCATCACAGCCTGATATCCCTAAGTCTTTGAAGTTAAATGTTCATTTATATAAATTACTGCAAGTTCCTATACCTGCTACAGATTTGCTGGTTTATGTTTTTTTATTTCCATATTTTCCCATCCTTCTGGTTAAAGTATATAAAGACACGAATCCTTCTTTTAAAAAACTAACTTTATTTTCAATACATTTCTTTGAATATCGAATGTATACATGAGAAGCCTTTGGTGGAATTTTCTATCTATATGTTACTTTTTTCATTCCTTTACATATTCAAAAGATATGTTATTGAAAAATCGCATTGCTTTGTCTGATATAATTTAAGCTGCTTAAACATTAATAGTATAAAAAAAATCCTTAAAATAAAAACCATTAAAAAAATTCTTAAAAGAGAGAATAATATTTACTTAATGATCTATTGGTATTACTGAATTTACAAAAGATATTTTTAAGAATTTTTTTTTTCTTTTGCTTATTTTGTACTCTTTTCTAAAATACTAAGAGAAAAGTAATAGTCATCAAACAACGACAATATAATGCCCTACAAAATCCTCTTTTGTATATTTAAAAGAATTAATTCCGGTCACATTCAAGGATGGTTTTTTTTCTTTTATAAAACAATTTGACTTAAAATTTGATAGTTAGGGGGGGCTCATATGATTTTCGTATAACTGCATGCTCAGTATAGTAGAAAGGAAGGACGAATAATGAACTGATCGTAATAATTTTTTTTTCTAAACTTTTTCTACCACAAAAGCAAGGCTTACATGGACACTGAGCCTGACAAATGTATAGAAGAACGAAAACGAAACAAAAAAATATTTAAAGTCAAGTTTGGGAGTAAAGGCGTTACAAAAATTTGCACAAGTCCATTTCACACTTTTTGGTGTAGAAACCAACGTACAGTAAATTTATTGAAATATTTTTACTATCGATTTGGTACCATTTAAAGCTAAAAAACTTCTTTTGTATTAGTTTAAGTAATAGCCATACTTTTTTTCATTTTTGTTATTTTTTCTGTCTTTCCAAATTTTTTGTCTGCATTTTATTGGTTTTGAAACTGTTGGAGTTTAAACATAAAATTTTAAGATAGAGAAAAAAATGTGCAAAAGTATATCAGAGCATATTACTCTATTGGCAAAAAAATATACTAAAGCATTTAATCTTATATCGATGAAAATTTTTTAACTCTTTTTTAATAGTTTACGTTCATTAATACATTTTTTTTTGATTAAAAAAAAGCCATCCAGAATGCCTTTTCAAAACCAACCAGATATTTATTCAGTACAAATTACTGTGTTTTAAAAAAATTTACTTAAAGCCTTGAATAACAAGTAGTTAAAAAATGGCTTTAATTTAATTTTTTTATAAATATTTAAAGCATAAAAAACTGAATTTATTTAAATTAACGAAATCGCTTTTATTTAAAATTCACTTTAATTTTGTATTAAGAACATAAGCACAATTACATGTAAACGTCTTGGCACAATTTTTATAAAAAATTTATAAAACCATTTTTAAAATTAATTATCCAAATAAATAAAAGGACAATGAAAAAGTAACTATCCTTTCAAATATATAAACTTTCCTCTTCCTTAAAATTTACAACTAAACTACAAGACCTTATCCATGAATATAAATAATCACCTCGACAAAGTATTTATTTGTTTTAACCATTTTTATTGTTTTTAGTTTTTAAATTTAATGACATTCTAATGTCACAATACTTAATCAAAACCATAAGCAAACAAATTGTGCGATTTTATTGCCTTTTGTCTGAGTTTTTACTTAGCGACAGACAAGTCAACCATATAAAAAAATGGTATAAATTTGCTTTAATAATTCATTTTAGTTTGTTTCTAAAACAAATCATAAATTTCATTTGTTTGTTAGTTGGTTCATCCCATATATTTTTTACATTTCTCCTTTGAATTTCATTATGTTTTCTGTTCACTTATTGCTTTTTGCTAGTTAAATGTGTGGGTGTCAACTTGTGATTTATTTTAGAAAATTTTTCTCCATAAAATAATATCAAAATGGAAGCAAATATCGTTGGCCAAGATTTACTCTCTTGGGCAAATGTAATTTAGTATGACAAACAACAATGTGGAAAAGTAGGGACTTAAACTAATTTTAATTAAAATTCTTTAATTAAATAAGACCAGAAATCGTCTGAATCTTACCATCTAATATTTTTTTTAAGGTTTGGCTTGTGTAAACATATATAGCTGTGGCATTTACTATATTCTACAAGCTCCAGCTTGAAGACTTGCTGGGGAACACTTGTCAACTCTTTTTTTAATTTTTAATTTATTGAAAAAATTTTTTCCATAATATTATATAATCTTTAATTTAAAATTGTTTCTCTATTTTTGCAAATATTTAATTTTTTTTAATTTTTAGTGAATATTTAAATAACATTTCTGGCAACACTATATCAAAAGCCCAGTCTAGGTAATATTAAATTATGACCGACGAATTTTTGATTTTAAATTATAATATCGATAGCAAGTTGTTCAAAACATTGCTAATTTGCATATTATCTTTAACACAATTATGTTAATTTTCATACAAAATATTAGTTTATCAGTATATAAAACACACACTTAAAAAGTTATTACAGTAACTGACTGTTAGTTATTTAGCAAGTGTTTTGTAAAGAATGAAAAAAAGAGTTAAATTTTAATATATTTTTTAACTGGCTTAGACAATTATTATGTTCTTCAGCTGCACGAAAATTCTGATTTTCAGCTGAAGTTAATTTTGTCAGTTATTTTGTAGTAACACTTAACTTCGTTGATTTTTTTTCTGATACTTTGTGTTTTAATGTAACCCTACCTGGAAGTGGACTGGTCCAAAACAATTGACGTGAACGGTCCTTTAGGGTAGGGACTGGTTCTAGTTCCTACACTTTATATGAAGAGAACCTGTCACTTTTACACTGCGTTGTCATTGGAGGGGGCAATTGGCTCAAAACTAACACCATAGAACGGGTTACAGGCCAATCCTATATAAGCAAATTTTGCACTAATTGCTTAAGATCCTGTTCAATCTACTTTGTTTGTATTTACGTGTGTGTGTGTGTGTGTGTATGTAAGCAGATGTATATTTATGTGTAGGGACCAGTATTTCTATTTTTTCCCCGTTACCTCTTTAACACCTTTTTACCAGTTACTTGATGTGTGCATTTTTAACCAATGACGACCAACAACTTTTGTGCAATTCATGTTTTGTAACTGTAACAGGACGGGTACGCCGGCCAATTGACACCAATTTCCCACAGGGAAATGACAGAAAATTTATATTTTTTTTTTGGGTTTATGTAACATCATTTTTTGATGTCTGAATTTAAATGAAATATTTTGTTAATGTTAATATTGTATTTGTGCAGATGTCTATAACGCCTAAAAGTTATGGTCTGAGACCCTCTTTGAAGTATACCGATTGACATAGAATCGACTTAAGCAAGTCCTTCCGTCCGTCTGGCAGGGTATCAATGTATTATTATAAACACGAAACAGGTCCCAGTTTTAAATATATTTAAATTATATTTAGCACAGAAAAATGCATTAGCCGCCAAACGAAGTATGTTATTTTTAATGATAACAGGTAAATTTTTTAAATAGCCCCCATTAAAAATGTCCTCCTGGAATAAGCGTTTTTGGCTATAAATGACTAATACTACTCTGTTTTGACAAACTTTTGAATTTAAGTCTTACTTTATGCCACCAATACTGAACGAGAATATATTCGGTCTGTTTTTTGAAATAGCCGGAACAACAATTTTTGGCCATAAGCTGCCCGAAAATTACTTTAACTTTATCCATGATGGTCTTCAGCCACTGAATACAAAAATTTGCTATACAGCCCTTTTAGAAATTTGGTGTAGGGTACAATATGGTTGGGCTTGACCCACCTTAATACTCTTACTTGTTTTTTATTACACTTTGTTATGATTACTGTGGGTGATTTGTGTTAATTACATACAATTTTATGCAGTACAATTTTTAATACTAATTCAGATGTATAAACCTATGGATTGCTAAATGTTTAAAAAACACAAACAAACATATATATAGTATATGCGTAGAAATATAAATTATTCTGTTTGTATTAGCGCTCGCAATAACTTTTTATGCGTAAATATTAAGTTGTTTTACGTGCAGATTTCTGCTACATTTGAATACACATTTACTACATAATAATGTTAGCTGCATAAGTTTTAAAGCAGAGACTTAAAAATTTGAGTACATGTTTTTGTGGTCAATCTACTTTTCTGTTTGCAAACGATAAATAATTTTTTATTGAAAATTTTAACTAGTTCCGCGTTTTTTTTTTAATATTAAGGGCCTGTTTTGCTAAACGTAAACGTCCATTAAAAATATATTCAAAGCAAAAACAAAAAAATTAAAGTTTTTTTTTATTTTAAAAAAATTTATTCAAAAGAACAAATCGCATTAAATAAAAGGGTCCCTATATTTTCAAAATTAGTTACTTTTTTTTATTGGAAGTGTGTAAATAACTATATATTTAATATACATTGAATTTAGTTCATTGTGTTTAATGCAAATTTCGAGATATTAAATTTTATATTTGAGTGTGGCTCTAAAAATATAAATCTGCTAAGACATACCTTATGATATTAATACTTTTAAGATCTTAAAATCTAAGAAAAAACTAAAAACTTAAAAAAATTGGCTAAGTAGGGCCTCAATTTTTAAAACTGTTTTATACGCCTAGAACTAATTAAACGATTGCTTATAAAGCTTTAAGATATTTCTTAGATATTTGATTGCGTATAGCATTGTGCGCTTCAACTTAATGATTTTGGACAAATAAAAGCACGGTAGATCATGCTGCATCACATGTTATGATCGTCGGTATAACTATTGGGGAGACAGAAACTCTTCATATTTTGGGAATGGAATTCAAGTGATATATCAATCAGGCTGAGCATGCTTTTCTAAATTATTTTTCTGAATTTAATTTCTTGTACCGGCCAGTGCTCCAAAGTATATTTTGGAGCTACTTGACCGGGTATTATGACGAAAGGAAGTACTCAACGTTGACCTTGAAATATCTAACCGTCGTGTTTCACTCAAGCCCTGTGGTAAAAATGTTTTTGACTATTCTATCAATACTATAATGATCTACGCTCTGGACTCATCAGAAAACCTATACCTGAAACTTAAGACTGTGTGTGAGACATGCTTTTCAAAAAAGAGTACACCCATTTGTGTTTGACTAACCAATAAACACACAACACATTACAAGGGGAATTTTTATTTTAAAATTCTGTCAGAATTAATACCAAGAATTTGGGTGCCCCGGTAAATCAGTGGTGAGTTCACGAGTCTACCAGTTTGGCGTGAGCTTGATTCCCATCAGGAACCTTGGTAAGTCTGCATCATCATACTTTTGTTTAACCAGATTTTTTCTTTCCTACTTCCCTTCTCCTTTTTTTCCAGGTAACAAAAAGAAACCGAATGAAGCAAACCCATATAAGCTGTCTTCTTTGCTTTCCTACCAACAAATCAAATATCCACAAACAATACTCTCTTCATAGTCCTTTACAGAACGTCGTAAAGGTGGCATTACAAAGGCCGGCTATCGCAGCGGGACGGGCTTAACAGAGGATTTTATATTTCTCGGCCCGACATCAACCGAAAGATTAACTGAATGGCAGCATCAATGTAAAGTGATTGATCGCTTTGGCAAATAGATGCTGGAATAGACCTATACCTTTTGTATTTGCGACAGATGATAAACAGTTTCTTTTGTACAAAAACTAGCAAAAATCTTTGTTTCAATCTGTGCTAAACAAAGCAAAGTAGGTATAAACGTATTTCCAAACTGGTATTTAGTTAACATCAAAATAAAGTTCTGGCGCTGGCTGGGTCACATTGATCAAATCGATACAAATGCTCCAATTAAAAATAAGTTACATGGAAAATACCTTTTTATTTATTTATTTATTTATTTATTAAAGGTCTATGGATTAAAATCCTTCCAGACCATGAAATTACACATGCATAAAATAATCTTAACTAATTACAAACATTTAAAAACCTTATAATATTACGTTTTATAACATCTACATTTACAGAAAAGTCAATGAAATTATAGAACTCGTTGTAGTTTTTACACATTCTTCTAAGTGGATCCGCGTCGGCATAATTTGCTTGAAGACATTTAAGATATAGAGGTATGAAATTACGAGTAGTTCGGGGTGAAACATTGAAGTTAATATTACCCAATAGAAATTCAGAGGTAACTGTACAATTTAACAAATTAACCATAAAAGTTACATTTAGCATTAATCGTCTACTTTCCAGTGTTGGCAACTTAATTGTAGCAAGTCGTGCAGTGTATGATAAAATGTTTGTGTCAGGTCTCCATGTTGTATTACCTAAGCAAAATAAAAGAAATTGTTTCTGCACAGATTCAATCCGGTTCTTTTGATAAGCAGTATACGGATCCCAAATAATAGAACCAAATTCCAAAATAGGCCTTACTAAAGATGTGTACAAACGTATAGTTATTTGAGGTTCTGTAAACTCTTTAGCCCAACGTTTGATAAAAGCAAGCACACCACGAGCTTTGTTTACCACCATACTAATATGGCTATTGAAATTTAATTTAGGGTCAAGAAGAACACCTAGATCCAGAAACTCCGAAACCAATTCAAGTTGATGTCCATTCAACAGAAAACGACAATCAGTATTCCAACTTCGAAGGATAAAAAAGAGTGAGGTGAACAAAACTAAGCACAACCCATAGAAAGCTCACCAAGATACCAGATGCCTGGAATGCACAAATTAAGCAGGGGAACCGCAGCAATAGGTTTTAGAGTTAACTTAAGAAACTAAGTTAAAATGCGACTTACTTTCTTTGAGCCATATGTAATTAGTATTTGGCGATTAAATTTTATATTATGCAAAACCACAAATCCAAAGTATTTTTAAATATTAGGCGCTTCTAACTCTGTTAATTACTTAAACATAATCCATTTAATTTCCTGCTAAAAGAATAATTTGCCGTGGCATTTGGTATGCTAACAAAAGTACGGAGCACATGTTACCATTAATGTATTCTACAAAAGAATTCTTCACACAGTTTTGATTAAAATTTAGAGTTTTAGTTACAACAAGATATGTGTGAAAAATTGATGTTTTGTAGCCAAAGTTGCAAAACGAATAGACAAAAAAAGTTATAGCTGGCAGCTTCATTTAACGCAAAGCATTAATTGACACAGTAAATATGATTCCAAAATTTTCTTTTTCTTTAATTTGGCTTTATAACATTTAAACTTTTTATTTCAAATTTAATTTTGTGATTTCCTCATGCAACTCAAAATTTCTGCTTTAAGTAGAGTTTTATATTTAAAATATTCTTTGCAAACGTTTGCCAATATTCCTTCGTATTGAATATTAAAGTCATAAACTCCTACAACACATGTGCCAACTGAATTCAAGAAGTGACAGTTTCATTTACGACACATTTGTCATTTGACTGTCATTTTAAGGTTTGTTCATTCATACATATATATCAGTTGAACTTATTAACTGACAATGTCAATTTCTTATGCTGCCAAAAATAGCAAATTTAAACCTTCATAAAAGCTGTTGCTATAGCCGGTAGCATTATTAACCTTATCATCCTCATTATTATCAACTTTTGAAGCGAATAACCACAGACAACAAATTTCCTGTTATGGCACGGGTTTCTCAAGCGCATATTTCAAAAATATTTGAAAAAAAATAAGCAAATTGAGCGTCATGCTGTTGAATTTACAAGATATTGTTGACTGTGTTTTGAATTCTAGTTGATAATGTTTGGCCGTTTATAAACTAAATTTATAAGTGTTTTTCGATGCCATTTTCTTTTCTGTTATCAGCATGTTTAGAGGACTAAAGCAGAAAATGTGTCCCTCCGTTTTTTTTTCAAACAAACTAATATAATTTTTTTTCAATTTTGCTGGCACTTGGTGGCTTAATGGTTCGTGTCTAGTAAGATTTTTTCAATTGCTAATATTTTGTTGTCAAGTTTGCTATAGAACCATCTTTTACCAATAACCATTCCTGTTCGTGGTTGTTTAACTCTCATTGTTGTTGCCTCAATCGATTGTATTTTCTTCAACTGTTTTGTTTGCAACTACATGCCTTTAGGCCTTAACATTTTTACTCTTTTACTTTTCCTGTTATACACTTAATCTTTATTTTATCTTGCTTTAAGTTCGTGATGTCTAAAGTTTTGCTGTTTTAAGTTAAAACGTTGATTAAATAAAAGATTTTCCAAATTAGATTTGTTAATACTTTCGTATTGCTGTGATACGCAACTTTTGGAATTTGTTGTGGAACTTTTTCTTTAGAGATTTTTTACTGCAGGCAACAAAAAGTGGTCTAGGTTAAGCTAAAAATAATTTGAATTTATTTTTTGCAAGTATTACAACAAGTTGTTAAATAATTTGTTTTAATTATTAGGGATGCTAAAAGTATTTAATTATTTTTTCGCGGCAAAACTATTTTTATAGCCCCGAAAGCCGAGCAAGTTCAGTGCAATGTTTGTGGGTATCGTCCTGGATGGCAAATTATCTTGAAGGGTGAAGGCAAAGGAAAGGGTAAGGAAGGCTTTCAATGCCTGTAGAAACACCATAGGTAAGAACTGGAGGTTGCAGCCGGCTATGGTGAACTGGATTTACACATCCGTTGTAAGACTCATTCTTACGTACGGTACCATTGTATGGTGGATGGCCCTAGAGGGGGGCGATATAAGGAAGCTCTTAACAAAGGTCCATAAATGTGATGTACTAGGTATTACAGGGGATACATGGTAGTTTTGACTTTTTTACCCAGCCCCAAGTACAGTTTCCAGATAGGAAGGCATGGAAGAGTTCAGAGGAGCTGTATGGGGGATATGCAGTCTTTATAATGGATCAAAATTGAAAGAAGGCTCCGAGGCTGGTATCTATATAATCAAAACGGGGGTAGAAGTGTCCCACAGTTTTCTGAACGTATGCAGTGTTTTCCTTGCGATAATAAAGGCCGCGGAATTGATAGGGGAGTATGCGGATGGAAAAGGCGACTTGACAATCCACGTTGATATTAAGGGCGCGGTTAAGGCTCTAGACTTATGAGCGGCAGCAGACGTGCTCCTAAGGCAATTGTGGTGACACGCAGAGTTAGACTTTGTCATGTTTGGGGTCATGGTGACCATTCCGGCATTAAGATTGCCGATGATCTGACCGATCCTTTCTGGCCTAGGATATTGAACTTGGTTGTCAATAGGTGAGGCAACCACAGGGTTTCAATTAAAGACTGACAGGAATTAGGATAATGGACAAGGTGGGACATACCTGAATGGACAAGGCTGATTGCAGGATCTATAGACTTGTAGTGTTGGCGCAGCGCGTATTCCGTCGCCTATTTTCCGGTCGTCCATCACTGAGTGCGCAATCACTGCGGTGCTTAGCCATCAACTTTGAAGAGTATGGGACAACGCAAGACGTTTTCAATAGTGAACGGTCCCGGACCGCCCGTTCTGCCAAGAATATCGCCGCAGTTGGCAGGGATGTTGATCTGTCGCCAGAAACAATTACCACACGCTGTGCCCCGTAATTAGCCATCAACTGGTCGACTCTAAGGCGAATTTTGGTCATAACCCTGAGCATGCTACCGTACAAAGTCCAGTCCGTGCATCAACGGGTACATGGACAAGCAAAACTATCACTTCTGGGGCATCAAAAATCCATAAGTGATGCACAAGGAGCCATTACATCCGCTCAAAGTGATTGCATGGTGCGCTGCTCACGCTAGAGCAGTCATCGGGCCATCTTCTTCTTAACGTTGCTAGTAAAACAACAACAGTGGATGCTGCGCGCTATAGGCCATGTTAGCTAAGACTTTTTCTGTCGCAATTGACTGAATTATAACTGGAAGATATATGATTTCAACAGGACGGAGCAACGTCACAAACTACGCGAGCTACAACCGATATTCTGGAGGCGGCGTTCCCTGGTCGCCTCATCTCTCGTTTTTTCGATTGGTCCGAAAAACCGCCCGTTTTAACCGCTTTAGAGTTTTTGGTAGGGTTTTTGAAAGTCCCTTGTTAACGTGAACAAGCCCTAGACCCTGGAAGCCCTTAAGAACAACATTCGACACGAGTGCGTGAGTCCGTCGCCCAAAGTGATGGGAAATTCCATAGAACTACCCCGTATAGTAATCAATTGTGACATCTTCTCGACTTAACCAATAAATTTCTATATGTTCAAATAATTGCAATCAAAAAGCAGAATCCAAGTTTTTTTATTTAAAACAAAATAAGAGCCAAACAAATTCGGATGACTTCTTTTAGCCCACCTTGGGTGTGAAGTGGGTATAATGAGTTATAAAGCAAATTATGGAAAAAGAAATAATGCAAGTAGCTGTTAATGGTTTTTATCATCAAAAAAAATTTATTTTTTTATCCACTTCCATTCTTGTTTTTATTTACAAAATTGAAATTAGACTTAGATTTTTATGTCTTTTTATACGTATGTATGTATGTATGTATGCGTTTCTGTCCAAGTCATTTCATTACAAAAAATGTTTGTTATTTTTTGTTTCTGTTTGATTTACTTGTAGTTGTTGTTCCCTTTATTCTAAAATAAAATTGGTTCATTTAATTCGCATTCATTTGCCAAAAGCAAAATTGTCGCCATGACAAAATATTTGAAAATAAAACGTTTCTAATGTAGTGGAAGTAAAACATACACAAATACAAATGCATTTACATTGAGGAGAAATCATAAATGTACGTTTCAGCAGAGTGAAAACATTACCAATACTGCTGAAAATTACTCCAAAAAGCTGAAAATATTAAATGCTCTGAAGAACATTTATGAAACCAGCCAACATAATCTCTATAATATAAACTATAACGATGACTATCAAGAACTGCAACGAGTTTTAAAATTTTATGTTTAAGAAATGCAAGTGAAAACAAAATAAAGGCCAATGGAAGTAGTAAGTACCCAGCATACCATATGCGCTCTAAATGAGCTCATAAAGACTCTTTTGTCGGAACGCTGACGCTCATAAAGAGTTCATAAAATAATCATAAACAGTCATAAAACGCTCATTTTTGAGTGGCTTTTTCTACTAAACTGGTCACTCATGAAAGAGCTCTAAATTTTATGCATAAAAGAGTATTTTATGACTCTTTTTTAAAACGCATTTTGAGCTCTTATTCCAGTTTTCGTTTACACTCTCTCTTTCTAAAATACGTTCACTCTCAATATTTTCTTTAACAACACTATTATTTTTAATACTACATGCTGGATTTTCTTTTCTTAATTTGTTTGAACGAAGTTCACTTATTATTAATTATATTTTTTTTAGTTTGCTCTTTTCATTATTTCAATTATGTATTATTTTTGTATTTATTATAAGATAACTCACAATTTTGTCTTTACGCTTCCAAAATATTCACTAATGAATCGATTTGAGCAACTTCTTTCTTCTGCTTAGCTGGAATTTACCGTTATCTGTCAGAGTGCAGAAATTACTCATAAAAAGCACATAAAATCGATCGTTTATGAGCTCAGAAATATGCACGCAGGAAAGACTCACAGAAGCTCATAAAATCGCTCATATATGAGCTCATATATAAGAGCGCTCCGATAATGGTATGCTGGGTAACTTTACACACACACACATACATACAGAATAGCAAATATGCAAAGGGTTTAAGTCTACGACATTTTGTAAAATGTATTGAATGAAGATGAAATGTGTTTGCAAATCATAAAGTAAAAATTTGCTGAACAATTTTTTCGCTGTTACATCCTTCATTCGGTTTTTGTTAATTCCACTGAATCCTATTTATACACAAATTATTACGCTCTCCATTACTTAGTTACTTCTCTCCCACTAGCTATTCATAAGCAATGTTTAAAAGTATTTTTTTTTTCTTTTTTAACAAATTTTCGCGTTATGAATCAGTTATTTTATAATCATATTTACAGACAGAATTATGTCAAATCAAGGCAGAATTGCAAAGTTTTAACAAGTCGAGATGCTTTGGCCTTTCTAGTGATATTAGGCAAATAAAAAATAAATCAACTTTCTGTATAAAAGATCCACTTTTTTTGAATTATAATTTAATCTTAAATATAAAATTTTAAAAATTATTTCAAATCATCGCAGACACTACATTTTCATTTGTATTTACACAGAAAAGGGGTTTATGACTTTAAATCATTTCAATTCAAAGCTGTAATTGGTAATAACGATGATAATTATTTTGCTTTGGAAAAAGTAATCGTCATTCATTTTAACTGATTTAAAGCTTTTATTTCTTTAAATATTTTATTATTTGTTTGTACGTTTTTGTTTTTTGTTTGACTGTTCCAAGAAAGACTTGTGTAGATGACAATAAATTGCTCTTCCGAATAACTAAATTTACTAATTTTTAATTTATGTTTTAATAAATTTCGTTTTATTGCTTCTTATTTGTCATGGTTTTTAAAAGAAAACAAACTATAGTTTTCAAAAGAGTGCAATATATCAATAGACTTTTTTAAAAATGTCAATTATTTAAATTATTTTACTTACAACATAATAAAAAGAACGATGGCATTATTTTAAGTAAACCAAAACATAACATTAACTGCTTTAGAATATTTTTCTGGAACGCAAATGACAGCCGTCGTAATGTTGACTGATTATTTTGTAGTTAAACAAAAAACAGTTATTATATAAATGTTTGATTCTCATTTTATATTCAAACACACTTGATCCTTGAGCTCAAATCAAGAACCAAACACGATTGAATGGGTGGTATCAAAGTGTTATATCAAAGCAACAAATTTCTCTACTAATACAGTTTTATAAAGCCTCGTGATTTTGTCGATTTTTTTACTGTCCGACTAAACTTTCAATAAAAGACAAATAAGAAATTTCAAATCAGTTTACCATATTTTACCCTAACCCGCATTTGTATTATGGCTTTATCAAAACATAATTGCATTCAGTATACGAGTAGGTGAAATAAAGCCTAATACATCTGAAAAATTTTGTCAAAATAGTTGAAACCATATTCTAGTCAGCCATAGCCCGATATGCATATTCCGGCAGGATACTTCTATAGGGGTTATGCCAAAAAATTAACCGATTATCACCAAAAAAAAAATGTTTGATTTAAGCAAACGCCAAAAAACTTGACTTTAAAACTTTGATTTTAATACCTTCAAAGTTACGGTCTGTCTTTTGATAAGAATAATAAGTAGCTCAAAGAACGGACAAACGGTTGTAAGGGCAAGCTTTCATCGACCCAAAAAGTAATTCTAGCAACCAGTTTTTTAGAAATTGATCAAAATCAAATTCCAAATACTATTTGTTTTGAAGGATAACGATGTCTTAACATGCCTATTCTACTTATCGTCAGACAAGATAGCGAACAGTTTTCTGAAAATCTTAAGCAATTTTGTCTGATTTTATATAAGGCTGAGGAAAATGGCACATGCACAGATTGCCCCAGCTCAAACTAAGTTGAAGGATTGCATAATCAAGAAGAGTATTTGCTAGAGAAACACAAAAGTGCAGCATTTAAGAAATACGTTAAAAAACAAACTATTTTCTATGGTGATCAGTAAAATATATAAGAAGCCACGTCATTTATGAGGATTTAAAAAAATGACGGTTAGTATTTTGATCATTTAAAAAAAAGTAATTACCCCTAACATATGTACTGTCATGAGCGAGTTAAATTGTTAAAAACTAACTAAAAACTAGCACAAAAAAAATAATTTAGTGTTATTTTAAGATCTATGTTTTAGATTAGTAGTCATAATAATATAAAAATTTACTTAAAAATAATTCTTCAGTAAAAAAGGATACTTTTAAGTGGAGGCTTACCAGCCTAAAGGTTTGCTTCCAACTCAAGAAATTGCTAAGAAACAAGCCGAGTCTACTCCTGAATTTCAACAACTGCAGAGTTATCAATTAATGTAACCAAACGAACCTTTTGATCACTATGAGTTTTAAGAAAGATAAATATTTTCGGGGTCACAATTGATATCTCTTAAGCCTTTGGCAAATTACCATTTAAGAACCATTTCATAAAACACTGGCTGAAATCACTAGCAAACCTTTTTCATACCCTTCCAGAAAGATTAATTTTCTGCCAGGAGTTTTTATCAAAAAGGAAAATCAATCAAAATGCTTTCAACATTTACTGATGATGCTGAGTTTATCAGTAGAAGATTCCTAAGAGACATCGAATTAACAACATATTTTTGAAGTAAAAAAATTGCCGAACAAAAATACATTCTCGTAACTTTTACCTTAAGCATTTTTATTATACCAACACTTCAAATGTGGTAAAGGTATTATATGTTGGTGCAAATAGTTCTTACACCAAAAACTAATGGTCTTATACCCACTGTTTTGTTAATACCTAACGACTCAGAAATACTTTCTGAAATCCTTTCGTCTGACTGTCTGTTCATGTATTTTTTTTAAACGCCACAGGTCGCAGTGTTGAAAATATTTTAATGAAAGTTGGTATAGATAAAATTCTTTGAACTGCCACGAAATCTGTTATTTTAAGTTTTTTTTTGGCACAGCCCTTAAATGTTCTTCCAGAATGCTCAAATGGCTAAACTTTCTGTTGTGCAAACATGCTTTTTACACAAAATCTTTCTTTGCCTCCAACAAAGGCAAAATTTTTTTTGATCAAAACAAAATCCTGGAAACGATAGCTCCCGCCTCTTGGAATAATAAAAAAACTTAAAAATTCACAAAGAGCTCGAAGATCCACTATTTAAATTTCAAATCTCGAACTTAACAACATTAACAATTAGTTAAATAAGACCTTGCACTATGAAACAGTTTTTTGTATGAAGAAAGGGGATGTTGCGGCCCTAAAAGATAACTTTAAGTTTGCTTTTTAAGATCTAAATACGTAGTTTTAGTTTATATAAATAAGGTTTCACTAATAAATTTATTGTAAATTTTTAACATCCCAATAAATTTTGGAATAAAAAAATACATGTTATTCCTATAAATATTCTTTTCTAATTATAAATAAGCTGACCTGATGATCACCTGAATTTAAATTTTCTTATTTCTGCCACAATTTTTTTGATTTTACTCTTCTTTAAACATTTTTACAAGAATTTTTTTAAGCCCCAATTCTAAATGATCTCTAATTTTTATTCACTTTCCGTTTCAATATTTCTAACCAAAAAACAATTTCATTTTTGTCCAAATCTATTATATATAAAATTCAAAATATTATTCATCTCAGAAGGGTTTTAAAATTTTATTTCTAAAATTAGCTACAAGTTGTTTTCTACTTTATTTGAATACAAATGTGGCATTTATCTGTCAATTTTTGTTTGAGTTTTTATCCAAATTTCTTTTAAAATATTTTGCAAGAAGCAACTTTACTAAATGCTAAAAGTTTGCAAATGTTGGCAATATTACAATAAAAAAAATATTAGAAAACATGAATGAATTCATTCACAATCCCTTTGGTATAATAGTCGTATGTAAATAGAAATTCTGTCTGTAAATAAATGCAGCATTTTTTGCTGTTATAAAAAGAACAAAACCCTTACAAGAGTAAACGTCATTTAGAAAAAAAAAGACACAACTAATCTATATTTCAAATGAATCCGATAGGAATTGTTTTTAGCAAAAGCAAACTAGACATCTAAAATGTTTGGTAGGGGCTGAAGTTATAGTCAGTATATATACATATACATACATATAGGCAATTAATTGTATCGTGATAGGTGTGACACATATTTTTACTTATAACTCAAACAATGAAAAATTTTATTACAAAAAAGGTTATGGTTTCCAATGGTAAGAAGACACTAAAAACAAAAAATTTTTACTCTCAATGGACATTTAAAGACTGTGATGGGTGTGACCTTACAAATTTTATTTTTTAAGAACATTGTCTTAAAGACCGTTGAGTGTGAAATATTTTTTAAAAAAGGGAATTATTTTAAAATTTTCTCTGCAGCTCAATTTTTTTGTATGCTTTGTTCCTACAAAAAACAATTTTTTTTAGGAAAAGCATTTTGAAACATGTAACGGGTGTGAAATTTTCATCAGATTGTTAAAACCCCTTTTTTAGTTCATAATTATTTTAAGCACTTAAGAAATACCATTATTTTTATTCTCTTATAGAAGTAAACTCATCAAATTTTTTTTTTGAAAAAAAAAAAATATTTTTTTTGAATTTTGGACCATTTTACGTTAAATTTACCAGTTCAAAATAAATAAATTTTTTTACAAAAAACATCTTCCGTTGGGATTCCACATCCAATTTTAAACTGTTTGTATGAAAAATAAATAAAAAAACTGTTTAAGAGAAAAAGCTAATTTTATGTTTGCCAAACATACATTTCATACAAGCCTTTCTAAGACATTTTTAAGAAAAACATTTTTAACCTTACTTAAGTGTGATAGTAATATTTAAAATAGTATAGTAAGCCTACTAAAAAATTTGTTGTTTTTTTTTTTTGCTTCATACCTACATTTTTGTATATATTTACATATACTACAACATTTAAAACAAAAAAATCCAGCTGCTAAAAATGGCAACAACTACAAACCAAAAGGCAAATAGTCACAGATAGGCCAGTTAAAACAAAAGTGATAACAATTTCACAAAAACATTTTTTGAAAGAGAGAATTAATAAAAAGCATAAAACCAAATTCCCCAAGAAGTACAATTGATAATATATGTTGAGCCGCCTTCAAGCTTGCTAAACTGTTCAATGCAGCTGTTAAATTAAAGCAAAAAATTTGTTTATATCTAACAGCAGTTCAGACCTTAAATTATCTATTTTTTGCAAACAACATAAGCACAGGGCGCAAAAAGGGAAAAACATAAGCAAACTGGAATAAAAAGCCTAAGAATAAAAGATATTCCACGCTTAGAGATTATAATGTCAAAATGTCAAGTTAACAGGAAAAAAAGCCAGAAAGCAAAAAATGGTGATACAAAAGAATAAAAAGACAATAAAATACGGCAAACAAATATGTTGGTAGCAACAGTCAAACGTGTTGTGTTTCAGTTATTTGAATAATTACAACTATGCACAAATTGATTAATTATGCCCTGAAGTAAAATAAATATTTTACATACAAAAAAGGGGTACACACAGATGTGTTGTGTTTTGCTAACCCCTTACTAGTATTTTTTTTTAATACCATTTGTATGAGTGAATTAAAAAAAATTAACTTTTAAGCATAAAATATGTTGCCAAAACTTGTTTAAATCGAAAAACCTTTAACTGACCCAATAAAATTCGAAATACAGGTAATTCAACTGCACCGATTTTCTTGAGACTTTGTATATGGCTACACAGGCTCTTTATGTAAATTTTTTTTTAAAAAATTAGGCGAGGACATGCTCACAAACATTTTAATTACAAATTATGTAATTCTTTTGCACCAAATTTAATTTATTTTTGTACGCAGAATTCAAAAGCAAATAAAAGAGGCGATTCACGCTCCTTAGAATTGACCAGTGCTTTTTTCTCTTGACTGGTTTTCCACAACATGGTTAGGTATCTAGCCGAGATAAGACTGATATCCTGCGCTATTTTTCTTTCAATCTTCGTGACGACAAATTGGCCAACATATTTTATGAAAAATATTTCTCTCGAATACGCCAAGTACAGCTTCATCTGCTTGTGCAAATACCCATGCCTCAGCACAGGTAATACAAGTGTCTTGTATAGTGTTATTTTCATTCGACAAGAAAGGGCTTTATCCCTTAATTGTTAACTTAACCCAAAGGAACATCTTTTTTGTTAGTATGACTGTTCTTCGTATTCCCAAATGGTTCTGTTTATTTTGTTGATGGCTCCAATTTTTGGATCTTTGTATGCTTATATAAGTCATCTTACGCCAAACTTTTAGGCGGTGCCTAAATCTTTCATGGTGAAACTTCTGCTGCACTTACTTTACTAAAAATATTCGTGCATATATAAGGTCAAAATTTTGATGGTGTAAAAGCTTAAAATCATTAATTTTTAATTTTCTAAGACGGTCGGTGCTATGTAAAATTACAAAATTTAGTGATAAAATGGCAAGAAATTAACATTAAATACACCTTCATATAATTTGTTGTTGTTATTAATTTTTTTTATATTAAAAACTAACGTTAGAACTTTCAAATAAAAAACTGGCAGCATCACATCATACTTTGTAGCCGTCTTTATAAAAGAGTCAATTATCTTTTGACTGCTTTGAGTTTAATTGGTGAAAATTTTAAACTTTTATGTGACTTTAATGCAAGGTAGTGATCTAAGTAAAAGCTAAGATAATAAACCTTTTTAGGTAATAAAAAAGGTAATAAAAGGCAATTTAGTGGTGAATGGTGGGACCATTTTGCTCATATTTTTGCCTTTACTCAAATCTCTCAAAATTTGAATTTAAAAACCAAAGTCATGATTTCAAAGGATGATTTGTTTTTAAACATATAATAGTTACTAGACATATGTAGATAAAATATTATGTATCAAGAAGGCGACAATTAAACTATAGCGGCCGTAGCTTAAAAAAAAATTAAATATTAACGAATTTTTTGATTTGCTTAATTTTTTACTGGCTGTTATAGAAAAGTGTTAATTTTTGTTTAAATTTTAAAGACAATTTTCTGCTATATAAAAAGTGATAATAAATATAAAGTTGTTATGGAACTATAATGAAAAATTTCTTTGAATACACATAAAAATAATTGTCAAAACTCTTTTTCATTTTGATTTTGTAACAAA
Source organism: Melanophora roralis (assembly GCA_963583895.1). NCBI lineage: Eukaryota > Metazoa > Arthropoda > Insecta > Diptera > Rhinophoridae > Melanophora > Melanophora roralis. Next base: position 95,021,818 of record OY757188.1, on the reverse strand, counting down.
ACCTTTAATACCATTTGACTCCTTTTGGATTAAGGTCATACCAATCATTTCCCTAAAAAGTATTCCCATATAAACCACACATTTTATGGCATGCATTTGTTTAAATAGTTATGTTTGTTATTTGATTCCTTAACACTGTTACACATTTAAAACAATGACTGCTACTTCATTTAAATACGTGTTCGGACAATGAAACAAACCTAATTATTTTACATTTTAAATTTTTTTTCATTTTATCAAAATAGTAATTACATTGCATAATTTTAGGCGATTTAAGTAAATGATTATAATTTTATAAACCACAACACACATTTGGTTTCGGCGACAGGTTTCTGTACGTACATTTACATCCTGAATGCTTAAATATTTGTTTAGTAATAAAATTTTTTTTGTTCAGTTTCTGTTTTCCACTCTACACTAAACGATATATTTTAATATTATGGCAAACCCACAGTACATTTTTATCTAAATCAAAAATTTCATAGTAATGCAAATCCAAGTTTATTGTTTTGACTTTTGTGTCAGCACTTGAAAAATATAATAAAAATCAATAAAAATGAAATAATGTACACAGGAGATATAGTAATAACAAAGTCAAAAATGATTATGTATTTACAAATTTTAAAAACATTATTGCTCTAACTTAATTGTTGAATAAAACAGCAAAAAATTGGCCTTGTTATTAGTAATTTATACATTTCCCAACTATTTGATTTATTGTGATTATGTATTTTTGAATAAAAACCAATAATTGTAAAATGTTTGGTAAAACAAACATTTATTTTAGAAAAATTATATAATGAAGTAATAAAAGGCTATTCAACCTTAAACAATGTACGTTTTAGTCATAGTAGGTTTTAAGTTTTCAAATCTGTAAAAATTTTAAAAATTATTTTTTTTTATTTTATCTGTAAGTTAATTGTATTAATTTAAATTAAAAATATATGTATTGATAAAATTTAATTTTCATTTTTTCGTTGTAAATGATTTTATTAAATAATATCTTAACATTTTTGTTTACTATTTCAAAAAAGATTATGTGGTTTACATATGACACGCCGACACGTATGAGTAATATATGCTTTAATATAAAAAATAAATTAAGTATACGTGGCGTAGTGCGTTTGTAAAGGTATTAACAAATTTTTTTTGAAAATATTAAAATTTTTATAGAAAATCATAAAAACAAGTTTTTGAAGTTTTTTACATTAACTTAAAAGAAGTAAAAATGTCAAAGTCGGTCAAGCCCAACCATATTATACCCTACAACACATTTGTATTGGGGCTATATAATAAATAGACTGATAGTTTTATTATTAAATATAATAAAGGGTGACATAAATCAAGACGTGTGTGAAAAATTGTATTAGGGCAAAGTAATACTCAAGCAATTTATAGTTTAAAATGCTTATTTTGGGAAGAGATTTGTATCGGGGTTATGCCAAAAAATGGAACGATCATATTTTTAGTCAGTATAATAATTGGTGGCATAAAGAAAGGCATATGTTTTCTTATGCAAGCTTTTTTCCCAAAAAACTCAAAATTACTTTTTACTTTAAGTCGCTGGTTTGAAAGAAGGATTGCTTAAGTTTTTTTTTTCTCGCGCTTAGTGATAAATAAGCCACAAAGGAATTTAATTTCTTAAGCTGAATAAAATTGTATTTATTTAGGTCGATAACATCCAAAAAAAAAAAAAAAAATCATTCAAAATTTATATGTAAAGTTTTAATATTACATGCAGAAATTTTTAGCTTAGTAGAATATAACGCCCAAGATTTGTGTGTAGTTGGCTAAGTATAATCCCAGACAAAATCCTTTTTAATTTTTTTTTTAATTTTAAAAAAAAAAAATATAAATTTTGTCAGAAACTACTTTATTTCTAAATGTCACAGAACCTGATTTATTTTAATTTTTTTTTTGCCATTATATATTAGAACATTCTAAAGTTAAATAAAACCTTTCAATATTCTGAGTGGCAAATATGCAGAATTTTTTAATTCACTTAGGAAAATTTTATCAGAAAGGAAGTTTTAAAGCGATTAAAATGTTATATTTTAATCAAAAAAGCATAGAAAAGAAGGAATATGGAAAACCTAAGGCAACAATTGTGTCAGAAAGAAAAACAACCTTAAATTTGTTACATCACCAGGAAAATTAAAATATTGTATTCTAACAAACCTCATTTCTAAGGGTGGAAAATTTTAATATCCGAGAGCGAAAAATAAAATAAGAAAATTATCGGAAAATGGTAAGGAGCAGTGAGTAATAGACGCTTTGTAGAAGAGATATGTTGGAAATACTGGACTAGCAAGCGCGTAATTAGACCAGTGCTTAACCACAGTTTGGTGGAACTGTGAAAAGCACTGGTGAAAGACAGAAGAAACTTTAAAATTGCACATACGGTTTCATATATATATTTTACATAAAAACAAGCAAAACAATTTAAATTAAGAGATGCGTCTATTAGGGACAATTTTGAATATAAATCCAAGAGAAAGTACGAGTTGGTACTTACTGCAAAATACTTACAGGCAGTAACGAGTTAATTTATAAGTCAAACCAATTTTATACTTAAAATAAAGTTTAAGACAAGCTCTGTCCTCGATAGTTTAAGGGGAGGAAAAAGCATAAAAGTATTACCACTCATTGAAAACTTAAACTAGGTACACCAAATTCAAATATTTGTATGGAAATCTAAGAATCAATAAGCAATTTAGTATGGAAACACCAAATCTAGAACGCTCTTGCAAAACAATAAAATGATTATTGATCTTGCGTAATATGGTTAAATTTGAATTGCAACGTTGAATTAAAGAGCCTAAAATTTTATGATTAAAACAAAAAGCAGCAGGCAGTTTACAAAGCCACAACTAATACAGATTTCAGTAAAATTATCAGACAGTTCTTAAAACCACGAAAATCCTTTTGGGCGACTTTAATCAGAATTTAAAGAAGAAATCTTGAAATTAAGGAAACCTTAATTGAGAAAAGTCGTGAGTGTACTGGCGAGTCACTGAAAGCTACAGCCACTGCAAAGAATGCAAGACAAATATGGATACGGGATCGATAGAGGCCTGTGAATGTCCTAGTTTAGACTTTTCACAGGCCAGAGACTAATTCAGAAATAAATTAAGAAATTTTATGAACAATTTTTTTTAAACCTTAAATTCCAGACATGATCCAGCAGGTTTTAGTGACAAAAACGTGCGCGTTAACTTTCAAGGAAAATAATACATCAACCAAAACATTAAGTAAATACGTATGTACATATTTGAGAATGTTTAATATATGTACCTTCATTTATATATATAAATATTTACAGGCGCATATTCAGGGGGATAGGAAAAAAGGAAATTTTCTCCTCAAAACTAATAAGACTTCATATTTGATTAAATAAATAAAAGTATTGGTAGCCATGAAACAAACGATTCATATATGTTTTTAAACACATGTAGTGCATATTTTTTTTTCAAAGACACAAGAAAACGTTTGTCTTGAGGTAGAAAATGAATTCCAAATATTTGCACTTCAACAAGGAATTAGAAACTGACGACATTTGTTTTCTATTATAAAAACTATAGTTTTCCTCAGAAGGCATATTATACCTCTCCGTGGACATCGAGAAGATAGTCCTTTTCTATCTTCCGCGCCAATATATCCATATTCACATATAAGTTATTTCGTAAAGAGGCGTATTATTAATGATATATATATTTAGATCTAAAAGAATCTATTATTCGAACATTACAATCAATTTTTTAGGCAAATAGTCTTAATAGAATTCACTTAAGATTAATTTTTCTATAGCTAGTACATTAAGAATCACTTTAACTTAATAAATTACATTACATTTTTGTGTCTTAATATAAAGTCATAAAAATGTTTTTCTTTTTTTTGAAAACTAATTTATTTCTTTTATTTACAAGTAAAACCCCACCTTATTTGTCATCTTTTTCTATTTAGTTGTTGATATTTTATTTTTCACAATACAAATAAATCTTTTTTTTTTGCTTTGTATCTCTGCTGAGAATAAAAATTTTTACTTTAAATCATCATAAAATGCGTTGTTTGCAAAAAAAACATTGTCACAAGCTACGAAAAATTCAGCCTCTATTATATTATTGTTACAAAAACAAATGATTTATATAATTTTCACCAAACTCACTTACTTTGCTTTAGTTATAAACATCTCATAAATAGCAAATATACGACATTAATGAAGAAAAAAGTTTACAAGAAGAAGAGACGAAAATTCATGTCCATTACCGCTAAAATACCACAAAATGTCATGCCTCTCACTGTGTTTAAAAATATTTTACAACATAAATAATAGTAAAAACAAAATCATCGCTAACATTATTAAATTTTTTTATTCCAGCTAAACACAGTAAAATATAGCAATTCTTTTCAAAATAAAAAGCAAATAATGCAAGAATCAAGACACTAAAAATAAACTGCCAGTAAAATAATGAAAAGTAGTTTACAAATAGAGAAATACCAAAAATAAGCTAAAACACTCATCAGCACAAAAAAGAAAGCAAATCAGAAAAATGGTAGTCGTCCAACAACACGTAAACCACAGTCATCATCATCTTTGCCATTGTCGCTTTTTCATCACGGCCAACAAGTATGGTTTTACATATTAAAAGACATAACCACAAACTGTTCAGGTAAATAAAAACGTTTGCTGTGGGACTGTGGAATTAAACACTAACATTAAAGAGCGAAACTTTGTTATGCAAATGAAAAGTGACTTGTAATAAGGGAAGGATTACTAAATTAGAGATGCAATAAATAACAAAATGATTTGTCTTATTATTGATCATACTTATTAAATACTTAATATTTATAAAAAATAATATTCCCGCCAGTTTTAGACTAAATCAAAATAAATTCATCTAAGGGCAGCAATGGCCTTTCTATTCAACTGAGTGTGTACGACAAGTCGTAAGATTTTTCGAGCTAGTGGGGTTATATAAGTTTTCAGCTTGGTTATATAATTGTAAACATAATTTAAATTTTTGCTATTAATAAGGGAAAAACAAAAAATTTGAATTATAAATCATCATATTGGTCTCAAAATAAGCTGTTGATCAGGTCCTTACATATAAGCGCAGAAGCGCAGATTTTCTATCAATAACCAGGTGAGTAAGGTCTGCCGTTATTATACCCTTCACATATTGATAAAGGTATGTATCAGTTTGTCACTCCATTTTTTATTTGTCCATTTTTCATTTTAGACCCCATTATGTATGTATATTCTGGAACCTTACAGATAGGAAAGTCGATATATCTATGTCCGTCAGTCCTTCTGTGTGTCTGTTGAAATCAAGTTTATGGGCTCAAACTAAGTTGCACAAAAACCTTTTTGATACCAAACAATCAGAAATATGTATTTCTGAGACAATTGCTCTTAAGAATCAGCAAATTTGGTTCTTTATTGACCGAGATATAAGCTGAAACCCATATATCCTTATTTATCTCAGTCAATATAGTCACTTTTGCCACAAAATTTCGGTACGGATACCTTGAAGATTGGAACCTAGGTTAGGTAGAAAAGGCAGCCGTTGAAGGAAAGGATACAGCTCACTTGGGTCCAATTAACTTGGTCCCAGGGTCTCTGGTGGGAATCGAACCCACAATCCCCAGACTGGTAGACTCGTGCACTTACCACTGATCTACCGGGGCACCCAGATAGCAACCTAAAATAGGTAAAAAATTTTTTAATATAAAATCTGGAAAACTGGTATTTTCCCTTAAATTGAAATAATAATTTACGCAATATATCTCAGAAACTATAAGAGCGATCTATTTCAAAGGTTTTACAAAAATTAATTGGATAATAATTTTAATACTTTGGAAAAATAGTTGGATAAAAGCAGGGAAATGGGAGTTCCCCATACAAATAAATATCTTTTAATAAATTTTGAATATGAATAAAATCGAAAACTGTTAAAACTCTCGACCTCAAACATTCCTCATGGTATTTCTATTATACATACAAATGTTAAAATTTTTCAAAGTTTTTTATTTCAGAAACTAGGAAAGCAACCGTTTTCAAACCCGGCACAAGGTATTTTTATTGAATGGCGAATGTGAAGGGTATATAAGATTGGGCACAGCCATATAAAGCGCTCTTACTTGTTTTTATTTTTATCATATTCACATCTTTATGTAACTTCCATTTGAATTAACCATCAGGTCAACATAAAGGTAATTCGTTTTTTTTTTAATAACCAGCACTCAGGGGATGGCCCCTAAATATGCATTGCATTGTGTTGGTATCAGGAAAATAGGTTATGGGAAGGAGGATAAAGGGAGTAGTGTTTGTGGACATTTGATTTAAATTTCTCGATATTTACTGTGACAAGAAAGACATCACTAGGAATTTTATTCCACATACGAACTGTGCGACCGAAGAAGGAATTTTCCCTGTAATGAGGGGTGCGATTCACTGGCCAGTCGACTACGTATGGGTGTGCTGTTCTAGAAAAACGTGTATCACGCAAAAACTTCCGGGTTTCGGGAACAAGTTCCCTGATTTCCTCAGAGCACATTCCATTTTAGCATCGATATAACAGCAAAACACACCCCACATCCTGACGGTGTTCGAGTGCATTGTAAGGTGCAAATCTGGTACTTTGTTTTTTATAGAAATATTTTTATAAATAAACGTATTTTTTAGTAATTTTCTTGAAATCTATTTATGCGAAATTCAATTTGTCGCATTTGCTTCATACTAATATCTTTTAGTAATTGAAACGAAATATGGCTTCATTGTTCCTTAATTCTTTTTGTTTTTTTTTTAATTTTTTTAATAAAAACTACTAAACAATAATTTTACACGAAAGTAGTTCGAAAATCGTTTTAAAACCATTTAAATTTAACGTCATAATTGAAAGATTATTTACGCCCCCTACCGCAAAATAGCTTAAGTCTAGTTTTGTTAAGTTTTGTCTACTTCGTTAGAATATTTAACGAAAAACAAAAACGCATGTTTCAGCCTATGTGAGGTTAATGATGGCGTGTAAAAGTTCTTTTCCGTCAAACCCTGAAGCAGTAAAGAAGTTTTCAAAGACAGAACAAGAAAATTAATTTTTAGCAGCCAGTGCAAACTTCTTTTTATATTTAATTAAAACTCAACAAATTTGTGACATTTATTGTAAAATAATAAGAAATTATCAGTTTGCAAATATTCCTGCATCCGCAAATCTGGATGCAGACAAATTAATTAACGTTTTGAAGGCTTTAACTTGTCTGTTAATAGTATAACTATTTATCGCTCTTGGGTAAATTGCATACTCAAGTGTCTAAATAACTACTATTGGCATAATTTAACAGTTGCGTGAAGCTTATTTTTATCGACGATCTCACAAACACGTGGTGGACTCATTTCAATGTCCACCACTGTTAATTTTTTTATTTACCACAACGAACTTAATAACCAGCAAACTAATCAGCTTTGGATCAAAGTAAAATTTCACATTGAGCAGTAAAGAATACAGCAATTAAAATCAATAAAACTGCCGCGTGATAGAAGCATAAGAAAAAGAGAAAAAACACATTTGCCTTAGAACCAACCGAAAGTTAACATAACCATCTAAAACCTGGCTCTAAATATTTGTTAAAATTAAGTGCAAAACTTCCCCAGTGAAAACAAGAAAAAAATTGGTTAAATTCATCCCAGATCAACTAGGGTAATACTCTTCCAGAGGTAGCTGCTAGAGTCCAGAAATTATCAGCCCCGGACAAAAGACGAAGATTTATTTTATATTCATTTTAAATTTGGTCGGTAAATTACAGTCTAAAATATTCATATTGTGCAAAGTTTAAAGACAAAGTGTTTCCCAGTTAAAATGTGCTATTTTGTTTTATTGATTGTCCTAAAAGTGTAAAAAAATTCAAAGGTGTATCAACAAATTAAGCTAATTTACAAAGTAAAATAACTTTAAATTTGTTCAATTGTTTAAATATATTTTGTAAAGTTATAATGTTGTTTGTGGATCTTTTCTTTGAAATTTTGCACAATAATGTTTTATAATATGTACTTCGTTTAAAATATACATTTTCTTATAATAATAGTATTAAATAGCTTTTTATTAATAATAGTATTAAAATTTAATTTTTTAAGATATATCACTTAAGTGAAAAGCATATACCTCTTCCTCAAATTAAATAAAAAGCAGCCAACAGCAGACTGACGAGGCCTCCTCATTCTTCGGTTGCAGTGTCTACAGATAATAAATATTCGGTGAGTCAAAATTTAAGATATATTGGTACAATGTTTTTCACTTATAAGCTTATCATTAACAATAGAGATATACATTTTTTGCATTAAAAAAAAAACATATGAATACTAGGTTACAATAAAATAAAAGTTAAAGAATTTAAGATATTAATCATAATTTGTTATTAAAGGGATAGGTGTTTAATAAGTTACAAAAAAATCATTAATCAGTTTTTTTATAATTTGCGTATTTTCTTCATTTCTTGTATCGGTATACATACGTAAATACTAAGATCTATTTTTAGATGTTGTTTTACTACTTCCATTGATAATTTATTGTAATGCATTTTGGTTATAAATAAGAGTAGCTAAACTGCATTATCCATTAATTTTGTTCTCTTAATTTACATATCATCGTTTATTAGTCCCTTACGTTTCAGAGTGATATTTTAAATTCTTTCTCTTAAAATAATAATATCTACATACCTATATAAGTTTTTTTGTTGTTATTGTTAGAATAAACCAATTTTTATGAAACCTAAAAATTTTGCACCCTATATTAGAAATTATGCGGTATAAGGAATGATAAATAAAGTAATTATTTGCTTTCCGATCGAAATCAATAAAGTTAAGATTTAATATTTGTTAAAATTAAGCGAGTAAAAGCTTGTATTTATTTTCTTGGAATTTTAAATAAATAACAATATATGATAATGGATTTGTAAAAATCTTAACTTTTCTTGCATTATGTGATTGGTTTAAAGTAAGTTAACCAAGGGATCCTACTTAACAATGCATGCCCTAGGATCATAGGTAGGGTGGGCTTAGAGGCGTTATTCCTAACAACATCTTAGGAATTCTTATTATAATTTGTTACCAAAAAGTTTATTGAACCCTTGTTTTCATTTGCCTGTTGATACGATATGGGGAATAATATAACAACTTTTGATCGTTTATCAACACCATAGTCCATTTCCATTTAGTTAATTTAGGGAGTCTATAATAATATTTATGTCGTGACAGCTATTATCGGACCCAGAGATGATTAAGAAAAGAACCACCCCACCCGGCTGCTAGCTAGCGGATTCAATGGCTCCCGATAGTCTTATCTTCTCTAACCTTTCATCACCGATAAACTATGGTCAAGTTGGTTAGTTTTGCAAGAAACATTACCAATTTGAACTGAATTTAAACTGTTGTAATTGGCTGTTCATTACATAAATTGACTGTCCATTACATAATTTGGCTGTACATTACAGCATCAATACAATTAGATACCGCAACGTCGCCGATGAGTATATTCGTTCGTTCCTGTACGCGGTCAAGTAGCCCCAAAATAGACTTTGGGGCACCAGCCCATACATAAGAGTTGTATTTCATTTTTTGTCGGATATAGGTGGTATAAATATTGAGAAGATCAGATGGTGTAAAGTAATTCCTACACCGTTTAAGAAAACCAAGACATTTCAATGCTTCTTTCGACACAAGAAAAATGTGTTTCGTCCAGCGGACATCGCACTGGACTCTCATGCCCAGAACATCAAGAGTCTCTGTCTTCTCAATACTTACATCATCCATTAATACAGACGAGGCAGCATCGTTCATTGTGCGTTTATGTGTCAAAAGACAACATTGGGTTTTACGGGAATTAAAATTGACCCTATTCGCACAGCCACATTTGGAGATTACCATCAGATCGCGGTTAATTGCTCCAAAGGAATAAATAGGATTCGAAGTTAGACAAAGAAGGTCATTCAGAAAGATAAGAAATAAAATAGGAGAGAGGACGGAGCCTTGCGATAACCCTGATTTTGAACTCGTTGGAAGAGATACCATCTATAACAACACGAATAGTGCGATCTCTGAGAAAACTCGATATAAATCGAAAAAAATTTTTTACCGAAACCAAAAGCAATAAATTAACATAGAAGCGCACAGTTCCAGACCCTATCAAACACCTTAGATATGTCCAGAGCCACCACTTTACTCTCGCCAAAATGATGAATTGAGGTACACCATTTTTCTGTCAGAAAAGCCGGTATATCCCCCGTAGACCGTCTTCTACGAAAGTCATACTGGCGGTCGCTTAATAAACCGTTTATCTCCAGATAGTTAACCAGGCAGTAGTTAACCATACTCTCCATAACCTTGGATATCGCTGAACAAATTGCTATTGGTTTTAAAATGTTCAGGCTGTTCCTGGTTACACTTTGCCAAAAATTTAACTTTTGTCGTGATAATTGATGAGCATTTTATTTTTTAGATGTTTTATTGTGTTTTGACAACAAAAACAATTGAAATTCAAAACATCATAAATTTAACTTTTTTATTTTCTCTAAAATTTCAGATTCTTTAAGAGGCTGCTCCATTAATTGTATTATAGCTTAGATTAAACAAAAAAAATTTTAGTGGAAAAATTTGAAATTTCAAAATAAGAACAACTTAGAGATGCAAAAAACACTTCTGCTTTTTAAATTTATTTTTTCAAGTAAAGTCTCTTTCATAATTAATTATGAAATTAAATTCACTTAAAAGTAAAAAATATTTAAGCAAAATGAACAAAAACTAAAATAAAAAAAGCAATATATAAAAATTTGTTAAACTTGGAATATTCCATAAGGATACCATCTCCTATAATATGTTTTTTGCATAAGAAAATACTATTTGTTGAACATTTTAAACAAAGATTTCTAATGTAGTGGTTTTGTGCACCTCTAAGTAAAAGTGCTTTTGTTGTTTCATTAATAGAAATTCAGTTTTACTAATTCCGTTTAAAATGAAAGCAGTTTTTACCACACAATAACCGTTTCCATATATAATGAAAAGCTAATTAATTCACATACTCTGTCATATATGAATAAATACAAAAAATGTTGTGGAGAACATCTGGAAGTACACAACCGACGAACGTACACCAATGTATTCGTCAAAAAACCAACTTGATTAAAGAAGTATGAGTAACAGTATAACAAAACTATAAAAAAGACCAAAGGTAACCAATCGTTGGTGGTGTTTTCAGTAAAAAAATAAACCAAAAATAATACAAAAACACTGTCCAGGACTGTAGTCCAAATGTTAGTATAAAAGCTAAAGGTATCCGCCTATTATTTTCTATCAAAAAAATTTTAAACTTTTATAAATAAAAAATTAAAAATTCAAGGGAAGTAATATAAAAACAATCGCATCATTAGATGCCAACTTCTCTTAATAAAGGACTTAAAAAACAAAAACAAAATAAGTGGTATGTTTTTTGCTATTGTGGTAAGCTTAAGCCATTAAAAGGTGCCTTAAAATATATTTCAATACACTTAAAAGCCTCAAAATTTTCAAAAGGCTTTTGTTTCTCATGTTGCATATAAATGGTCCTTAAATATATGGACTGTTTTATTTTAATGAGTCTATTAAAGATATTGCACTACATCACAAGGTCTTGGTTAAGCCGTAAACCTAAGATTTTTTTATTTAAATAGTAAAAGAAGATTATTTAAAGATAAAATTAAAGTAAGCGAAGCTTATTTATATTAGGGTTAGGTATCAAAACAAAACAAAATTAGTTTATATATCAAACTTAAAATTTAACAACTAAAATATAAAATTTTTACAAAATTTCTTACTAAAACTGTTAATATTGTAACAAAAATAAATTTTGACACCTTTTATTTCTTTCAAAGTGCAATGCTCATTTAACATATATACATTAGTTTAAAGTATGAAAAATGAAAAAATTTTAAAACGCAAATAAGAAAACAAATCAATAAATGAGTTTCTGGTAGATAAGATAAAAAATATTTTCTAAATTTTTTATTCTAAAATCGATATTGAAATAGTTTATGTTGTCATTGAGAATAAAATAATTAATAAAAAAGCTCTTAAATTACCTTATGATTTTATGAAATATATAACCGTAATTTAAGCAAAATATTAATTTCAAAAACCATACATTCAAAACACATATTTAGCTGTTTCCGGAAACTTTAGCGGCTTAAAAAGATATTTTTTTGCAATAAAAAAATAGTAATAATAAAAAACTGAAGATAAATATATGCCAAAAACTAAAAACAACTTCAACACAACTAAGTTACTCTAAAAAATTATTTAAATAAATTTTGCAAAGGTAACTACAGCCAGAAAGCAAATTTAAGCAGCAAATACTTTACCAACAAAAAAATAAAAATAAATTTTTTTTATATTAACTTAAGCCTGCAGACCGTTTATTATATATATTTATGTTTATAAAACACTTCATTGTACATAAAAAAATAGAAAAAATATAAAATATTGAAAAAGTTTCAAATAAAAATTTGCATAAAACTTAAATAAACAACAGATTGTAATGGAAGTAAAAAGTGTTTTGGAAACACAGAAGGTCATATTTGATATTTTGTTAAATAAAAAACTTTTGTCTGCTAAAAAAACAACATTTATTTTTTTCTAGATATAAGAATAACATTTTTGTTTAAGCCTTATGTACGTGCTAAAATAAAACAAAGTTATTTAAAAATTAACAATACTAAGTAAAATATAAAATATAAAATTTAAAATAATTTAAAAGTTAAAAAAACAATGTTAAATGACATATCATTTTACTTTAATATAATTAGAGGCATATACATAAACTTTTTCGATTTAAAATGGTTTAAAATTATTGATTTTATAGAAAAATTTCGTTTAAAAATTTATTGTAACACTTAAATTGTTAAATTGGCTTATTTGAATTTTTGCCTACTCATAAAAAGCTTACCTTGGTTAAAACCAGTTAAAATTATTAAACCATAATAGGTTAAAAAATTGTCAAGCTAAAACTGCTTAAAGTTTTGATAATAATTAGTTCATTCTATAAAAAATTATAAGTAATGCAGCCGATATGTACTAGTAATAGAAAGTAAGTTGTTCTGAAATGGCATATCACAACCAAGTTTTTGCTAGGTATCTATCTTTCAAGCTATTATGCATAGGAAACAAAATATTTCAAACAATTTGACAAAAAAAAAATTGTTGGTTTCTCTGCTACACAGAAAAAAAATTACGACAAACTATATGCCATATTAATAATCAAATTTTGTGTTTAAAAATGTAAATACCATTAATGATTTTGTTACCAGTTATTGAAACATGATTTTTAAAAAATGCTAAAACCTATGGAATTTCTCAAAAGTATCACATAAAATTTTTTTGAGGGAAAAAAATTTTTAAAATATCAGTTATTAGTCAAACTGAAGTTGATATCTGTTGCCACTTTATAAAATCTAGATTATTCACTTTTTAAAAAAATTACGGATTTTTTAAAGTTTAAAGGTTTTTGTTTTACAAAGAAAAAACATTTTTTTATTCATTTTAAATTTAAAATGTATTTTAAAGCATTAAGATAATGGTTGTATTTAAACATGTTCTAATAAAGAACACCTGTGTTTGTATTTACCTACACATGTCTTTAATCTAAAAGAACATTTGCTTAACTAATTTAATACTTTTAAATATTTTCAGTATTTTAAATATAAATTATACAAATGTGTTATTTGCTAACAAATATTAACAAGGCAACACATTTTTGTAAATGTTTTAGAAATAAAAATCCTGGGCTTGTGTCTGTGTATAAATTATACTTTATGTTGAAGTTTATACATTTAGTTAATTAAATTGTATGAATGTGTTTAATATTTGCCTTACGAAATAAATATTTTTAGGTTTCTAAATTTTATTTAATGATTAAAAATGTTTGTAAATATTTAAGAAGATACAAAAATATTTTTAAACCAATTTCATTTGATTTAATTAATTAAAAATAAATTTATGGCAAAAAGGATAAAGTATTTTAGTATTTGCAAAGTTTTAAAATAAACAAACCTATTTATTGAATTTGAGAAATTGTTTAATTGTTTAAATTTTATATGGATATGATATTTCTTAATATTTTTATTTAAATATTAGCATGCGAACAATCGCGTTTCTTTACTGGGTTACAATTTTTACTAAAAATTTATTAATTTAGTTTTTTTCGAATTGCTTAAGTAAGGAGATCCTTTCTATTCATAATTTTGTACGGCCTTAATTAAAGGCACAAACATGTAGGGACATCATATATTTTTTTTTTAGTAGTGTGTGTTTTTAAATTAAATTAAAAAACATAAAAACTTACACCAAGTTTTATTAATAGCATTAAACGTTAGAACGAAAGTAAGGATTTTATTTATTTAAGACAATGTCCTCCAGATTTCTTCCGTTGAGTTGAACACACCGATAAAAACAGAGCCTTGTGTTCTGCTATACGCTTCTGTAAACTTGGTTCAATTGAGTTAATTTCTCGACGAATATTGTTTTCTTTAAAGCCACAAAGGGATGAGGATTGTCATTATAAACCCTTGTTTTGAGGATTCCCCCTAAAAAAATACATACATGCGATATAGATCGGGTGCCTAATCCATTCCAAGTTTTTGCTGAGAGAGTAACCTTCTGTGGAATTCTAAAGCATTGATATCTGCCATGCCACTGAAGTGTTTTTCTGATCGGGATCCAATTTTAAGCATATTGCTCTCCTATAAGTATCTTATTGTAGAAATTCGTCATAACTTTTATATTAAAATCTTAGATGAAAAAAAATAAAATGTTAGGTTTTGAATAAAATTACATACGTAAGTAAATAGTATGGTCTTTTCTTCTCATATTTTTATTATTGAATCTTCGCTTATGTGAACTAACAATAAGGATTCAAATCTTAAAACTAAGTAATTTATATAAGTCCAGTCAGTACCAGACCAAAATTTAAGTTCTCATAACAAAGTAAATTAATTTAAACAGTTTCATCTAAGTTCAATAGTGCCCCTTCTTTTCAGACGGGTGTGTCCACTATGTTGAAGGGCGAGCGGATTTGGGTGAATTTCCAGCTTATTTCAATACTTGTCTACATAGCTCAGGATTTTGCATTCAACCAGTGGAAATTGTAGATCCTTGTGGATGTTGCTGTTTTTAATATACCAAGGAGCACCAGTTATCATTCTTAGGATTTTGTTTTGACGACGTTGTATTTTTTCTATGTTAGAAACGGAAGCAGTGCCCCATAATTGTATACCGTAGCATCAAATTGGTTTCAAAATCGATTTGTAGAGTAGAAGTTTACAATCAAGACGAAGCAAAGAGTTTCTGCCAGTTATCCAATGAAGTTATGTAGCTTTAAATTTCATTTGCGTCAACTTCGCATCTATATGTGTCTTACATGTAAGGCGACGGTCCAGATGAATGCCAAGGTATTTATTTCGCCTCAAATTGTTGAAGCACCATATTGTTGTTAGTAAGATCTAACTAAGAAAAATACGTTTTTTGTGAATAAGTCCTTTGTCAATTATATGAAATACATTAAAATTAAATAAGCCTTTTTGTAGATAGTTTTCGGTTATAATGATTTGCGATTAAGGACAGTTGTAACCAAAAGTAAGAAAACTTAAAATATTATCTCTTAGACAAATATTTTTTCCTCTTAAACAAGTCTGCCAAATTGGATTTAAACAAACTCTTAGTTATTATTTATTTTAAAGAGTAATTCTTTATGCCCCAAGATACAAATCTCTTAACAATACTTCGTACCTCTGCAAGCTTATCGATTGACAAAAATATTTAACATATTCCATTAAATACTGGCAGCAATACTTAAAATATACGAAAGAAACAGAGGTGACAATGGTTGATTAAGCAAAGGCAAACAGCACAGTTTGTTAAGGCAAAACAATTGCATCCCCAGAGCAAAACAATTTATTTATGCAAAATATCCTCAAGGGTTTTTAGTTGAAAGAAGAGAAATACAAAAAGCAGTTGGGACAACAACAAAACAATACATCACAACTATTTATGTATATAAAGGTTGTCTTTATAATTGCATCTTTAACGAGCAAAGCATATGTTGAGACACATAAAATCCTTTACTTTTCCACACAATTCCACTTGACAATACATATTTAAAAAAAATTTGTTTGAAGCTTTCTCGTCTTTTATATGGTTTTATATGATTGAAGATATTATTATTTTGCGGGAATATGTATTTTAGTACGTCTAAACATATGTATCTATGTATGTATGTATGTATGTATGCAAAAATAAACAAATTCTTTTTGTGTACTTACCTTCTATACACATATGAGTTATTCTGAAAAAACCCATCTTTACCGAAAAATTAAAAGTTAACCAGCCGATCTATATTAAATTATGTTTTAAAGTTTAAAGCTTTCTTTAGTCAGAAGGCTGTAGCACTAGACTACAACTTTGAGGCTTTTTCTTTGGCAAGTTTTGCTTAATTGTAGGGGCAAAATCTTCTTTTTTAATAGCATTTCTAAGAGCAGTGGTGTAAAAGTGCCTTTTTTGCTAAATTTTTGGTACGACAACACTAAATCACACAACAAATTTATAAACTGAGTTTTTAAAATTTTTCTCATATTTTGTCGTGCAAATATAACGGAATGCACCATATGCAAATTTAAGGTTTTTTGTGTTTACAACGTAAGTGGAGATAACCAAAGCATTTAAAATGTTTTTTTTTTTTAATATATTTTGAATTCCTTTTATGTTTTCAGGTGGTTTTTGCAAGCAAAGAAAAAAGAAAGAAATTATTTTTTTCAAGTCAAATAAAACTAAAAGAATTATTTTTGTTTGCCAAGAAAATATTAAATTTTACTATTGAAGCAAAGGTATTAATTTTTTGTGTAAATAAACTACTTATTTGCATCTTAAATTTATTCATAGGTTTTTCCACAGGGTGTTAATAATTTGTTAGTTGTTGTATTACCATTACAACCTAAAATGTGTTTGTAGTTATTGCCCTATCGAACTTGTCATCATCAACTGTACTAAATTTTTGATAACAATGGCGCAGTACTAAGTTAAACTGCGTTAACATTTTATATATTTATTAACAAGTTAGATAGTTATAAAAAGTTTTTGAATTAAAATTGCCTTGATTTAGTCCAACTGAAGAAACACGCACGTTTATGTAGATTATTCGCCCTAACGATCAAAGAAATATCAGTAAATAAACAACAAGTTAAGCTTGTAGAGGAGATAGACGCTTTATCTAAATGATCTGAGCCCTTTGTCATAAAAAAATGTTTGCTGTTTAAAAAGATCAGATTTTTTTTTAAAAAGCTATCCTAAAACTATTCCGTTGCATATATAAGGTAAAACTCTAAAAACGTGCATAAATTGTGTGGTGTTATGCTTTGTGTAAAAGTAAATTAGGTTTAATGTTAAAACAATAGACAGTTTGTTGCTGAATAATTTAATACCCAGAAAAAATCGAAGTGCCTGGAAAAGGATTCTATGTTATGCTTACGGATCAAACTTCACCTTAGAAACAAACGGAGAACCCTTTTAAAAGGTTATATTTTGTTTATGGATGGGACCCTAATATTTTAAAAAAAATTTTAAGGCCAAAGTTCTTGTAATTTTTTTCTAAGTATTTTTCTTAAACTTAATTTAAAAAATTGTAATAAAAACTGAAAACTTAAAAATATTTATTTCTTTATTTCTAAAAAAATAGAGAAGTAGTTAGCATTTGACTAAAGCCTAAATAAAAATGAAATTATTTTTTCAATACTTTTATTATATTATGAAAATCTGCAGTTACTTTAAAGGTTCCAAATGGCTCGTTAAATGGTTTATGTTATTTTTGTAGATTCTTCTTATAAATAACCGAATCTGCTGCAGAGGGTTATAAATTAAATATTAAATAATAATACACGCTTATCACGCGTGCCACATCAATCATTTTTATGAACGCTTAACAGGAATAAAGCATGAAAAACATGAATTTCTTCAACGCCAACCCCATTCATCATTTATTAAAATACTAATATTATGCCTGAGAATTATCTTTAATATTCCATTTTGCGTGTTTAACTGCCTGTCAAGGCGAATACATACAAATTCTATTTAAGTGGTAAATTGTCAAAAGATTTTGGGTCATTGATGTTTTAACCTAGATAATAAATTAAAGAAAACCTTGTTTAATAAAAAAAACATATAGAGTCTTTAAAGCAAAAATTGTTATTGGGTACAACTTGAATGTTTTAAAACATCATTTTAAATAAATTTATTTACGAATATCTTTAGTTTTTTAATTTTTATATTTTATTTAAATTGTTTTATGATAAGAAAAATAAATTGGTTTTAAAGAAAACACACGAAACCTTATATTTGATTATTTAAAAAAAAGAACAATTTTATTTTTGAAAGCTAAGTTTGAAGAAAGAAAATAAGAAGTCTATTAAAAAATAGTCTTTGAAGGTTAATAGTAGAGGCGTTAATAAAAAAGAATCTGGATATATTTAGATAAGCAAAACCACCACAGCGTCATCTGAGAGGACCCTGGGAAAGAAATGACGCATAAAAATGCGATCTGCTCACAAGTCATTTAAGGGACGTTTTCACTCCCAATATATTCACTGACACAAGGGAGTCACCAACTATTGCTGCTAGACGTCCCATGGAAATACGTTTCCGATTTCAGATGCTGTAGAGGCTTTCCATAACCTAAATGATAAAAAAAAGCTTCTAGCGTTGATGAAATAAGCACCAAAATGCTTTGAGATCTACTTTTTCCAGCAAAAAGAATAACTCTTTATATTTTTAATGCCATACATCACGACCTTTTTATAAAAAAAATTTTTATGCCAACATTTCAAAACTTTTTGGTTTTCCTTTTAAAATTTTTTGTATCCCTTGACTGTCTTTTTCTCAATTTATTTACGCATTATTAAACAATTTCTTAATTACTGTCTGTTCCCTTTTCACTTATAAACTGGTTTATCTTTAATAGTTTTTATTGTTTTCTTAAATGAAATTTACAGTTGCGCTTAATTGCAAAACCTTGTCGATAGTATGTGAAAATTAAAGAAGTCTTAATGAAATAGAGTAGAAAAGGTTTTAATGTCCTTTTAATTAAAAGATATATCTGAAAGGTTAAGTATAAAATTTTAGAAAAAAAAAATAAGAGCCCAAAATATGAAATTTTGTAAATTAATGTAACATTAAGTGTTTTATGCCCTTAATAAATATTTTTAATTAAAGAAAGCTTTACAAACAGTTTAAATAATGCCGTTTGCTTTTAAAGAAATTTTAGAATATATTTAATTATAATTTATCGCTTAAAACTTCCGCTGTAAAATATTTAATTTTTCCTCTTTTCAAATTATTGATTGTTCCAATAACATTATGTAAATAAAACCATAAATGGTTATTGATAAAAATAATAAATTCATATTTAAAATCTAAATTAACAAATACTGACATACAATAAATCAAGAACTAAATACTTTTTAATGGACAGAAATGTATTTACACAAAGAAAAAAGATGGAACTTTGGATCCTTTTTTAAAATTTCATAAATAATCGCTATTAAAAGCCTCAACGAGACTGCTCTTGTCCACACTAAAAGTCGCGGGTGTTCACAGAAACTTCCTTCAAATAGTTCAATGTTTTCGGTAGCCCTTTAAGATAAACTAGGATCCAGCCGTGTAATATTCATAGCCAAAGCAGATGCGTGGAATCTATGTAACGACAAACGTATTAAATTTACACTCGAACCTTCTCGTATTCACCGAATACCGAATTTTTAACAAAATTTTCGACGAGTATCATTACTCTTAAAAAATGTCGCCACAGCAAACACGCGATGCTTACTCGACCACTGCGACATCGTGACTGGCAAATGCGCGTAATCGATAATTCCAACGGCGCCACCCCCTCTCCGCACCGTTCCTTAGTTTTTGTAATAATCGTAGATAATCGTCAATGAAAGCAAAGCTTTTTAAATCCGGAGGTGATGAGTTGATAAGATTCATACATCAACTTATTTGTGCTATTTGGCTGGACGAACGCATTGCCTATGATGAGTTGATAAGATTCATACATCAACTTATTTGTGCTATTTGGCTGGACGAACGCATTGCCTATGATTAAAGCCTGAGTTTACTATTCTCTGTGCAATGAAAAGAGGACAAGGCTGTCCGCAAACTACAGAGACATTAGCTTCCTTTTAATCGGGTTTAAAATTTAAGCTTAAGTAATGTGTGAACGACTAAGGTTAATATCAATAAAATCATTGGCCTATGCCAATACCTCGCAAGATCCTATAAAAACCATGAAGAACATATTATCTATTTATCTGTTATAAAACCGCTTTTGACGGTGTTATTCGGTATTTTAAGCCATGTCTGAATTAAGACCCTGTGGTATGACAGTGCCTGAAACAACATCTTCAGCTTAAATTCAAAATGATATTTCCGAACCGTTTAACCCCAAGCTGGGATTTAGGCAAGGTAGTTGTTTATTATGCGACCTCCTTAACATTCATCTAACAAAGGTCATATATGATGTTGCAGTAAACAGAAATAGCACCATTTTTAGCAAGAGCATCATACTTCCTGCAAATGCCCATAACATTGATATCATGGGCAGAACTTTGCGAGATGCAACTGTTGCCTTGCATACGTTAAGAATTTTTTAAGAAAGATGGGTCTGATGGTTAATGAGATAAAAAAAAATAATAGTTTCACCGAAAAGAAAATTTGTTGCACTGAAACATTTTTAACTAATATGTCAGTGTTGTTGAGAAATTTGTTTACCCCGGTACTGCCATAATCAAAATAAACAACACCAGCTGAGAAATAAAAAAGAATAGTAGAGCAAAAAGATGTTACTTTGGCAAGCAGATGAAGCTACACTTGCCATATTTGAAGGAAAGACACATTAGGTTTACGGAGATTATCGGCGATAAATCTGCCATAAGCTGTGTGTGCCGTATAACGACACTAATTTGAAAAAAATTAAAAAATAGAAAGACTGCGTTGACTTGATCGTGTTGTACGAGTAGAAGAATATGTTTCAGCTAGAAAGGTTTTTGAACGTGATCCCAAAGGCATGCAAAAGAGGGAACGACTGAAGTTTAGTTGGAAAGATTAGGTCCAAAAACCGATTTGGAAAAAGAGCGCAAAACATCGAGGTGCTTAGAGATTGGTCTTATCTCGACTTAAGACCTAATCAGGTTGTAAAGAGCCAGTCAAGAAGAAAATTTTGTTAGCTGTTTCTCTACTGTTAAACGTTTTCCATCTAGTCCCTTTTCTGTGTGTATTCATATTGAACACAGAAATAACAAACGTATTAGTAAAAACACATGTTAAGGCAGACAAAAGTCAATATTTAAACACACCAAAAAGAACAAATCAAAGCCATAGAAAAAAAACGAGCAAGAATAAAAAAAAATTTTACTTTTGAGTATTATTTTCGTGATATTGGATAAACGCATGTAGTAAAACAGAAAAATATATCGATGATTTCAAAAATTCAATTTAACAGAGCATAAAGCCTTTTTGTATTCTATGGGTTTCGTTTCCTTAACCACACAAGAAAGAATGAAAGTCTGCACATATGTATCTGTTTGAAAATGGCTTCAAAAACTCAACTCTTTGCTTAAAATTTAAAAAAAAAACATTAAAGTGTTTTGATTAAAATGTAATATTTTAGGTATAAAAGGTTTCTTTGCTCATAGGAATAAAAAATCTCTTTTTGCAATTTTTTTCCATTACCAAGGCTAATACCAGTCTGACAATGTACAAAAATCAAATAAAAAATTGAAGGTGAACTTTTTGGTTGGTTTACAGCTCAGTATCGAAACTTATTCCTTTTATAACATCTATTGGGTGAGAAGGAGCTACTTCTAACAAGTGTGCTTCCAGAAGGCGTTGTAGCTGGTTATATACCATTAATATAGGGGTAGATATTTTTTTATCCAAGGTTTGTAAGGCAAACCTACAAACCCCAAAAATTTTAAACCGAATATCTTTGTTAGAGCAACACAATTAGAACGGAGTTTATTTGATTCCAAGTGTGCTTTTTTGAAGCGTAAACTTGTTTAAAGGGGGCTTATCAATATGGAAAAATTTTTAGAGAAGCATCTGTGCATGTTGTCTGTACACTATGGCTGCATTCATTGACTTTAAGGAAGTCTTTAATAATGTGTCGCTAAAGACTATTTGCACTTAGATGTTAAATTCGACGTCGACAATCAGACCGCGCTTGAAGCTATATAAGGACAATATGTTAAGTTTATATTAAGGGGCAATGCTGATCCAAACCGTAACATTGTGACCAGGCCAAAAATGAAATTACCCAGGATTTAGCCCAGGACATTGGGATAAAGGGCGGTGCCGATAAGGTCACTATTATTTTCTGATATGAATTTCTAGGACATAAATTATTGATAAAATAGCCTCAAACCGAAGTGAAAGGGGTGGCTTTGAGGTTTCTAGGCTTCTGTGACATGGATTGAATAAAAAAGCTGTCACTCAGATTCCTAAGGAGAACTAAGGTGTATATATGGATTCTTATAGCATACTATTATGTGAGATATATGCTCAGTAAATGACAGGGAATTCTACAGACTACTGCAGGTTTTTTGGGATAAATATATAAAACTCAGAGACTGTCAAGGTCCTTATCCGCTACTGTCTATGGCTACAGATCCTCCAATAGAGTTGAATGAGGAAGCGGTTCTTTGATGGGATTGGTAATATGTCTTATTTTATGCTAGGGACATTATATAGGTGGAATCAATCTAAGGGTTTTGAAAGCTGGCTTATTGGTTAGGTTTCTAGAGGATTTGACTCTTGTACACGATGCGGCACATACTTCTTTTGTTTTCTTAAGCTTAAGCTAACACCATATTTTTTATCTTTTTATTTGCTTCACTTTTCTAAAAGAATTCATAATGAATCTGATCTAGATGGACGGCTGATCTTCTCAGCAAATAAAAAAATCTAAAAAACGTGATCTTTTTTTAACTTTAATTATTAAACTCTCAACTAAAAGCTCTAATCTTTTTTAATACGGCTTTCTTTATTGAATAAAATTTGGTTAAATTAGATATACACTGTTTTTTTGATTTACTTAAAGCTTAATTGACATCTTTCTGCTTTAGAAAATTCCTAAGACTACCTTAATAGAATATTACAAACATTGTTTAGCATATGAATGTGTATCTGACAAAAAGGAAACCCAAGTCTATGTCATTACAAACGCATTTAATTTAAATAAACATTTTTCCTTTCACTTCTTCCTTTTTAGAACATTTCTTTAACCTTTATAAGGTCTTTGGGTCAATTTTGACCCATTTTAGGAAAAAATGTTATTTTTTTCTGAAGATTACTGCATTTATTATTTGATATTTTATGACTTTTATTTATTTACAAATCTAAACAGCTATTAGAGGTTTTTAAAGGAATATTTTTGCAAAAAAAATATTTATTTAATTTTTTACACTTAAGGTCTTCGGGTCAAATTTGACCTAGAGGAAAAAGCTTGAGTTTCTGTATTGCTAAACAGGACATTGTGTGACATAATTAAGCTTTAGTACCAATTAATTTTAATTTTCTTATATATTAAGCTTTGGCACCACTAAATTATAATGTATTTGTCTCTTGGTCTCTCATTACACTAGTAGTAATGAAAACGGGGGATCACCGGGATATTTTTTTAATTTTGCTATACGAAACTAACGTGATGTTGTTGTTTGATAACGCTGCAATAGTTATCGTTCAACAAATAAACACGGGACAAATAAAATAAAACGTTTCAAAATTTTAAAGTGTGGTCTCTGTTTTTTCTTGTATACAAATGAATGGATAAAAATGCTTCGTCAGACAAGGAAGAAATTTGTGTAGAAAGTGAAGATCAACTGAAATATCCCGAGCTATCTTAGAGTTCTAGTGAGAATGAAAGTGAGATTGTGCCTTCTCAGGCAATTTTATTTAAATATGGTAAAATTAAAAATTTCAGGGAACTTTTTATAAAAAGATATGGAAGAGTTCGAACAAAAAACATTGTCAGCATGTTACTGGGCTTCACCCAATATTCTTGTTCAAGAATAACAAAGGAAAAGATTTCCAGTTTTCAGTTATGTTTCCCACCTCCCGTAATAAACATAATTCTGTAATATACCAATAATGAAGGTGAACGTGTTTATGGTAATGATCGGGCTGATGTTGATGGCACAGAATTTTTTGCATTTATTAAAACATATTTGTTACCTGAAGTGTACAGGTCAAATAATGAAATTTCGGAAAGTTTGTGGGATTCTAAGAAAGGTAAATCGATCTTTAGGGCAATCATGACATTAAAAAGATTTAAAAATTTTTCAAGAGTAATAAGATTTGACTTCAGGGATACTTGCAGTGAATGAAGAATTTTAAATAAGTTTGCACCAATTCGTGAATTGTGGAATCAACGGATTAAAATATCAACAAACCTTTACAATCCTTCTCAAAGTGTTACTATTGATGAGCAGCTAGTCGTATTTAGAGGAAGATGTCCACTACGTTAATATATACCACCAAAACGAGCTAAGTATGGTAAAAAATTTTGGGTACTTTGCGATCGTGCTACAAGTTATGCCTGAAATTTTCAACCGTATACAGGCAAAAAAAGGAGCTATACCTAAAAAAAACAAGGTATGCGTGTAGTTTTTGATTTGACAGTTCGTCTGAAAAGCCATAATTTGACTGCAGACATTTTTTTATATCATGTCAATTGGGGCAAAAATTACTGGAAAAACAGATAACTTTAGTAGGAACTCTATGTAAAAATTTATTACCACAAGAAATATTCGAAAATTGGAAGTGCATACTTTTATATATTTAAGGTACTCAAATGTTTTCCAAAAATTTTTATAAAAAATAGGCCTAATATTTACTAAAAATAGCTAGAAATAATATGTAGACTTTAATAACACACATAAAACAAGAAAATTTTTACCTATATATGGAATTTTCTCTTTGGGTCAAATTTGACCCAAAGAACGTTAACGTAAGTAATTTTGAGGACCTTATGAAGGTTAAGTAAATTAAATTAATTTGTATAATTTATTTTAAATGGAAATAAAAAGAATCATCTTTTACCTTTAACCAAAATTTAAACAGAATAAAAAAACAAAGGATATCGACTTTAGCATGCTTAATCCTACAAGAAAAACGTTTCACATACTACACCACAAAGAGGTTTTTCAAAGAAAAAAATACTATATGGATACTTTTACCTTGATTGGCCATAAGTAAAAAAAAACTACCACCCTTGTTGTAAATTAAACTTAATTAATTCATTATTACAAGTAACGTTGAATAATGGAAACATACAAAATATAAATCGCTTATTAATTTCATTATTGTGACCACAATGAAAAATCCAATATCTGTTACATATTTCTACCATAGTTGTAAGTTGTGTTCAGCATAGAATATATAAATATTTTTACACCATTTTAATTTTATTTTCCACTTTTAAACACCTTTTACAAACAATTTTAATTTGTTGAAAATATATTTAAGTAATTGACTTACAAAAATTAAATATAAATTTTGTTTTATGTGTTTCTTTTAAACTAAAAAATAAAAATCATAAACATTTTTATGCTTAAAATTTTTATACTTGTTATTTAAATGCAGCACGTTTATATTAAAAAAAATCAAATAAAATCAATGTAAATAAACTTTGAACTTTCGTTATTTGAATTTAAAAAATATCAAATAAAATTTTTAGAATTTTATTTCAAATAACCATAAAAATTAAATTATTCTATTGAAAACCCTGAATATTAAAATTTCAAACAAATGTTAAACAGTTGGGGTATTCAAACGGTATGCTATCAAGTCATATTGTCTTATAGTTTTAATATTTTACAATAGTTTAAAAAAATGTTGTTGTGCTTAAAAGAAAACAGTTCTATAATAATAGGACTTTTTGAACTGTGTTTATTGTTTTGTCATAAACAGTAGAAACCTGAGCATGGCGGCCGAAACTCCTTAGTGAAGCCGTTGATATAATTTACAAGTCTCAGCTATTAATTTTAAAATATTTTTAAAATTATTTATTTTTCTGTTTTCTCCAGCAGCTGATTCAAATTTAAAATAGCACACTTACTTATAAGCGGATGCTCACAACAATAGTATTTTTTCGTTTTATTTTTTTAAGACATATGACTTTATGACTACCTTGTGAATACTTTAAGTATTTTTATTTCAAAAAATGAGACTCAAATATTTTTATTTTCTTATAAACATTTAATTGGTTTTTTTAACAGAAAGCATTAGTCTATAGAAAAAACTCTTTACCACCGCGTCTACCGTAAATTTTTTATTCCCAACAATTTGTCGGAATGTTGTATGTGCCGACTCATTACGACACATTGGCCAGTGGGTTAAACGGCTTATGTTTCAACCAAAAACAATAACTAACTACTGAACAAAGAGTACTGATGCTGCAAATCGTAGCTGTTTTTCAAAAATGCATTCTACTCGGCTAGTTGTTGATAAGTTATATGATGGAAGAGGAGGGCCATTGGGCAACCTTTTATCAGCACAAGTGCCTAAGTCTACCTCCTCGTGGTATTAACCGGGTAACTTTCAGTTTACTGGAAGGCTAACAGACATGACTAAATTGAAAACAATCTGTCTTGGGCTTAAAGGGATCAGTGGTTATTAACGTACTGGTCTGAATTGAGGCGAGGTTTCCTTGTTGTCGATGTGGCATGTACATCAATATACACCAATAAGTGGCAGAGCAATATATCGTTTTAAGGGTACCAATACCTTATTTGTGCTGAATAGAAATTGGTAGAATTTATACGGAAGTAGATTTTCGAGGCTGACCAGAGTCCGATTCGGTACCATGGAAATCAGTTAGCCCAATGTGCTTACCAGTGAATGAACTGATTAATGGTGACTTCTTTTTCGGGAGTTCACGTGGTGGCTGTGGTTACCCCCAAGCGGGGCAAATGATAACGAAAGTTAATATGCGAGAGTCCGTCCTGTACGGGCCCCAGAGTGATCGCGTAAGCGGTCTTATATGAGATTAAGGTTCACAAGAAAGTGTCTTTAGTTTTGGGGGGTCTACCCAGGCACATGAGAAACTGTTGAAGTAGGCTATTAGCTGAAAAAGTATAAGTGTGTTTAGAAGTAGGTGAATAGGAAAACTGGCTACGGCTGGGGATTCTAGGATCTAAAATGCGATCCCGTCATAGTAGTAGCAAATAATGAGAAGGCCGGCATTGGCATGTTGAAACATGTGCGTGTTTCAGTCCTAACTGATGGTGAGAAGATTATAAAGCGTTGATGAAAGTGGAGAAATTGATTTGTTTTAATATGAAAAGATTCTTCAAACAGAGATGGGTGTCGCATTTGTTGGGTGCGACATGATAATCATAATCTTTCTTGCTTAAGGTTGGGTGCTGTTTCACAAGGGTGTGGAGATATGTCTTGTCGGTGCGGATCTGTTTTGATTGAGAAATGTGAGACCAAAACTAGAGACGCAATTTGGGTTTAGATAGCCCAACTCACAAAGCAAGGGGTCTGTTATGGCTTGCACAGAGTCATGGCAGAGAATAACAACCTGGGTGGTTTATTAAGCCATCCTGAGGGCGCTGTTGGCGATTTGTTTGCACCAAGTGTTAACAGCACCGTGAATTATTGCCCGCAGGCTTGGTGTCATGTCAAACCCCTTAACGTCTAATCGGCTAGTATCAGTGAAAAAGTTGTTTTTTCAATAAAATTTTTCCATTCTTAACTAACGCTAATAGAATAAAAACTAAAAAATATAAATTTCTTTGCTTGCAAAATATGAGAATTTAGTAAGTATTGAACTTAAGCCTAAATAGAAAATGAAATTGTTATAATGTAAAATTTTTAAAAATATAAAATGATTTAAGTATTGCTTCATTTTAAAAACATAACATAAGTTAAAGAAAATTAAATTTTTTGGTATCTATATGTGTCTACCTATACAAGGGCTTGTCCGGTTTGAGCAGACATATCTTTTTTTTCCAAAATATTAAAACAGCATTGAATACAAGACAAGTCTAACAAGGTTTTTATTGTAATTATGTTTTATTAGTTCAACCCGTCTACGTTTTTAATTCATTAGGTGAACTAAATATCCTACCTTAAGTTAAATTTAACTTCAGTTGTTCTATAATCTATAAACATTTCATTTATCCCATATATGGTATGTTTAACAATATAGTTTAGGAAAGCTTTTATTGTGTTTTATAAACATACTTATGTACAAGAAAGAATTTTCTTACCCATATTCTAAACCTTTTTAAACCGCAAACATAAGGTTAAATTTATCAGTTCATTACCAAAACTTAAAACTTGCGTTCCTGCTACAAAACTTGAATTTTTTTCTTCCAAAAAAAATTTCTAAATTTATTTGCCCAAAACATATGTCCTTCAATTGCCAAGGGAAAATTCAGTAACAGTAAAAACAGTATGGAATTGTAAAAGTTAAAGAGAAAAAGATATTTAAGATAAAAAATTTGTGTAAAGCAACATTTAAATGCAAAACAAAAATGAAATTAGCATATAAACTGTGAACAAAGGCAACACCTGTTTTAAATGGTATGAAACGCATAAAATTACAATGAATTGCTTAGTGAAATACAGTGACAGCCAAAAAAGGTTTTATTTAATATCTGTGTTGGCAGTAAATTAAGTTGAAGGTAGAAGATCGTAAACTTAAGCAATTTAGTAGGTGAGAAATTAAAAAACATTAATTTGTTACAAAAACAAAAACCTTATACAGAGTAAAAACTTACAACGAGCAATATATGCAGGATTTTCATGTCATTACAATGGATATTTTATTATGAAAAAATTCAAATAAATTAAAATATTTGTAATGGTTTTGTTAGACATTTTAGGAAAATCGTAAATTTCAACAACAACAACAAGATACAATGTAAGGAACAGTAATAGTACCTGAACACATACAAACATGGACATACGCTCTGCTTCAGCATATGCAATATAATGGAATTTCAAGGGTGGGAAAATTCCAGGTAATCGGTTACTTAAATGCTTTCAGGACAAAATTCGGCTTTTTATAAAATTTTGGTAATTTACAAAAAAATATGTTAAAAAACAAAAATTTTAATAAAAATTATTTAACATTTTTCGAAATATTATTTAGGATTTAATCCCAATTTTCTTGTTTATTTAAGGGGAAAAAGAAAATTAAAACAAGCGCATAGCGAATATTGGTTTGTTGGATTCTTAAAAAAACTTGAACGTTTTGGTTACTTATAGTAATTCTCATTTTGTTTGATGAGGTTATTATATAAAGACACAAAATATTCCTGAGTTTTTTTTTAAGAATTTGGGTTGAAGTCTACTGATGAGTTGGTGTAAGAACCAACGAAATGCATATAGACAAACTTAACCAACAACAAACCCTATAAATAAAAATTATTTAGTTAAAACTTTTTTATTTAAATATAAGAGTTATGTGCTTACATAGGCCTGGGATGGGGAATTTTGAATGGTTACATAATGATAAAAAGCGGTCGCCTTTAAATTTCATTTTTTCTGCTTAGAGCTACCCGAGTTTTATTTGACTAAAATATGAAAGTATCTAAGAGTTGAAGCTGATGATACATCGTTCTTACATTTTCAAATATTTCAAAGATTTTACTCAAAGCAGCTCTTTGAGCCTTAAAGGCGCATTGAAACAAGCCAAGGTTGGCACTAGAGGGTATAAAAGTATAAGAGAAAATCTAAGAGGTCGTCTTTATAATGAGATTAGGATTTTTGGGCATACCAAGGCTAACTTAAAACAGACTCACAGTGGTGACTGCCTTATATCTAGAGATACATTCACAATTTGAAAGGGTTGGCTTGAAAAACTACAATAAGTGTTTTTACAGGGCATCATTCATTAAGGGTTTAAACAACTAAATGGGAATTAAAAGAAAGCAAAAATCACAGAGCCTATTTTCTTTAACTCCTAGAGATTTTAAAACCAATACATAAGTGTGTGGGTAGAAAATTCCACAAAAATTTAGGGTGCAAAAAAGATACATTACTGGGCTCATAATGGGAATTAATCGTTTTTTAGAGAGGCATTGTAAAACCGTATTTAAGTCTCTTAAAAAATATTTTCCTTTACATTAGCTTTATAACTTTTTTCCCTTTATTTGTTATTACTAAGAGCAGTTGCCTTAGATGTTGTGCTTGTCATCAAAATTTTTTGTTTCAACATCATCGTCAAATACGACAAGACGTGGCAGAACGTTTTAAAACAAAAATCATCGACTTGAAGTCAGCTCATGATATTTAATTATTTGTTTAAGGAAGTATAATCTCTGTTACTACTCTATGATTTTTCAAGGTTTTTTAAATATTTCTTAACTAATCTTAAGCTGAACTTAAAAGCTACCAAGCAACCATCAAAAATTCCCGCTTTCAAAATTTAAAGAATAATCAACACTAGAATTTGGATAATCAGATTGTAGCAGTTTCCTTCTTTGCTCTCTTTAATCCCATTTTTGTAAATTTCTAATAAATATTATAACTTAAATAAGCTCCACATATATGTATATTAATTTTTTATATCTCTATGAGCAGGTATCACACTGGAAACATTGCGCCCCAATTGTCCTGTATCCCTTTCTTATTTAAATATTTATATTTAAACTAGCAATTGACGGTGGAAAATATCTCTCCAGAACTTGTTTGAGAAAAATTTTCAATGTTTTTCTCATGGCTGGATATTTATTTAAGCCAGTGTTGGGCTGCTTGTATGCCCTTTGCAATAGAAAAAATAAAAGGAAAAGTATACAAAAATCTGGTAATGCAAATGAATAATTAATAGTTCATACCTATCAAATATGCCATATTCAGTATAACATCAAACATAAAATATCAAATACTTGCAAGGGTAGGAGCTAAGCATGTAGATATCAATTCGATTTGCTCTCTTCAGGCTCATCTGACAGGCTTATCTTCTTTCTTAATTTAGGCTTTCAAGTTTCACAATTTTCCATGTTTAATCTTTGTTGAGATTAAAACTAAAAACTTCTCAAATTTAACAACTAGTTCATTGTTGAAAAGGAAACTTAAGGCAGCCACCAAAAATGTGGTTAACCCGACCTTCGTTGCAAAGTAAGATTTTAGATTTCTTTCATTAACTGACTACTATTTTGTAATGTTCATTTTTAAATACTTTGCATACTCTGTCATATTTGGAGTGTTTTTTTATGCATCAAAACGCTGTCCTATATTAGGGGCTCTCGGACATTATATAATTAACTGAAATTTGCGTATTTATACAAATGTTCACATTCATTGGATCTGCATGTGTACATAGCCAGAAGACACATTCTTTTCTTACTCAAACTTATGATTGAAGGACAGTGTTGTGGTCTTTTTTAAGAGTTTAACAAGCCTGTTTAAATAAATTCTTACCTTTGTCCCTTTGTCAACAGTTACACAACATGTTCTTTCGGTAGTTAACCTTAAAGCCTCCTTAAAATTGGTAAATCGAACACTTGACGCACACGCTTTACAACCCGACTATATTTGCTTCGTACTGTTAAATCTTCAAAATACGTTAACCGTTAGGTCTATATCGCCAATAAAACTAATGCTGCATTTACTTAAGGCATTTTGACGACTTTGGTACCTCACAGCGCACTCGGGATTTAATTGCCAGAAATTTAAAAACAATCTCAAATTTTACTAAAAAAAAAACATTTAATTAATTTTAAGGACGTTTTAAATACCAATTTTGAATAAATGTTGCAACTTTAAGATAATGCGGTTCTACGGTGAAAAATATAATTGAAAAAAAAGCTTTAAAGTTAAAGGCAATAATTAGGCCTTGCACTGAACTATTTTTTTTTTTTTTTCAAAATAACAGTTTAAATATATCCCTGACAGTATGTACAATAACTATTGTGTCAATTTTTCGCTCAATATACAATTTGGTGCCATAAGAAATATACTTGGGTCAGTTATAGATCAAAACGCTTATTCCGGGAGGACATTTATGTATATTGAAGCTACATCAAAAAATAAACCAATCATCTCCAAAAACTATAGGCTTTTTGCCAAGAAAAAAAATATGAAAATTGTGACCTGTGGCGTGTTTACAAGCATACCTGGACACCTTACTGAACGTACGGATGCACCAACACGCTTATATTGACTCAGGAGGTGATTCTTACTTGATCAGTATACCTAAAGGTGGGTCTCAGACCATTATTACCACGTATTTGGTGGTAATGATATATTTACTAACGCAAACAAAGCCATTAAAAATTAATAACACTTTGTTATAGCACAAAAAATTTTTAGTTTCCTTTTTAAAGAGTTTTTTAATTTTTTAGCTATAACATTTTACCAATTACAAATTTTTTTCTAATAAATTCAGTTCAGATTGCGCACACTAAATATAAATGAGTTAAGTATCCTAATACTTTTGAAAACCAAAAAGCTGTTTCTACAACTTGTATAAATATTTAAAACCAATTTCAAAACGGAAGCCATCATATCCCTTTGGAACAAAAACATCAACAGGAAGAGTGAATACCAAATAAACGTTTACTTCGAAAAAAAAATAGTTAATTTATCCATTTATTTATATTGTACATTTTTCTAACATATCTATTGTTTTTTTATTAATTTATATTAGTTATATGTGTTAAGATTATAAAGTAGACAAATTATTTCCTCTAACATGGGCTTGCATGACACATTCAGTTTTGAAGAAAAAAGAAGGGAAAGAAACATGATATAAAATTCTAAATCTATTATGTCCAGTAAACAGACGGAAATAACATGTTGTGGCATCAGAATACAATTATTCAATTTAGTGTGCTTAACACGAATTTTTGTATTGAAACCGAGAAAATTTCATCATGTTACAAATGTGTTAACAGTTTAAAAAAAAAACCTTATAATATACCCTAATTGATACACAAAAATAATCGTTTTATTATACTTTTCCTTATATTAAATAGCAAAAGCAATTATATATAGGAATTAGAGGAGAGTATTTAAACAACAGTCTAAGAGTCTCTGCTTTAGAGGTTTCTTGATGGTTTCCATAACAACAAAGCGATACCAACACTAAATTAATTGTGTTTTTGACTAAGTTGTAGCACCAAAACCATATACTTGG